>OY998181.1:111043930-111472943 GCA_963921935.1 Galeruca laticollis
TTCGTTTTTGTGTCTGGAAGACTTATGGTCACGTGTACCGGTTCGGCAATCGACACTAGCCACACGTTTTCTTCGAGTTTTTGCACATTATAACCTTGTCCGTTGACTACCGCACTTTTACAATTCGCAGGAAATGTTTTATATTGTCTTAACAAACGGGCTTCACATATCGCGTTATCGTCTATAGGGTACGCGTAAACATCGCGACACAACTTTTGATGCGTAGATAACTGTTTACACTTTTGTAAATCGTGGATTGGAATGTAGGATAAAGAATCATCATCTCGCGCTAAATATTTTTGTGAAAATGATAAAATGTGGTGAAATCCAGTTCTATTATCATAAATTGGTATTGGGTATAGGTGGAATAAAGTAAATACTTGTGGTTCAATCAAAGGTATTTTAAGAACGAAAACAAGATCTGAATTTGTTTGATATGCTTCGAGATCGATTATTTCCAAATACTGTGAAATTTCAGAATATTTTATTGGTAGCGGTAAACCTTTTCTTACTGTATTTTCTGATATTTTCTTAAGAGCAGTGATCAAATTTTCTGGTTCAATAATAGAAGTATGAATTATTTGAAGCTGTGCAAAAGTGATAGAGTTTAGAATATCATTAATAGTATTTTCAAGATACGAATAACTCTCCATTAGTTGTTCGCAAATTTCAAAGAAATTTAATTTGGCTTCGATAAGCGCAATTTCGTTTGTTGATTGTCGAATGGTGGTTTCAATTTTTTCTATATCTGAGTTAAATATTTTCTCATTTAATTTTAATTGTCCTATAGTACTGTTGAGATTTGTTATGACTGAGCTTGTGATTGACATTTGATTTTTTAATAAGTTTTCTATCTGGTTTTGATCAGTTTTTAATTTATTAATGCAGTCCATATAATATTCACCGTCAGACGCATCGAGATTTCCGGTTATTGATTTAAATATGGTGCCAATACCATTAATTAACCCTCGTTTTTGTCTTTTAACATCGAAAGATATTTCACTAAATTTATCGCCAATAGATTTTGTAATTTGTTGCAACAATGCCAAATGTGATTTTACTTCGGATCGGAAGGACTTCATACTGGAGTAGTTTGAAGTAAAGGTATTTTGAATTGTGTCAAGAATTCTATTATTTCTTTCAAAAGTTTGTTTAAAAGCTGATATATTTTTATGCACTAATAAAGTCCATTCGTCGTTCGAAACCATTATTTTGGTTTCGTCGTGGTAGTAGATTCCAACTGTATTGTTTATGGGTTCGATTTTATATTGACATGTTGCTGTTCCGATCAGCAGCAGAAACCTGAAAATAAGTTGATTTTCAGCATAGGGTTTCATAAGATCGAAATTTATTTTTGATTTGTTATTTGTTTCTAAATTTAATACTGTTGCGGAATTTCTGTGTATCTCTAGTATTTCAAAAGGGCCATTAAACTTATTTTCTAACTTGTTTTTTATTTGAGTTTCTTTTACGTAAACTTTGTCACCTACTTCATAATTTGGTTTGTTTTCGGAGACATGTTTGTCAAATCGGTCTTTAGCTTTTTCTTTTTGCTTTATGGTTTTTTCTCTCGCTATTTTATAATAATAGGATATGCGGTTATTTAGATCTCTAATATATTTAGTAATTAATTCTTGTTCATTGTATAATTTTTCGGGAGGTCTACTGGACGTGTGTCCAAATACAAGTTCGTATGGTGTGAATCCGTGTGTTTTGTTTATAGAGTTATTATAAGCGATAATAGCAAATGGTAAAATACTGAAGGGGTGTTCATTGGGGTGGTCTGCTAAATTTAATCGAATCATTTCTAACAGAGTAGCATGTAATCTTTCTAGAGATCCGTTACTTTGCGGATGACCGACACTTGAATATGTTAACTTAATATCGAACATATTACAAAGGTCTTTCATTAACGCATTATTGAATTCGCGACCGGCATCGCAATGAATGCGAAGTGGTGCACCAAAATGCTGAAAATAAGCTAATAATGAAGTGACAACGGATTTGGCACTTTTATCTTCAAGCGGATATGCTTGAGAAAATTTTGTTAGTTCGTCTCTTATTGTAAGAGCGTAATTCTTTTGAGGTACCTCTAAAATATCAATATTAATACATTCAAAAGGTGTTTTAGGCGTTTCAGTTATAACGAGGGGACTGTCCAAACTTTTGCGACATATTTTTGTCTCTTGGCATGCCCGGCATGACTTAATATAATTTTCGACATCTCGATTGAGGCCGGTCCAATTATATTTTTGTCGTATTCGCCTAATAGTTTCATTAATTCCGCGGTGAAGGTGGCTTTTGCCATTATGGAATTGATCTAAGATGATAGGTATTTGATTTTGTTCTGGCTCTTTAGTATTATTTTGACAAATAGTGAATTTAACGTCAACTTCCGAAAGTAGAAATGATAGCGTTTCTAGTATTGGTAGGTCAGGATTATTTTCGATAAAATATTTTTCTGAAGGTTTAAATAAATCTCGATTTCTGTAAATTGCATCAAATAAGTATTCACTAATACTGTCTGGATCCCATGGTATAGCAATAATAAGGTATTTCCTATTTTTGACAGTTTTACTGCTAAGTACATTAATTTTTGCATAAGAAAAGTCGGGGTTTTCCTCAAATATATCCTCAATTATTTTTTCATGAAAATCTTGTAAATTGTTTTGTTTAAAAAAGGTTAAAATGTTTTTATTTTGTTTGTCTAGTAGATGATTATTGGAATATTCTATTTTAGAATAGTCAATCAGTGATTTTGTTTTATAAAGTTCCTCAAAAGACAAAAATTCTTCTGCAGCGGCATCCCAGTCAATTTCAGGTTTATTTTCAGTTTGTTGGGATGGCCCTGCATCTTTAAGAGCGGGATAAATTGGGTAAGGTAAATATTTAAAGTTTCCTAATTTTGAGCGAAATGAATCAAAGTCATTTATGCGGTTAATTTTTATTCGAGAAAGGGCATCGGCATTTTTATTGGATTTGCCAGATTTGAATTCGATTTGATACTCGTATTCCTCTAATTTGAGGCGCCATCGTGCTAGACGACTACCGGGGTCTTTTATAGAGAATAACCAAGTAAGTGGACGGTGGTCAGTTATAAGGGTGAATTTTCGGCCATATAAATAGGGTCTAAAGTGTTTAACTGCCCACACAATTGCCAAAAGTTCTCTCTCTATCGTAGAGTATTTTGTTTCTGCTTTGCACAATGTCCTAGACGCATAGGCTAGCGGTGAATCCTTACCTATTGGGCCTTGTGACAAAACTGCACCGATTGCAAATACGCTAGCATCGGTAGTTAAAAGAAATCGTTCTTCAAAGTTTGGGTATATCAATATCGGAGTAGAAGTAAGAGCATATTTTAAGTCTTGGAATGACTTTTGACATTCGGAGTCAAAATTAAATGGGACATCTTTTTGTAAAAGTTTTGTCATTGGTTTGGAAATTTTAGCTAAGTTCGGTATAAATCTTCTGTAGTAACCAGCGAGTCCCAAAAAGGATTTTATTTCCTTTTGGTTCGTAGGTTGAGGGAATTTTTGGACGCATCCAGTTTTTGCCGGAAATGGCTTAACGCCATCTTCCGTGATTAAATGTCCAAGGTAGGCGACTTCTTTTCTCAAAAATTCGCACTTGTCTGGCTGAAGTTTTAAGTTAGCTTTTTGAAGTCTCTTGAATACTTCTGTTAAGCGGGTAATATGTTCTTGAATTGTCGGTGAATAGACGTTGATGTCGTCCATATAGACAAGACATCGCTCGTTTTGAATTCCAGCAAGGACATTGTCCATGACCCTCTGGAATGTTGAGGGTGCATTTTTTTGGGTGGTTAGTTGAATATTATTTACATTATTTATTTCATATGGTTCTAAGTTAAGTTTTGAAAATGTTACAGTTTTAGGTATACAATTAACATTTAATACTGAAACAAAAAATTCTCCTTTTTCATTTATTTTAACTAATGCGTTTGGTAGTTTAACTTTCTCTACTTCTTGACCTACCAGTATAGCATCAGTATTAACTAAATCGCATTTTAGTTTAAATATTTGTTCAGTCCTAGGTTCAATGGAAATTGTATTTTTGTAAATTTGTGGAAATTGGTTTTCGATTGAAATATTGGTAGTTATCTGTTACTTTAAATAATGGTACAATTTTGAAATCAGTAATAAGTTGTTTATTTTTTAGATCAACTATACAATTATAATGTTCTAAAAAATCCATGCCTAATAATCCATCAAAATCAATATCTAAATTACAAATAAATACTCTGTGTGGATCGTTAGGTTTAAATGGAATAAGGGTTGATTCGTTAACTCTTATTTTTTGGTTCGTTATACCTTGAATAATTACATTTTCAGGGGATCGATTTCTATAATTTTCGCAAGTTTTGGGTTTGAAAATTGATAATCCAGCACCTGTATCAATTAGAATTTTATAAGTGTTTGTTCTGTCTTTAATATAGTATAAGTTTTTAGAATTTACCGGTAAGGTATTTTTTACATGAACATCTGTTCGAGGCAGTCCGATTCTGGACTGTTCAAACTCATGGTTTGAATTTGTGTACTGAGGTCTGGGATCGACAAATTTGAAGTTTGGTCGTTTAGCGGATCTGGGGGTTTCGTTTGTAAAGGGCCTTGTCGAAAATCCTGATAATAATCATGATTTGGATTTAAGAGGTTATCAGAATCAAAATTATAAACATTTTCATCATTATAATTAAAATTGTCTTGTTCGATATAGCTATAATCGAAAGTTTCGTCTTCATTCGTATTGCAAACTGGTATACCATTATCAGAGTTAGGATCACTATCAGCAGTATAATAGTTTTCCTCTATTTCACTATTAACAGTATAATAGTCAGGAGCACTGGGGTTAATTTCTTGGTAATATTCTTGATAATCAAGTGAATTATCGGAGTATTGTTCTTGATTTTCATAATAATTTTGACTATCATCTGTATAATAGTCATAACTGTTATGAGAGTGTTTGTTAAAATCGCGATTTCGATTGAAATGAAAAGTTCTTTGTTGATTAAAATTTGTGTTGGGTCGATTTTCCGGTGGTCCTTGAGGTCTAAAACTTGGATTTGGTCTAATTACAGATGGGCGATTTTGATTTTGTTGGTTATTTTGAAATTGTGGCCTTTGTTGAAAATTTTGGCCTGTTTGGTTATGTGAATTAGGAGTTTGATTTGGTCTAAAGGAACCCTGAGCTAAATTTTGAGATTGTCTCTGACGTGTGAGACACTCATTTATAGTATGTCCTATTCTATGACAAAAATTACATTGTTTTGGTGAATTTTGGCTAAATCTACGAGTAGGTGTATTATTTGTATTACGATTAGTCTGAGGTTTGTGGTTTTCATAGTAAGTTAATTGAAGTTCTCTTCTGATTCGTAAAATAGCTGATAAAACACTTATTGGATTACTAGCTCTAACAATTTGACCGATTTTTGGATCTAGACCGGTTAGTAAAGTATTTAAAGTTAATGATTCTATAAGACGTGTTTGTGCTACTTTTTGATCTGTTGTTAAATGCTGTTGTTTACTTATAGCTGAATACATTTTTGCTTCCAGAGTTTGTAATCTCGAAACAAAAATTAAAGGCGATTCGTTTGGTAGTTGTTTCATTCTTTGAAGGTCTTGAATCAATGAATTTAAGTCGCGAGAATCTCCAAAGTGAGTATTTAATAATGTTTTAATTTCTTCCCAATTTGAAGGGTCGCGTGAATTAACTAATTCAGCGGCTCTTCCTTTAAGTTTGTTTTTAATATGAAGAGTTAAAAGTACTTTTTGGTCGTTGCCGGCCATTCTGTAAGCTGTTTTACAAGCATTTATAAAGGTATTTAAGAAAATTTGATTACCGTCATATTCCGGAATTATTGAAAATATTTCGGATAATGTGTAAGGTTCTAGATTTGACGCTTGATCGGTTTGAGCAACTGGAGTATTAGAATTGGCATTAGCGTTTGTTGCACTACGTCTTTCAGGCATTTTGCTTTATATTAAAATGATTGTATTCAAAATAAAAGTAAATTATGACAATAGAACTTGGTAAAAATAAAAAATAAATTGCAAAATATTAAATAAAAATAAAACGAGATGATTCTTACGTAAATATTTTCATTCCTTCCTTGGCAGCTGAAATCCTTATCCGTGAGCTTTGCTACACCTGGTTAGCAGTTTGCGTGTTCCTGGTGCCGGAGAGACCGTCTGCTTCTTGAAGATCTGGAGCTGGTACTTGAAAATTCCTTGAAGGTTTAGGAACCACCACACTTAGTTAGGCAATCCTTGTTCTAAATGTGTTTAGGAATCCTACTGACTGCGCCACTGTTATATTCACAAATTCACGTTAAACTTTTTAAAAACAATTTTTATTGAGTTACACAGTTTTATGTTATATAAAAAAGAAGTAATAGGTTGAAATTATAATTGTAACTAACTATTTTACATAAAGTCAAAGAATTTATAGAATTTGTTAAATCAACGTCAGCGTTTATTTTCATGGAGAATTCGATGTAGCGTCGCTCCCATGAAAGTGCAGAAATCATTATTTTTCTGTAACATAATATTTGTGTTACTTAATGTGTTTATTTTATAAAAACGCAACGTAGCATCGTTCTCATGAAAATACGGAAATCGTAATCTGATGTTTGACATTGCGTAACATTACTTAAACATAAGCGTTTTTTCGTATATAACATATATATATATATAGATATATATATATATATATATATATATATATATATATATATATATATGTATATATATATACTCGTATATATATAATTTGAAAAAAGATATTTGCCAACTTATTTGTAATGGATATTTTTGTGGGGATGTGGCAATAAGACTCCAGAGTAAATTCTTTAAGATTTTTATTCCCGAGCTTTCGAATGATTTTCATTCATTATCAAGGGATAAAATCTATAGCGAATTTTGGAATAGTTGTAAATTTTTATAATAAACTCTTTTAAACATAATTCAATGAAAAACTCAAAAAACAATATTGTTTTTTGAGTTTATATATATATATATATATATATATATATATATATAAAGGTCAAATATACTTAAGAAACATTTAATAACGACGTACGTTTCGACTTATGAAGTCATCTTCTGATTAATAAAATAATCTAAAATTATTACATGTATAATTTAAAATTATGTCAATATTTATAAAATCAAATTTCACGAAAACAATATAAATTGTTACCTTTCTTTCATTATTTCAGATGCCACATGAAAGATATAAAACATTTTCTGAACAGGTACATATTTATCAATCATTGCTTGGACATTGAACAACTTCATATTGTGGGTTTCTTAAATGTCTTCTAATTTCCAGTTCTTCAATGTCTATTTGGGTCAGACCCTTAGGAATTTTGAAATACAATACAGTGAGCACTTACGATACAGATTAAAACAACCAGATAAATCCCACTACGCAAAACATCTACTTGACACCAATCATTCATTGACACCTAACACAGAACTAGAAGTGCTGCATATTTGTGAAAAGAAGCAAGAACTGGATTTCCTTGAAGATCTGGAAATTAGAAGACATTTAAGAAACCCACAATATGAAGTTGTCCATGAACAGTTAAATCTAGGGAATTATCCACTAATAAACTGTCTTCTTAAGTGATAATTGTAAAGATCAGCAGATATAGTTTTCCTGGTTTTCTATATCATTGCACAGTTATACTGATCTTAATTGGAAAAATTATATCCAGGATATCACCATAGGGCTAATAATATCTAAGCTTCAATATTTGTAATACCACATCTTCTTCTTTTTTCTAAAAACATATATTAAGCCAATCACAAGTTAGGTTACTTCTTGGTCTAGCCAAAAATAACTACTAAACATCAGGTAGGCATAGAATGAAATGTAACTTCTGTCAATCTGACGATGATATTGATTTATCGAAACAATTGTCATTTTTTAGAATTTTCAATAACTTATATTATATTGTGGAATTAACTAGAGACCGTGAGTTTCATTTAAAAACACTAATTATCATCTTGTTTACATATGGAAGCAATTTAGTAAATTTTGCAAAACACGAAATTACCGTTCATAATAGATAAATATTTATTTGCTTCACTTATGTTATTAAGGTCGTTGAATAATCTTAACAAATACAACTCGTGTAATTTATGATTATTGCAAATACCTTCTCTTTTTCGTAACATATGATGTTGCTTTAAGGCAGCATTATATGTTACTCAAAAACGAAGGTATTTATGTTTCGATAATAATCATTACACTTGTTATATTACTATTGATAACAGTTTACTTAGATTTAATACAAAAACTTATAAACAAGCACTTGGTACCCCCATGGGAGCAAATATATCTACAAATTTAGCTGTATATATTATGGACGACTCGTTAGACAGAAGATACTGAACAATCCGTTCCTTTCCTGGATACCAGACTAGTCAGAAATAATGATACAATTACAGTTGACTGGTATTGAAAGCTTTGCAGTTTAGGTAGATATATCAACTATTTTTCATACCAGCAATTTTCAACAAAAATTAATCTGATAAAACATATGAAAAATAGAGTACTCAACATCTCGGATTGTACGATGCATTACAAAAATTTAAATATACCATATAACCTATTAATTAATAATGATTATCCTAAAACATTAGTAAGAAAAAATTTGTATAACACAGCTCATTAAATATATAAAACTGGACCTAATTTACGAATACTAATATCTTCTTCGCGTATTTACCATACTTTAGAGAACTAACAACTAGAATTTCGAAATTTTTTAAAGAAGTTACCTATATAAAACTTGCAGATAAAAATGTTTTGTCAATTAATTGTGTTTATAGTGAGTGATCCTTATACTCATATTTCAAATGTTATATATAGATTAACATGCTCTACATGTAAATCTGTATATGTGGGTCAGATGTCTCAAATAATAACTAATCGTTTAGCTTTAAATAAGAACGATGCAAGTTCATATCCAGAAAGATCTGCACAAGTTGAACATGTTTTCTCTATAATTCATGTGATAAATTTTAAAAACTTTGAAATTCTATTTAAAGAAAATAACTACTCTGAAATATTTTTTCTGGAAATGGCATTCATTTCTCATAAATGGAAACCTAAATGGTGAGATGTACTTGAATATGCTAGAAAATACGATCAATCCGTTAATTACCGAAGCAATTGAAAATCAACTGGATAGAGATGGCAACAACTCTCTTGACGAAAATGAGTTATATTTTCAGCAAGATGGAGCTTCCCCCATTATGTGCATCCGGTCCGTCAATGGTTAAACAATGTATTTCCCGGTAAATTGATAGGGCGAAGAGGACCTATAGAGTGGCCAGCTAGGTCACCAGATCTAGCACCATGTGCTTTTTTTCTATGGGGACATTTGAAATCAGTTGTTCACACACCTCCGTCACAAAATATAGGAGACCTTCGACAAAGGATTACTGCAGAATGTCGAGCAATTCGAACAGAAGTGTTTGAAAATGTGCGTCACGAATTTGAACAGCGGTTATACCATTGTTTGGTCAACAATGGGCAACATTTTGAGCAATTATTGAATTGGAAATCTGTGTACAATATTGTAATTTAGTTTTGATAAAAGGAATGAGAATAAACAGTTGCAGTTTTTATTTTAATGGTACGAAGCAGCGAATAGATTTTCCTAAATATCTCGACAACGAATCGATCAATTTGAAAAAAAACCCGACGTGTAGATATTAAAAAGACTTTTAAAATGAGGTAAAACTCGATACCCCTTCCTATTTAAGATTTTGAAGTTGGCAACTCCCCTGGCGGGGGGTGAAAGGGGGCGCGTTGCCTTTATGATAAAAAGTTGCCCCCTTCGACATATTTGTTGATGTGTTCAAGGATTTTTTTTAAAACACATACATTTCAAGAAAATTATGGTGGGAAGTCCTGGAATGAACACCCTGTATAGTTCAATTCGTTGCTTCTAAAACTATTTATCACTTTTTTGAGAAACCAGTGTTATTTTTGTCAATTTTGAGATTCTTTTTCAACATTTGAAAAACTCCGAGTGACAAATAAGGGTTGAAGGATATGTTCAAAAAATATATCCAATTTTACCTATCAACATATGAATACAAAGATTATGAATATTCAGAATATTCAAAACCGGCGTCCTTTAAAAAAGAAAATGCCAATATTTTGAAGAATCTATGTCTTATAAACGTCTTCTTTCAGGAAATTTTATGAGCGAATGTCAGCGAGGTTGATATTTTTACATCTAGGTTACCAAGCAATAGATGCACCAAGTTCCCTTCCATAATAACGTCCAGGGTAGTGCCCTCACTATATGCCTAACCAAGTGAAAGTAAGAACCACCAATTTCCGCGAGAGCTTGTTGATGTATTCCGATCGCGATATTTTACGTATTATGTGTTAAAGTCATTGCACTATTATCTTGGTATTTACTTCTGCTAACCAAAATTAGTGTTATTGAATTTCCAAAATATTGCCAACCAATCATTATCATGAAGATCTTCACCATAAGTGATTTTACGTAAATGAATAACAAAATGTGCGATGGACTCCTATTATTGCCGCCCATTTCACTAGAACATGAAATTCAATGTCTTCCAATAATTTAGGTACACACCAATCAATAACATATTAAAATCCCAATTTTTTTCCCCTAAGAGAAACAATGTATTGTTGTGCAATCTTCTTAAATTAAAAATTTCGCAGAGCGCTTTCGGCATTAAGCCATCATCAATGCGGTCACTAAAAATTTGTGAATTACATTTCGTAAGTTTGATAAAATTGATACATACTTGTCAGAATTCCGAGACAGGGGCCTCCAAATGTGTACGCCTGTACATTTAACTGTTTGGTGCTTCACATTATTGGTTTAAAAACAGTATTAAAAAATAAAATTTGGGATTTTCATCTCTTGTGCACACAGCTGTAATTCAAATTATTTTAATGCAGTATGGCAAATCCAGCTGACATCTATACGAGACTCTCCATTAAGAGGGCCCTTATTAAAATTGACATGTGGTTCATCCACAGATGCTTCGAAAAACAGGTTGTACCCACATTTGCAAAAGTTAAAACATCAAAAAATGTCCCTGTTAACATTAGACATAATGTATTACACAGAGGAGTATGTAAACATTATGCCAAGTTGAATGATATTAACTGTAGATTGAAAATCATTTTTGACCAGAATATGTTCAATACCCAGAATTTTTTAAACAATTCATACTTCATTAGTGAATTAAATGATAGTGTTGAAAGGGAGAGGGTCAATGAGTTTATTAGAGTAAAAAAAAATTGAATAAATTGATCAATGAAAAGGCAGCTATGGTTCGTAACCAAGATAAACATCGTAATAAATTTTCCAATTCTCAGTTTTTTGACCGGGTGAAAAACTTATCATCTATTAGCTTCACTGATGATGAAATGGATCTTATCAGACTTGGTTTAAAACATTGTCTTAAAAAACCTTTTTCTGGGAAGACACTTCTTCACTTAGCCGTAGATTTAGACAATATAATAGAATTTCTACCTAACAACATCAATAAACCTCAACTGAGACTTGACATCTATCACAAACTCAACAAACATAAAACAACTTCATCACGTAACCGTTTAAATAACAATTAAAACATTCCTTAAAATTACTAAAATCGTTAAAACTTAAAATTAAGAACAATAATTTAATAGTCTCAAAGGCCGACAAAGGACAATGCATTGTCATTTTAGACAATAATAGTGTTTTTCAAATGAAACTCATGGTCTCTATTTTTTAGAATTTTCAATAACTTTTATCATATTGTGGAATTAACTAGATACCGTGAGTTTCATTTAAAAAACACTAATATGAGCATATTCCACGAAGTAAGGGTCGAGACAGTCAATTTCATTAGACAATAATGATTACGTCCAGAAAGTATAAAATTTCCTCAATGATAACAATTTCTCTCGGCTAAGCTCGGACCCATTACGGGGACTGATTAGGAAAATTGAATCATTACTAAACGTTAATAAACCATTTTTAGGATTTTTTGAAGCTAGAGGTGTTCTGATACCAAGTAACCCTTACATGCCTCGCTTGTATGGACTTCCTAAGTTACACAAACCTGGTATACTCATCAGACCTGTGGTAAGCTTTGTCAACACTCCAGTTTCAAAATTAACTACGTTCATCTACATCTTAATCCATTCATTAACGAACTTCACCCCTACAAACTCGGTAAGTAACACACCTGAATTAATTAACAAAATCAAAGATTTTCATATACATGATGGTTGTTTAATGGTTTCATTCGATGTGAGTAACCTGTACACTTCGGTGCCGGTCTTGGATTCAATTCCTTTGGTGCGCGAGATTTTGGAATCCGCAGACGTTCTTCCACAACATATTGATTCAATAATCACTTTTCTGAAACTCTGCCTCTCACAGAACTTTTTCACTTTCAATAATGTCATTTACGAACAACCCGATAGCTTAGCCATGAGCAGTGGCTTATCTCCACTAATTGCAGATATTTTTATGAACAACTTAGAAAAGAAATTTATAATCCCTAAAAATAAGGAAATTATCTTGTATTTTAGATATGTCGACGACATATTTTGCTTAATCGAATGCAACATAACAACAGCTCAACAAATTTTAAATAACATCAATAACATTCACCCTAATATCATATTCACTTTAGAAACTGAAATAGATGGATGTCTCAATTTCCTTGACCTTAGCATTTGTCGGTGCGGGTCCGAGTTCGGCTTTGGGGTTTATAGGAAGCCTACTCAAACTGACCACGCCATACATGCTGATTCCGACCACCCTCCTCAGCACAAAATGGCAGCTTTCAACTGCTATGTCCACAGACTACTGAACATACCTTCAAATAAAGCTCAGTATAACAATGAGGTTAATACAATCAAACAAATTGCAGTTAACAATGGATATCACCATTCTATAATCGATAATCTCATACAAAGAATAATTAGGAAAAGAAATCGACAACTAGCTTATCCATCTATCACAGACAATAACCTTTCATATATTTCAATACCATTCATAAACTCTCATCTTTCTCATCAATTAACAAACATTTTCAGAAACATTTCTAACAACTTTAAAATTTCATATAAGACTTCAAATTCCTTTTATAATGATTTAGTCAATTCTAAAGATGAGTTGAATAAATTGTCTTAAAGTGGCATTTATGCGCTGAGGTGTAGTGATTGTGAAGCTGCATACGTGGGAAGAACTTTTAGAGCATTGGAGGTACGTATAAGCGAGCATTTGAGGTATCCAGATAAATCAGCGTTTGGTTTTCACATTAAATACAATAACCGTAAGTTTGAACCAGAAACTAATTCAACACTAATCAAAAGTATTAACACCAAAAATTTCAACCTATTAGATTTTTATGAAGACATCAAAATAACAGCCGAGATAAAAAGAAACAACAAATGCCCTAGCACACAAGTTAATTTAAATAGGAAATTTACACCTTTGCATAGACTCTTACAAGGCCTTCAATGATGACAACAGGTTGACATAAGTTTTATTCCATTATTTCACCAGATCGCAATTATTGGAGGTCGGCACCCTCATCGGTGAACTATTAAAGCTGATGGCTTTACGGTTGGGAGACGAACGCATCTCATATAATATCAACTTTCTCATAAATCGTGTAGTGACTTTGGTTTCTCATCGCATTTCACATTTCGGCATATATACTTGTTCCTACTTTTTCGTTGGCTTCTGCTTCTCACCTTTTTTCATCCTTCCATTCACATGATCCTTTATCATTTGTTAACTCTTTTAAGTCGGCGCCTTCATCAGTGAGCTATCAAGGCTGTCTCCAAATTTACTATTTCTGATAGACGGCTGATGGCTTTACGGTTAGGGTGAAGAACTCACCTCTTACATTGCATTTTACATTTATCATATGTTATAATTCTGATAGGTCGGTGCCCTTATCGGTGAGCTATCAAAGCTGTCTCCAAATTTGTTATTTTTGATAGTCGGCTGTTGACTTTACAGTTAGAGCGACCTCCTCTTATATTGCATTTCACATTTCAACATACAGTGGTGTTTGCTAGACACATGTTTGAATTCATTACTTTTCACACACTTCCTACTTTTTCGTTTGATTTCACTTCTTACCATTCTTCATCCCTCCATTCACACACTTCATTCATCACTTGTTCTATTTCCCATCAATTATATATTTTCCTAGAGCTCTGTCCTTTTCTTTCACTTTATTTTCATTTCAACCCAATGTTCTAAATTCCAATTACCATTACAAACAATAGCATCTAACGTCAAACCGAATGACATTCCACACCACAGAAATATAAATGTAATTGTCGCGCACAATGTCCATAGCAGCGCTTCATTGTTCTTCTCGGGCATTCGCGGGTCTGGCACATCCCAATGTTTCTATGGATTTCGCCACCCTCACCAGACGGACATCAGGTCTGTCTCCAAAATTATTATTTTTGTACATGGTGGGTACCTATCTATTGAGGGTCGCGAAATCCCTTCAATCAACAATATCATACCAATATGTTTGTCTATGCTCCGACGATTCGGAACTTACTCGATGGAATGGAGTGACAATCATGGTCTTTGCAATTTTTGTGAATTATTCTCTGATGACAACTTGGCAAAATGGTCGAACCAAAAAATACATGTTTCAGATCTGCTGAATTATTTTACTGAATTTTAATTTTAATGTATTTATAATACTGTTTTTAAACCAATAATGTGAACCACCAAACAGTTAAATGTACAGACGTACACATTTGGAGGCCCCTGTCTCGGAATTCTGACAAGTATGTATCAATTTTATCAAACTCACGAAATGTAATTCACAAATTTTTAGTGACCGAATTGATGATGCCGAAAGCGCTCTGCGAAATTTTTAATTAAAGAAGATTGCACAACAATACATTGTTTCGCTTAGGGGAAAAATTTGGGATTTTCATCTCTTGTGCAAACAGCTGTAATTCAAATTATTTAATAACATATTATACTTTAAATATTTCATGACAACATTTGATAATATCTCCAGTAAGAAGTGGTAAGTGAAAAAATTTACCACCTGCTATACTGATACATAATTGAAGCAATCATATTTCAATTGAAACAGTTTCCAAAACAATGTGTTGTATCCATGGCTTACGTCAATCATATAATCGTAACGCATCTGTTATCGGTTATGGGGTGCACAGCTACCGTTATTAATACCAGATAATATTATTTCATGAGATAAGAAAAAAATGCCTTTCTATTTTGTATCTTCAACCAAGTGTAAGTAACTACTTAATAGATATTTCCACCAAGGTTAGTTAGTCCAATGGAATATTTTACAGTTCCAGAATCTTCCAATTAATAAAAAACCTTCTTGATAAATGTGGTAAAATTCTCATTATATCATCACTAAAAATTGATAAGGAAGCCAAATATAATCGTTGATATATCGTGGGGTTACATGCAAAAAGCACTAAGTCTAAAAACAAGTTTAGGGGTTACGAGCAATTTGAATTTTAAATTAATTTCAAAAATTTGTATAAATATTGTATGCGTTGAAAACTGTTTCAAATAGAAGAGATAAACCTTAGGAATACCATGTCATAGTTTTACATTATTTAAAAAATATTGCAATCCCCAAAAATTGAAAAAAAAATATTAAAAACAACGACTTGGTGCATTTTGGTTGTAAAGAATTTTATTATCTAGGACTTAGTAACAATTATTTTGGTTTTATTACTAAATGATAGAGAATAATCTAATTATACAAACAGGCAAAAAAAAGCAAAAATTATATTATCAAAAAATATAAATTAAGCTTGCTCCTCTGGATCAGAATCTAGAATATCGGCTTCAGGCAAAACGTCTCTAACTGCCAAATCATTTCGAAAGGATTCAAACCATGGATGTTACTTCAGGAATAACCATTTTTTTACACATGGTTAATATATTTTCTTCTTTTGCCCTGCTTATTTTCAATTCTTCGGAGTACAGTTTTGGTAAACCATCGTTAAATGTCAAATTATTGGTTGATCTTCTCCCACGTCGATTTGCGGTAACTAAGATACCTACATACTCGCTACTGTAGTCATATCTGTATTGGATATAATTTGGCTTTGCTTTTTCATACTTGAAGCATTGAACTTTAAGCCAATTTACCTTTGCGCCGTTTTCGTCAAGAGATTTATTTTTTATTAAATTAGCCGATAATTCCTTCAAATCCAACATGTCATTAAATTTCAGTTCTTCTGTTTCATAAGGTGGTTTATTTTTGTTTTTTCCTCTTGCAGAGCGTGCTAATTTAAAAATGTTCATCCAATCGTTTACACAAAAAACTGATACAAATTTCCTTTGACGCTCTATAGCGCTATGCATCGAGTCGACCTCCATAAATGAATGCACGCTTTCCAAAAATTTTTGTTCGATAACTTCAAGTTGGGAATTTTGTACTACATAGGGAAATAATGCGGAAATCTGTAAGTTGCGATTTTGACCTCCGCATGTAACTAAAAATAGTGACAAATGTTTATGTGGGAGGTAATTTGATAATGTACCTCAGCAAGCAAGTTCCAATTTCACAGCTTCCTTTTTTACCATTGACTTCTGACAGAAACAAAATGCTCAGTCAGGTGGTGCTGATTCATACACCGTCAAATTGTACATAATTAGCTTTCGCATGTAATAAGTTAAAGACACTTCGGATGACGGAATTTGCAGTACACTTTGCAAGTCAAATGAAACCGACATGAATGAATTATCATTCTTAGCTCTTTCTTTATCTGCTGTTTTAGCTTCTTGTGCTTGGTATTTTCTCTTCAGATGTTCTTTATATTCCACGTCCAATCCAATTATCGCTTCAGAAGTAGCTTGCTGATACTTTACACAATTAAGACATTGGTCCTTCTTTGGATGAAACAAAGAAAGGTTGTATTCACTGCAGAAGATCCTGCGATATGTTATTAAGCTAACCATTTCCGTCTCTCCTCTTTCTTCACACTCTTTTTTATGTAAGTCATACATTTTTGTTATAGATAAAGTGCTGTCCAAGTATTTCCTTTGAGTATATTTTCGCGTGTAATGACTCTCCACGGACGAGAAACTATCTATGTGTGCTCTTACTTTAGCAGCAACCTCTTCTTTTGTTTTGTAACTGGTTTTTTTTCCTCTTTTATCAGTGCCTTGAAAATGCCCCCATTTATCTTTGTCTTTGAAAGCAGATAGGATTACACGATTTGATATATAAAGTGTTTTCATAAAGAAATTATGACAAAATTGTAATTTTTCCGAATCTTTGTTAAAATAATACTGTTTAGCATTTTGTCTTCTTTTGGCGTTTTCTTTCCGAGGACGTCTTGTTAACGGAACGGAACTTGAAACGTTATATAGTATAAAATCTTTTTTTCTTTGATACGATGACAAAATCCAATATTTCTGGCAAATTATTTTTCGTTCATCTTCAGAAAATTTGTTAGTAGGTACACTGAAATTTGCACTTTGTACAATCTATTTGCTTTGGATGTTTCGGAGCCTGTTTAACTCCTTTGTAATTTTCATATGGAAGACATTCATCTCTCGACTTTCTATTCTTATGTTTTCTCCAGGTTTCAGGTTTCGCTTTTCGCCATCTGCTTTTTTTACTAGACCCTGCTCGTTCAGTTTCATTAGGTTCTGCTTGTGCAATTTCTTGATCATCCATTTCCGGTACTTGAATTCAAACTGTCGTAAGATTCATCACTCAGATTTGGTTCATAGTCTTTATCAACGACAGAATCATCACAATCACTTATATAATTCACGTTTTCTTCATGAATGTCACTTTCTTGTTCATTTGATGTCTGGCATACAACAGGTTCATCGGGGGTTTTTAAAAAACGATTTAAAAGAACTTGTGGTACTTGTTTTCCTATGGCTTCCCAACTACCTTCTTTATGTTTCAGTCGAATGTCTTTTTCTGGAAATGAAAACCTTTATAAATGTATGTTTTTTACATAAACTAACCTCAAAACAGAAAGTGAAACAAAATAATTTATTACTTACGTGATGATTCTTGCTGTTCCACTTTATTCTTGGCCAACATTGCCAACATTAAAGCACCCCGGCCACTCATTATTAGCTTATTTCACCTTTTATTAAATTGGAAAAGAAAATTACGGTATGGAACGAACGTTTCAAACTTAACTTTTAAACGACTATAATAAGCACTAAGTCACGTGATGCAATGCTCTATTACATTTTCAATGCTGAATAACTACAAGCAAAACGCACTAAGTGACTTAGTACAATATTTTTGTTACACAAGTTAGATTAGAGAACAAGCAAAAAGCACTGAGGGACTTCATTTGTTTTGCTTGTACTAATACCTAGCAAAGTGATGTTAGTGCATTTCGTCAGTTGCTGTAACTCTATTTTTAGTTGATTGCGGACTTATTGCGATTTAGCAGTACATCAATGATCAAAAGGTAATAGAGTAACCGATGAATAGACGTTTTTCCAAATTGTTGTCTTAGTGCTTTTTGCTTGTAACCCCACGATATACATTTAATGCTATGATTAAGAATATGTATAATTCAAATCTGATATCTCTTGGAAATGTTAATCAGATGAACTTCCTAAAACTTTATAGCATTCATATAAGGACCAAAAGTTGAGAAATATACAAAAATTTGTTGAAAATTGAGTATAATGATAGTTGATTTGAATACAGGGCGTCCCAAATAAGAGTGACTGATTTTAAACATAAATGCCCAGCTTATTAATTGCTCCAACGAGATGGGGTTTTCACTAGTTTACCCAAGAGATCTTTTTAGGCTTGGCTGGCATTTCATCTCATTAACACAGGATGTTTCACTAATGTTGGTGAAATTCAAAGGGGAGAATATGTATTGTTATAAATGGAACATCCTATAATTTTTGATCTCACTCGAAAGAGCAATCACATAATAACATTATTCAATACATATAAGGAACGAAGAACAAAAAAGTTACAATAAATGCTGCGTATGCCTACCCTCTTCGTTTATGCATAACTGTAAGCGAAATTTCAAATTTTCAAATGAATTTTCTAACATTTCTTGCGGAATGTTTTCAATAATGTTCCTGATATTATTTTTTAGTTCTGCTAAATTGTTAGGCTTAGGATTGTACTTCACATATCCCCAGAGAAAAAAATATGGGACAGTTAATTCAGGAGACCGCGGTGCCCATTCAATCGGTCCAGCTCGACATATCCACTAATCATTAAAAAACGTGCTATTAACGAATAATGTGGTGGTATACCTTCCAGTTGAAAGTAAACGTCGTCGCTAATTCCATCTGAACTAGTTGCAGATAAAAAAAGTTTCCAACTTATCCGTGTAATTAGTACCCGTCACTGTTGGTTCCGAAAAGAAAAAAGGACCACATAATTTTCGTCGAGATAATGCACACCAAACGTTTACTTTTGGACTATCCCTATGAAATTCATTAAAAGAAATTGGTTTTTGAGAACCCCATATTCTACAATTATGTTTGTTACACATGCCAATAATGTGAAACGTTGCCTCATTAGGCATAATTAATAATGAATTGGGTTGGTTTCTTAATAATAAGTCGAGTGAAGTCTCACATACCATTACTCGTTTTTCATAATCTGATTCGTACACTTTTTGATAAGTATGAATTTTGTATGGATCTTTGAACGTCACTCTTGCTAAGCTCTAGAATTCCAGCAATTTTTCTAATTGAAATTTTATTATCTTTATCATGTAGCACTTCATTAATTAACATCAACTTGTTTAAAAGACCATCATTATTTCTTGGTTTTTTTAAGTGTGCAATGCAACCAGTTTCGATGAATTGTATATACCATTTTTTAATTATATTCACTGACGGCGGATTTTTCATGAATTTCCTTCTGAATATCCTCCTTGTTTGAATTATTGATTTCGTTTCTGCATATATTATTACAGTTTGAGCTTTTTCACTCAATGTATAGATCATTTCGAAACCGACTTATATGACTAAACAAAATTACTATTGTCAAAATTGCGTCAAACGGTCACAGCATGAGTTGATTTCAGGCATGAAAATACGTGCATATAAAACTACTAATTGAAAATGTACTACTACATGAGACCTCGAATATCTTTGTTGTTATTGGAACAAAAGATAGATAAGTATACATTTTTGGAAAGGAGAATGATTGATTGCTCTTTTGAATGAGATCAAAAATTATAGGATGTTCCATTTAAAATAATACGTGTTTTCCCCTTTGAATTTGACCAACATTGGTAAAACACCATGTGTTGATAAGAATTAATCCCAGCCAAGCATAAAAAAATGTTTTTGATAGACTAAGTGAAACTAGTGAAAACCCCATCTCTTTGGAGCAATTAATAAGCTGGGCATTTATGTTTAAAATCAGTCACTCCTATTAACGAATTCCGTATTTCACTTCAAAAAACGTTGAAAAGATTGCTAAAACATATCAAGCAAAACTCAGCAAAGTTTCCATCAACATCATTTCGAAACCGCTATAAAAACATGTGAAAAAAATTGTTACTTGGGTCTGAGGATAATTCATATGCATTGAGAATGAGCTGATACAAAAAACAGTCGTGCAAAGTTCATTGAACTGCAGAAAACTAACACAGGGAAGTCGAGTTTGCAAATTCACGGGAAGGAATAATATCTTTCAAGAGGACCACATTTAATAATTCAGGAATGTAATGTAATAAGTTTGAGAATGTCGTGAATATTTTTGAAAATCCAGAATAGATAGTTCGGCTCGAATAGTTAGAAAGTTGGTCAGTCTAAATGCTTTATTACAATGACCAGCGAAATGTCTTGACGTGGATGATATTGTAAATGTTCGTAGTTTGAAATACCTTGAGCAGGTAAACTATGTCAATTATGGATAGTTATTGAATAAACTTAGGAAGGTCAATGCCACCCAGCATCCAATGTTAACCACGGAAACAACATTGTGGTAACCAATTGATCTGTAGTACAATATATTGGAGTTACTATGAATTCTGTTTATTTTTATGGTTTACAATTGAAGACTAACTTATTCTCGATTCTGCTACAGCTCTAATTTTTTTGGTGATAAATATTTTTGATAAGTAACTGCCCAAATAATGTTTCAAAAACACTGATAAGAGTAATATATTCCTAATCTGAACTTTCCCACCCCTCTTAGTCGATTCCTGATGCCAGACTTTTCAATTCATTACAAAATATTATTACAACTGAAGAACTTCACATTTCATCGTATTTACCGATATTCAAATTTGGAAACAACATGTAAGACATTTAAAAATTATTGCAATTGAGTAACAAGTACTATATAAGCGTTTTTAATCATAATTATATTCACGACTTCTAGTTCTTAGGATTTGATTGAATTGCATGTAATTATTCAATGAGTTTTCTTGCTTTGTCAAATTTTTGTTGTAGAATGAAGATTCCATAACTCTTTTATCCAAATGCAGCTTTGGCTTCACGTAATTCGGAATCTCTTCCATTTATTCATGGTATTGTAACGTTTTCCTTATTTATTCAAACGTTTTTTATTACGGTTGGGATAAATTTATTCACACGGTAGGTTCACTTACATAATTTCTTTATTCGCTACAATATTCACGAATTATATACACAGTATATTCACTTGATCTAATTTATATAATCACTTAATTTATTTTCACTTATTTACTGTTTATCTCACGATGTCAAATTATGAACTAAACTGAACTTATCCGCTGGTCGGTCCTTTATATATATTAGTGCCTTTTTACTAGAGCATTCTAGATTGAGGCTTACTCAAAAACAATGGGCTCTCTCATTTCTAGATAAAGTTGGTCACAAAAACAATGTCCAGATAAGATAGTCACAATCGTAACCAATTATGAGAAATCCCTGCGCATCCGCCAGAATTTTAACTTTTATACATGGCTTAGGCAGAGTCGGATTCAGGGACTATACCAGCGTGCTGTTTCGTAACATTACCCCCTCCTTAAATGGCAGTTCCTCCTGGAACTTTTGTGTAGCCGAGACTGGATGTTTGAATTGACAACTGGCCCCATTTCTGCACTTTCCAATCTTAAGGAAATAGCAGGGCATCGTCTTCACCGGATACTGATAACCGGGGTTGTAGCTGCAAATTAATATCTGATAATTCGCCAATCCAATTGGTTACTCGCTATCTTAGACATAGCCAGTTTCTTCACACTAGATTCTAGCACATGGCCTCGGAGGTTTCGAAGTGCTTCCCACACATCGCGTTAGGTAGATCGATATTGAAATTAATTTTTAGTTACCACGTAGAAGACGTACTGCGAATTTTGTTTCAGTTCCAGTCTCTTGCCAAGGGCTGGAATCTGGTCTTCAAGTTTTTCTAATTGCCCGAACTTCTTCCGAAAGACGGATGCCAACTCTCGTGTGTTCTTGATACGAGCGGGGATGTTGTATGCCAGTGAATAATCTTCCGGGAATGTGAACAAATCTTGTCGTTGTTCTGAAGTGACTCCATATTTAGCTTTCCCGGTACTTCCATACGCGCCCATAAATTCATCGAAGGTAGGGTCAGAATCATCTCGAATATGGTTTATTACTTTTTCTAGGTCAGGGCCTTCTTTGAATGACGCTAGTCAGTTTTGGTGAACTACTCTTGGTTTTCCGTTGGGGATCTTGCTTATACGATATATAACATCATTGATGCTTTCCTTGATTAAGTATGGACCTTCCCAGGATTTTTGTAATTTTGGAGAAAATCCTTTCCTTCTCGTCGGTTTGTGTAACCATACTTTGTCCCCTTCTTTAAAACCACCTTCTGTGGCCTGCCTGTCGTACCGACTTTTTATTCTGTCGCTGGCAACTTTAAGATTTGTTCGAACTAATTCATGAATATAGTCCACCCTTCTTCTCAATTGGATCACGTAGTCTTCCCTTCCAGGCCGACAACAAAATTTCAGGTCACAAAGAAGCCTCAATTCACGTCCAAACAGGATTTTCGCAGGTGTTTCACTCGTGGACTCATTGACGGCGGATCGATAAGCCAATAGGGATGGGGAAAGATACTGGTCCCAATCTCTCTGATGGCTGGAAACTACTTTGGACAGGTATTTTCCAGTATTCCCGTTCATTCTCTCGACAATTCCATCTGACTGTGGATGTGATGCTGTTGTCTTGGTCTTCTTCATTCCCAGCTTCTCGCAAACCTCCTGGAAAAGATGGCATTCGAAATTTCTTCCCTTGTCACTGTGGACGTCCAATAGTACTCCATATCGGCTGATAAATTATTTTACCAATACATCCGCGACAGCTGTGGCCTCTTGGTTCGGGATAGCGTAAATTTCCACCCACTTTGTGAAATAATCTATTACAACCTGGATGTATTTGCCACCATATTTTGACGTCGGAAATGGTCCAGCGATGTCTAAAGCAATCCTTTCGAAAGGGTTTTCAACATTATACTGTTTCATAGGTGCCTCTCTCTTGCGATTTGGTCCATTACACGTAGCACAAGTCGTACATTTTTTACACCAGTTTTTCACATCGCCGGAGCTGTTCATCCAATAAAACCTTTCACGGACTCGCTGAAGAGTTTTCTTTACTCCCAGATGACCTCCCGATAGACTGTCGTGTAACTTTTCCAGTACCTCAGCTACTCTCGTTCGAGGGATAACTAGCTGTCTCCTTATCTCGGAACCATCATGGTTTTCAAGAATTCTTTTCAACGGCCCTTCTTCCGGGACAAGGGAGTTCCACTGTGCCCAATACGTCTTGAGTTTCGGTGCAAATCTTGACACTTCTTGTCGGGTAGGTCGCCGATTTTCTTCCTTCCACTGCCGAATCTTCTTTATGCAAGGATCATTCTCCTGATCGTCTGTGATCCAGGTGGGCGACCATTCTTCATTGACTACTGTATTTTTGAAACTGCAACTTCATTAGATTTCGACTCGTTGCATTGTGAATAGTCTACAGGGCATGACCGTCTAGGCAAAGAGTTGGCTTTTTGGTGAATCAGATCAGCTGGATGTTCACCCCTGTCTGATTTCCCCTGTCACTGGAGTTCTTGGCTTACAGGAGTCTTGGGGCGCTTAGACGGACTGCGTACATGCTCTAGCTCGCCACACTTCCGGCATTTGATCTTCTTCGGCCTCTTGTCTATCATACCTTCCAACAAGTTGACAATCTGGTCAAGTTTGTCATCGTCATCGTCTTCCCGTATGGTGCTACCTTTGTTGTACCGCGAGCTCTTCGTAGCTGCTTTCCATTCAAGGGGTTCTTGGTTTGCAGAAGTCGTAGGAAGCTTATACGAACTGCGTGCATGCTCTAGCTCGCCGCAATTACAGCACCTGATTTTCTTCGGCTTCTTGTCTACCATACCTTTCAACAAGTTGACGATCTGGTCAAGTCTGACATCGTCACCTTCTTTCTGTATGGTCCTACCTTTGTTGTATCTGGAAGCCATCGTGGCTGCTTCATATTCAAGAGCAGTAGTAAATGCATCGACCAATGTTTTAGGATGGGCTAATCGAAGCGTCTTCTCCATATCGTGATAACATAAGCCGTCAATAAAGGCTTGGATGCCTAAACATTCCATCATTTTATCTGGTGCTGATGGATAAGCTAATCGAACGAGTCGGGCAATATCCAATTCATATTCTTGAAGTGTTTCGTCACGTTTCCGCCTTTAGTTCTTCAGCTGAAATCTGTACAAATGTTTCAAATATTCGTGACCATATCGCAAGTCCAACCTCTTCTTCATCTGCTCGAAGTCATCCGTCTCTTCCAAAAGTATCGTCTGAAGTACATCTAAGGCATCTCCCCGAAGCGCTATAGTTAGGTTCACTGCTTTCTCCTCATTGGACCAATTATTTACTATAGCAGCTGCTTCAAACTGTTCCACATAATTGGTCCACGACATTTTTCCATCGAACGTTGGGGCCTTGACTCGGGTAAAACTCCCAATGTCTTCTAATTTAGGGTGTGTTTCTGTCTTGCATGGTTTCGTTTGCTCGGTCTTCCTTTATTCCGCTGGCGTGTCTTGAGTTCTTATATCTGTCATCTTTCTTTCTAACTCCTTGATTTTCTCGTCCATAGTTGTCCTCTTATTCGCAATTTCAGATTGTAGACACGAAATTTCTTTTTCAACGTTAGCGGCAATGTCGTTTTTCATTAATAAGGTATCGGCAGATATATCGTTCTCCATAGCAGAAATATCGCTTTTCACATTCGTTGAAATCTTCTCTTCCATGCCAGAAATCTTCTCTTCCATGGCATAAATCTTCTCGTGTATGTTAGCAGAAATATTAGCAGGAATTGACGAGAATAATGTGGAAGCCTCGTCATTAAATAAAACTGTTTCTGGATCAAAGCCATCATTTTCCAGTGCCACTTTAAGTCTTTCTACTAATTCGCTTTTCTTATTCACGATCTTCCAATTCTGCTCTTAACGCAGTCACTTTCAAGTCACATAGTCTCTTGGCCATTTTACGTAGCAATTTATTTATATCACCCCTCACCTGACACCAATGTAATGTTTTTCTTATTTATTTAAACAGTAAACGGGTGGGATGAATTTTAAACACACGGTTTTGTTACTTACGAGTTTATTTAAACACTAAATTACTCACTAACACTTAATTTATATACACACAACCTTAATTATTAATTTATATCAACCCTTTACTGCTCGCTATTTCGGTGTATTCTTGTTCATTTGTCAAGATCACTTTAAAAACTGAAAAGTAACTCTCCCTGAACGGTCCTTTATGTATTAGTGCCTTTTTTACTAGATAACTACTCTCACACAAAAAACAATTGGCTTTCTGGCATTTTATAGATGAGCCTGATCACAAAAACAATGTCTAGATAAGATAGTCACAATCGTAAACAGTTCTAAGAAGTCTCTGCGCATCCGCCATGATTTCAACTTTCCTAAATGGCTTAGACAGAGTCGGATTCAGGGACTATACCAGTGTGCTGTTTCCTAACAGTTCTGTTTTCGATTATCTCCTGTATTTTTCGCATCTATGCTGGTTGCTACTCCATCCACATCTCTTCCTTCTTCCTTCCCTATTTGGATTCTCTGCACTCTTTTTTAATGTGTCCGATTTCTTGTTATAATATTTTCGGATTCTTCTTCGCTCTCAGTTGAAATCTAGTGACTGTTGCTTTTTGAGGTGTGTTCTTTGTTGCTATTGTATGGTCTAATTCGTGGTAAATGTTTCTTAATTTGTTAGAACTTTGTTGTTGGAATCATCATGAATATTGCACTCACTAATTAGCGATGTCTATGTATCGTTGGTTTCTTCGTGTAACGATCGTCCTTTCTTGTTTCCCGTCACCAGTTCTATGTGTGTAGTCACAGCCTTATCTTTTGTTCGATTGATCTTAATCACTACTGTCATTTGTAGAGTAATAAAAGATTCAGAACTAGAGACAAAATATGAATCAAAAAGGAAAATATAACGTTTCGTTAGCTGATTTCATTATATTTTAAAATTTTCTGAAGATGAAAGTAATCTTTTAACCATATAGATTATTCCCAAGTTCAAAACTGGGTCGTAAAATTTCCTAATTTATTGAGTAATTAAGAAAACATGGTTCCTTATAAGCCGATTCATAAACTTGACGGCGGCTATTCCAATTGCTGGCGGTTTTGCCGATAGTCAACTGCCTGTCGTGGTAACGAATTTCAGACATTAATCAACTTGGTCTCACACTAGGGATAATTATATAAAGTAAGCGAAGAACAAACGTCCTAGTCATGAAATCGATTTTTAGAGTACATATTTTTTTCGTTTTAAACGCAATTTTACGTATAATAATAGAACCTGGATAATATAGATAGTTCATTGGAAACAGAAAGACAAATTTTTTGCACATATTCGGCAATAACATTTAAACAATGTCGATAATAAGGAAGACGATATGAAGTGAGATCTATCATCAAGGCCTTAGAGTAATCACTAGAATCAATAAAATTCAGAAGCTAATTATACTTATATAAATAGATATCCTAAAAATATTTTCACGAACAATGATTGAAGTTATTACTCATTTCAGCTATAACTTAATAACAGGAAAACTCAATTTTCTACTTATTTGCAGTTGCCTTGTAGGAAATTCCATTTATATCTAACGTTAAACAATTGCCCTTGCCTTCCCATTTTCATTTGTGCGTATAAGTCAGTTTTCGTACTGTTTTTGTAAACAAGTATGTAAGAATACCTCTGTACAATTAGCTGTTTAACAAATATTGAACTAACAGAAATTTTTTAAGAAAAGTTACAGAAAATTGAGACACAAGTGTCTTAATTGCGAAATAAATATTTTGAGTTGAATATAATAAATTATTAAATTATCTGTACGAAAAAGAATAACAAAGGTTTAATTTACAACATCCCAAGTAATCAGCAACCTAGGACGGCCATATATGTTCCTAGGAATTTCAAGACCTACCCGCTTACGCATTTTTCGCCCTCCGTCCTAACGGTAGTGAAAAAAAAAACAATTATCGAAAAGAAACCAAATTTTGTATTTTGGTACAAGAATTTATTATAAGCAGAGCGCTTTCGGTTTAATGATAAAACATCATCAGTGCCCCATGGTCAGGGTGTACTCCAAATCCTCACAAATTAGAAGATACATAAAGCGAATTAAAATATAGTGCTTTAAACACAGTCACTATTTAATTAAAATAACAATAAAAAGCACACACAACCCATTGTACAGTAAATGAATCCCCAAAATAGGGGATAAAATATAACTCAAAACATTATTTGTGAGTCAGATAGTGAAAAGGCACGAAAAGGTCAATAGAAAGTGTTAATACTGGCATCCGCATACCTCCCCTCAGACGCAGCTAAACCACCACCAATAAAGGAGTTGGAGGAACTTGTGGAACACTCACTCACCCAGAAGCTTGAATTGGTGATAGGCTGCGATTCAAACTCTCACCACGTAAGCTTGGGCAGCAAAGATATCAACACTAGAGGTAAGTATTTTCATGATTACATAGCTGTAATGTTTTTCTTATTTATTTAAAAGTTTTTATTTCAACGGGTGGGATAAATACATACACACGGTAGGTTCACTTACTTAATTTATTTATTCACTACACTATTCACTAATTCATATTATATACACAGTATATTCACTTACATTAATTCATATAAACACTTCACTACTAAAACTATTTACTTATTCGTTATATATATATATATATATATATATATATATATATCACGAGATCACTTTATAAACTAAATTTCTTTCGCTGGTCGGTCCTTTATATATTCGTGCCTTTTTTCTAGATAATTCTATATTGCTCAAATCCCTGCGTATCCGCCAAAATGTTAACCTTCATATATGGCTAGGGACTATTCAGGGATTATACTAGTGTGCTATTTCGTAACATCGCCCCCTCCTTAAATAGAAGCTCCTCCTGGAACTTTTGTGTAGCCGAGACTGGATGTTTGAATCGTCAACTGGCCCCATTTCTACACTTTCTTATGGAAATAACAGGGCACCGTCTTAATCGGATAACTGATACCGGGGGATGTAGCTGCAAATTAATTTCCGGACACCGGTATCATGGAAGATCACATCTACCATATTCCTGATGACTCGCCAATCCAACTGGTTACTCGCTATCTTAGGTATAGCCAGTTTCTTCACGCTGGATTCCAACACATGGTCTCGGAGGTTTCGAAGTGCTTCCCACACATCGCGATAGGTAGATCGATCTTGAAATTCATTTTTATTTACCACGTAGAATACTTACCGCGAATTGTGTTTCAGTCTCAGTGTCTTATCAGGGGCTGGAATCTGGTCTTAAAGTTATTCTAATTGCCCGAACTTCTTTCGAAAGACGGTTGCCAACCCTCGCGCGTTCTTGATACGAGCGGGGATGTTGTATACCAGTGAATAATCTTCCGGGAGAGTGAACAATTCTTGTCGTTGTTCAGAAGTGACTCCATATCTATCCTTTCCAGTACCTCCCTACGCGTCCATAAATTCATCAAAGCTATGGTCAGACACATCTCGAATATGGTTTACTCCTTTCATGGTCTCCTTCGAATGGCGCTAGTTGGTTTTGGTGACCTACTTTTGGTTTTTCGTTGGGGATCTTGCTTATTCGATATATAACATCATTGATCCTTTTTTTGATTAAGTACGGACCTTCCTAGGATTTTCGAAAATTTGGAGAAAATCATTTTCTCCTCGTCGGGTTGTGGAACAAGATTTTGTCCCCATCTTTCAAACCGCATAGTGTGGCCTGCGTGTCGTACCGACTATTCAATCTGTCGCTGGGTACTTGAAGATTTGTTCGAACTAATTCATGAATATCGTCCAGCCTTCTTCTCAGTTGGGTCACGCAGTCTTCTCCTGTTAGATCTTCTCCAGGCCGACAGTCAAATTCTAGGTCACAATGAAGCGTCATTTCACGTCCTAACAGTATTTTCGCAGGTATTTCACCCGTGGACTCATTGGCGGCAGATCGATAAGCCAACGCTAGTAGGGAAAGATACTGTTCCAATCTCTCTGATGGCTTGAAACTACTTTGAACATGTAGTTCCCAATAGTCCTGTTCATTCTCTCGACCAATCCATCTGACTGTGGATGTAATGCTGTTGTCCTGGTCTTCTTCATTCACAGCTTGTCGCAAATCTCCTGGAATAGATGGCTTTCGAAATTTCTTCACTGGTCACTGTGGACTTCCAAGGGCATTCCATATTGGCTGATAAATTCTTTCACCAATACATCCGCGACAGTTATGGCTTCTTCACTCGGGATCGAGTAAACTTCCACCCACTTTGTGAAATAATCCTTTATAACCAGGATGTATTTTCCACCATTTTCAGTCGTCGGGAATGATCCAGCGATGTCTAAAGCAATCCTTTCGATAGGGCTCCCAACATTATACTGTTTCATAGGTGCCTTTCTCTCGAGATGTGGTCCATTACTCGTAGCACAAGTCCTTCACATCGTCGAAGCTGTTCATTCAATAAAACCTTTCACGGACTCGCTGAAGGGTTTTCTTCACTCCCAGATGACCTCCCAATGGACTGTCTTGTAACTTCTTCAGTACCCCAGCTACTCTCGCTCTCGGGATAACTAGCTATCTCCTCATCTCAGAACCATCATCGTTTTCAAGGACTTTTTTCAACAGCCCTTCTTCCAGGACAAGGGAGTCCCACTGAGCCCAATACGCCTTGAGTTTCGGTGAAAATCTTGACACTTCTTGCCAGGTAGGTCGCCGGATTTCTTTCTTCCATTGCCGGATCATCTTCAGGTGAGGATCATTACCATGATCTTCTCTGATCCTGCTGGGTGATCATTCCTCGTTGAAAACAGTAGTTCTTGAAACTGCAGCTTACCTAGATTCCGCCTTTTTGCAGTGGGAGCAGTCTGTTGGGCACGGCCGTCTGGACAGGGAGTCGGCATTTCGGTGATTCACACCAGCTCGATGTTCAATGTTGAAATCGTACTCTTGAAGTCGTTCAATCCATCTAGCAATCTGGCCCTCGGGATTCTTGAACTGCAATAACCACTTGAGTGCTGCATGATCAGTCCCGATTAAGAAGTTTCTACCATAGAGATACTGGTAAAAGTCTTCCACGGACTTCACTACCTCCAAAAGTTCTCTTCTTGTGACGCAGTAGTTCTGTTCTGGTTTGGAGAGGACTTTACTGAAATATCCCAGCACTCTTTCTTGCCCTCCTTGGATATGTGATAGCACTCCATCAATTCCTACGTTGCTTGCGTCAGTGTCAAGAATAAAGTCTCCCTTTGGAAATGGGTATCCTAATATCAGCGCTGTAGTTAAATGCCTCTTCAAGGTTTCAAAAGCCGTTTGACAGTCTTCGTCCGATTGGAAATCTCTTGCTTCTTCTGTAAGTCGAGTTAGAGGCTTGGCTTTATCTCCAAAATTCCTGTTCAATCTTCTATAATATATGCAAAGTCCGAGGAAACTCCTAATTTGATTAGTGTTTTTAAATGAAACTCAACGTTTCTAGCTAATTCGACAATATAATGAAAAATATTAAAAATTCTAAAAAATTGACAATTGTTTCGATAACTGAATATCATCGATGATATTCAGTTATCGAAACAATTGTTGATTTTCTATATTGTGGAATTAGCTAGAAACGTTGAGTTTCTTTTAAAAACACTAATATGAGTAGATTCCACGAAGTAAGGGTCGAGACAGTTAACTTCCTAATTTGATGTTTGTCGGTTGGTTGCGGCCATTGTCGAATGGAAGCAATTTTTGCTGGATCCATCGCCATTCCTTCATTGCTCACTATTTGACCTATATAGTTGACTCGGTTTTGGAACAGCTGACATTTCTTTGGGCTCAACTTGGAGTCGTTTGAATACGTCTTCCAAATTCTTCAGGTGTTCGTCAAATGTCTTCCCCAGTATTACGATGTCATCCAAATAGACCAGGCATGTCTTCCAAGACAACCCTCTCAAGACATGAGTCTTTCAAATGTCGCAGGCGCATTACAGAGCCCGAATGGCATGACGTTGAATTGCCATAATCTAGATCCGGGGGTATAAGCAGTCTTCTTTTTGTCTTCTGGGTTGGGTCCATTTCTAATTGCAAATTACCACACTTAAGGTCCAAGGTGGAAAACAGTTTGCGTGGAAAACAGTTTGCTGGCGACCCAAGTATCTAGCGTATCGTCGATTCGAGGCAGAGGATAGCTGTATTTCTTCGTCACGTTGTTTACCTGACGATAGTCCACGCAGAATCTCGTAGTTCCATCCTTTTTCTTGACAAGCACCACTGGAGACAACCATGGACTTCTATTACTTTCTCTTCTTCCATTTCTCTAACTACTCTTTCAGCTTCCTCTCTCTTCGCTCGTGGTAGTGTTCGAGCTGATTGCCTAATTGGCTTGGCATCACCAGTATCGATTTCCTGTTTAACGGCTGATGTTCTACCAGTCTTTCCTCCTTTTGGTACGAATAGGTCTCGATACTGCAAGAAAAATTCTCTCATCCTCTTTTTTTCAGGGATTGACCACCACCTGATAACATCTTTTCGAATCTGGTATTAGAATTGACAGTGGTCCTTGTTTGACGAACTATAGACGTTACTGGTACGCAGGATCCAACCCTGGTTTCCTTCTTGATGGTAACTGGGTAATCGTTCACGTCTATCACACGGGATCTCATCCACCGATGTAACCAATCCTTCTCCAATTAGTACTCCTTTGCCAACCTCTTCGTCATGGTTCCTTGGATTTTTCCATGATTCCCTGTAGCCGTGCTATTATCATGGTTTCGCTTCGTGCAGGTAAAACGGTATCTTCCTGTACAGCTGCCAACACCGCGCTGTCTTCATATAGATGAAGGGATTCCTCCTCGGAACCCACTTTAATGGGTCTGTTTCTAAAGTCTAATTGGAACCATGTACATTCATTACGTACATTCCCAGAATCACGTCTTCTTCAATGTCAGCTACGTTCACCTATGCGTGAACTTTTATGTTCAAGTCCCAATTTGATTTTTGTCTCACCTTGAACGTTGGCACTCTTACCTGTTGCGGACCGCAGTCGCAGTCTCGTTGGTCAAAGCTTCTTCTTGGAGTTTATTATTTCTGGTCGTATAATAGTTCTAGTTGCTCCAGTGTCTACCAGCAGTGTATATCTCTTGCCATCTGATCTTTCTCGACTTCTTGTCCATCATTATTTTTATCAAACTGACGGACTGGTCAAATCTGTCTTCGTCACCTTCTTCTTGGATGGTCTTAATTTTTTTATATACCGAAGCCTCCGTTGCTGTTTCATATTCAAGAGCAGCTGTCAATGCATCGAGTAATGTTTTCGGATGGGCTAAATGAAGCGTACTCTGCATATCGTGGTCACGCAAGCCATCATTAAAGGCGTAGATGCCCAGACATTCCATGATATTCTCTAGTGCTGATGGAGAAGCGAATCGAACTAGTCGGGCAATATCCACTTCATACTCTTGAAGGGTTTCGTCACGTTTCTGCCTTCGGTTCTTTAGCTGGGATTGGTACAAGTGCTCTAGATATTCGTGACCATATCGCATATCCAACCTCTTCTTCAGCTGTTCGAAGTCATCCGTTTCTTCCAGAGGTATCGTCTGGAGTACGTCTAAGGCATGTACCCTAAGCGCGATAGTTAAGTTCACTGCCCTCTCTCTGTCGCACCAATTATTCACTCTAGTAGCTGCTTCAGTTTCACATAATTGATCCACGATGTCTTTCCGTCGAATGTTGGGGTCTTGACCCGTGTAAAACTGCCAATGCCTTCTATCCTGTAATTTACTTCTGCCTTGCAGGGTTTTATATGTTCAATCTTCTTTTCTTCTGCTGGCGTGTCTTTTGTTCTTAAATCTGCCATATTTATCTCTAATTCCTTGATTTTCTCATCTATCGTTGTAATCTTGTTATCAATGTCTGATTTTAGAGACGAAACTTTATCCTCGGCATCAGCAGCAATGTGATTTTTTAACGATAAGATATCGGCAGAAATGTCATTCTTCATAGTGGAAATATTCTCGCCCATATTAGTAGTAATATCGTTCTTCATAATGGAAATTTTCTCATCCGTATCAGTAGAAATATCGTTCTTCATAGTGGAAATCGCGATTTTCCAATTCTGCTTTTAGCTCAGTCACTTATTCTCTTCACCATTTTTACGTAGATAATTATTTATATTATCCCACTTCAGACACCAATGTAATGTTTTTCTTATTTATTCAAATGTTTTTATTTCAATGGATAAGGTAAATGCATACACACGGTATGTTCACTTACTTAATCTATTTTTTCAATTCACTATTCACTTATTTATTTTATATACACAGTATATTGAATTACATTAATTTATATAAACACTTCACTACTTAGACTAATAACTTGTTCGCTGTTGATATCACGAGATCACATTATAAACTGACTTCTCTCGCTGGTCGGTCTTTGATATATTAGTGCATTTTTCACTAGATAATTCTAGATTGCGGCTTACACAAAAACAATCGGCTCCCAGAAATTTTCTAGATAAGACTGATCACAAAAACAATGTCTAAATAAGATAGTCACAAATAATAGTGACTATCACTAGTGTACTATTTCAAACATAACTAGCAAGAATCTCTGTATTCTAAATAGAGGTACTGAACCAACTTTTATTAATTCTCGAAGTCAAACGCGACTAGATATTGCCTTATCTACTATAAACACTTTGAATATAATCTCCGGCTGGTACGTATCCGACGATATTTGAGTGTCGGACCACCGCTGCATAAAATTTGAAATAAAACCGTTCACAACTTCCACACTAACTCGCGACCCCAGGAAAACAGACAGGACAAAATATGTCCACTGTTTGAAAGGGGGGATCTGCGAGGTGTCGAGGACGTACAATAAAGGAGATTTGTAATTACTCATATAAAGTAATCACATACATCATTGATGCCTTTCGAAATGGAGTCGCTATCTAGATTATTTATACTTCATTAAAACCAAATATTTCATAATGAATTTTATTAAATCTTGCTAGGGAGCAATAAATTACGGTAAGTCTTCTCGAGTCAGGTTGACGTGAAAAACTAACGCATAGTGTATAAAGTGCACCAAATAATGAATTATTAAAAATCGATCAGGTGAAGATACGATAAAAAGTGGACAATGTATGTGATAAGAAGCAGAGGCTCGTCGAAATATTTACGGTGTTGCCGGAGTGTGCGAAAAATAATGAATTAAGAGAATTGATTAAAAACACGAGGCACATTTATTATCGATAGGATAAGTAGTTTCCGAAGGGTTGGCCTGAACTATTCTTCCTTTCGCGGTGAAAATGTGGCAAGGAGAAGGAACAGATACAGAAGAGGAGTACAACAGGAAGAAATATGAATTATATGCAGCCTTCGGCAGAAGCAAATTTATAAAAAGGTAAAGGTAAAATGAAGATATATACGAAACGATGATAAAAATGATGAAAGGCCTATTGAGAAAAAATTAAGAGATGATTGAGAAATTAAAACTGCTCAGGAAAGAAGAAATATAAAGTAATAAGTGGTTAATAGAACCAAAACAAGAGAATGAGGAGATGAAGCAAAAAATTAGAAGCCTAAAAGATAAAATGGAATACCTGGAAAAAGAAAACAAGAACAAAAATGTTTGCATAATTGAAACAAACACTGAAATTTATATCGATTCATATTTGACAAAAAAAATAATTAGAAGTGCAAAAATTCATAAAGAACGTGGCGAGGAATTAAAGAGAAAAGGGGAGGCAAATAAAAATAGGATATAAGAAGCCTATTATGAACTGCAAGATATATGAATGGGATGGTCAAGAGGAAAAAATAATAGAACAACCAATAAAATAGCAAGGCATAAGCATGGATAAAAGAAGGTGATAATTGCTATGGAAAAGGGAGAATAAGAACCAAGCAAAAATTGATGAAAATCAGTTCAGAGCAAGTCAACTAAAAGAGAAAAAGGTTAATTGTATCAAGATAGGCACCTGGAATATAAGAAGTACATACGAAGATAATTCAATATTAAAACTAATAGACATGATGGGAGAATATAAGGTCGAAATACTAGCCCTATGGAACCCTTATAGAAAAATATGTATTATACACTGACATCGCCTCTACAGAAGATAAAGATTTAAAAACAAGAAAAAAAACGAATTTAATGAGAAAATGAATTAAGTACTGGAAACATTACCAAAAAATATGTCTTGTACATGCTAATTGGAGATCTAATTGCAAAAATCGGTAGAGAAGAAATTTACGAATCAATAATTGGAGGTAAAAGTGTGAACACAATTAGTATTGCGAATGGGAAGAGACTCATCGAATTCACCACCAAAATTATATGAAAATTGCAAGTACCAAATTTGACCATAAAGACAATCATAAAATTACCTGGATCTCTCCAAACAGGTTGGTAAAAAATCAAATAGACCATATTCTCATTGAAAGCCAAGATCTGCATGGATTGCTGAAGCTACAGAGGAGCAGACACCAATGACGATCATATATTGGTAAAAACCAAATTAAGAAAATAATTACCAACCATAAAAAAAGATACCGCGAAAAAACTCCTTTATATTACTTAAAAATTACAAGAACCAGAGTAGCTCAAACAGTTACAAGGAGAAATAGAGAGAAGACTCTCAGAACAAAAGTGAAGCATCAATCAAACGCTAGATGTCGAATGAGGAAAACTCGAAAAGGCATTTACAGAATCTGCAAATAGGGGAATACATTAAGTAGAAGAAAAGAAGAGTGGTTTAATGAAGACTGTAGAGAGGCCCTTTAGGATAAGAAATGAATGAAAAATAGACATGGATAAAAATGAGACAGAAGTAACTACTACACAAAAGTTATGAAAACGAAAGTTTCAATAGTAGGCAAAATAAGAAAACAACTCAAAGCGATAGAAGCTTACTACACCAATGAAGAAATCAATTTTTTTATCGAGAAATCAAAAATTACCGACAAAAACCAAACAATAAAAAACTTTATGTAGAAAAAAAGAGAGAGATCAGCTTATATACGGCTTACGGAGAAACAAAGAGAAGAGAAAATACATGGAAATGAAGGCAAATACCAAAGACGAAAATACAATATTTGGGTGTAATTTAAAGAAATAGTGGAAAAGAAGAATAAGAAATCGAGAATAGGGTTCTTAAAGGAAATTATGCAATAAGAGCATTATCAAGAATAATATTTGATAAAAGTATAACAAGAAACACAAAAATTAGAATGTACTAATTGGTAATACAACTATTCCTGTTATATGCAAGTGAAAATTGGACAATGATATGTAATGTATGAGGAAACATCTTTGGAGATATCGGAATACCAAATAATACATGGCGAAGAAGGACAAATAAAGAGGTGATGGAGATATTTGCTAAGCCAAAAATTTCCCAGAGAATCAGGGAAGACTTGTATATACGAGTATTTCGAGAATGGAGGAGCAAAGAGTAGTAAAAATAGCTGCGTTCGGAGGAGAATGTAGAAAAAGAAGGTCCAAGAAGAAATGATTATAAGAAGCAAGAAAAGATGTGGGAGAAATAGGAATCATAAACCTGGAGTAAAAAGCAAGAAACCGAAGATAATGGAAGGAAATAGTCAAGAATGTTGTAACAAAGGGTCTGTAAAGATCATAAAACAAGTGCCTTCACGGTCTGAAGCGCTGAAATATTATAAAGTTACTAGGAACTGATCACTTGCGAAGATATATTTCTGTCACTTAATTTGCACAATTATCCTCTAGACACACGTTGAGTTGGAATTGTTGATTTTTATTGAGTTACTTTCATGTTTATTGGTGAGAAAAACACGAAAAACGGGTTATTAGGAAAAATCCTACGTGTATACCGTCGTCGGCCACTTTTTTTTCCTTTTCTTGTTAGCACGATACAGCCTCCGGGGTGCATAAAGGCACCAATTTTATGATTGATTATTGTTTATGGCATTTCACATAATGAACACAATTGATTTTCAGCTCATCAGAGCGAGTAAAACGGGTGCTGTTACCTGAAATACCACATTTTTGGTGGATTAGAAAAAAACCTTTCCACTTCGTATATTTTTTCTACAAATATCAAATTTATTTTATTCCAACATTCATGTGACCACTATATATGGAAATCAATTTATCTTTATGCCGATACCGATATCACTTTTATTTACGTGACTTCAGCCTATTCACCCGTTTTTGCTTTATCTTTCCAGAGTCCATTTTTAATTCGAAATCTGTTTGTCTGATAGACCTGTTACGCATGGAGTTTTTGCGCTTTGCTTTCACAATTTACAGCAAAGGAGATTTCCAGAAAATGAGTTTGGGATTATTTGACATTCCATAGGGATTATAGTTCAAAGGCGTATCAGAAAAATTTGCAAAAGAATTGTGCAATCAAAGACATACGTTTGTGTTTGATCATATTTTTCCGCCTCAGAGATTTTATGTTCTATAACACCAAATTCAAAAAATTCTAGTGAAAAACATTACACTGAATAAAAGTGAGTGGACTTTACAGATTATATATTATTATGTGCAACGATTTATTTTTAATCGAGACCTTTCTTTGGTAACAAACCTTAAATTATCCTCAATTGTTATAAATATTGTAATTTAATTATTACCATTCATTTATTTTTCCTATAGTTACTACGTAAGAGCCGATATTTCCGTAAAGGAATTCTCTTGGCACATTCCGTATGACCTATTTGACCTTTATTCTTATATGCTAATATTAAATTTAGTACATCCAATGCCACCTTGGGCTAAGGTACCTAATTAGTAGAATCGATCTACTAAAACTGGAAGCTCGCTTGTAGCTACCTCGAAGCATAATACTAGGCAGTACCTACCAGGCTAGGGACACTGCAGACCGTGCCATCTATAGAGCCTGGCGAGTAACTAAAATCGGTAGATAATTCAAAAAAATTAAGGAAAACTGTAACGTCGTTAGTAATCAAATTTCATTGATTTTTATTACTGCGTATGCGCGATATCATATTGCTCGTACCCACATGTTATATGTTATACTGTTATCATTTCTTAGGTCAAGTGTAGAGGTTATTATAAGGTTACGGTATTTTGGTGTATTTTTTTATTGCTATAATGTAATATTTATCTGTTGTTTCGTTGCTTCATTGTTATTAGTTGAAAAGACAATTTCAAAGTGTATTCTGAAGGAGTCTAATAAGTGGCGTACTCTGTAAAATTTATTAAAGAAAAATTGAGCATTTTTTCTTTCACGATTAACAACCATTATCTCTATTTTTATAAAACACAGAATTTTTACAAATTTAATCGACAACTTTAGAGATCATGGTTGTGTTTTACATTAGCTAAACTGAAAATCGTTGCATTGATAAAGTGAATTTTTCTTTTCACAGTTTTGTTCCTCCAACCCAGGAAGATAAAATTATTATGTCTGGAAAGCAGTGGCAATAAATCATTAAATTCGTCGACGAGGAAACGATGGAGGATATGATTCCTTCATTTTCAAAAACAGTGTTTTTATAGATTTGAGAAAGACGAATAGAAGTTAGGACAGTTTAATTTGCCTTCCCATATGAGCGGAAATTAACAAAAATTTATGGTAAGTTTTATTGTATTCAATATAGCATGCTATAATTTTGGATATTTTAAAATGTTAATTGAGTGAATGGAAAGACGAGTACTGGGTGTTTAATTTTATTAAAATTCCAGCAGAGCACTTTCAGTCATTAGGCCATTCTGGAAGCTCTCGTCAAGAAAAAAACATACAGAAGGTGTCAAAAAACATCAAACCATGTAACTGCTACATACAATGAAATAAAATGTTTGATGGTACATCATTATTCAAGTGAAATTTGTTTAAATAACTCTATGAAGAGCGTGTACAATTGTAGTTCACATAACGTCTAATTTGAAATTATCAACTAAATGATATGTCTGTACACCCTCTTTATAGGGTAATTTTAACAAATTTTACTTAAATAATTAGGTAACATCAAACATTTTATTTCATTGTATGTACATTGTACCTGTTGTATGTTTTTCTTTTGTCGACAGCTTTGAGAATGACCTAATGGCTGAAAGCGCTTAGCTGGAATTTTAATAAAATGACACACTCAGTACTCCTCTTTTCATACACTCAATTTATATCTAGTGTGTACACCATACTCAGACAATTCCATTTCAAAATATAACCATTGAAGAAATATTTTGGGTTTTATTTTATGTAATAGATATTCCCTCCACCAGCCATGGGATGGAAGGTATTGACCCCTTGCCGATTTTTATATATAGCCCATGGTATGACAATTTATGGGAAATGAAAGTGAGTATTAACTTTTGTTGAGGCATTACGTCTAAGTATTCGGTCTAGCGGTAACCAAAAAGCCAAAATATCCAATAAAGACAAAAAATAAAAAAATCAATAAATCAAAAAATAGTTAGAAACCAAAAAAAATCAAGAATTCTTAAAAAAGTCGAAAGCTCCAAAAAAAAGGAATTCAAAAAAACCAAAAAAATTTAAACATTCAAACATTTTTTAGTTTTTTTTTGCTTAGTACAAAAACATGTGTAAACTTATTATTTCAATAGTAAGCGCATTTTGTTTTCTTTTGTTGACATAAATTTTCAAACATATTTGTGTGTTTACTTATTTATTGTTGTTATTTTGTGTGTTTACTTGTAGAACCTCAACCAGAAACGACAAAGGACTTTCAGGAGACGGTGAGATTTTTAAGAGCCCTTAAGAAACATTTTAACAATCATAGACTGCCAGGACCTGCAGAGTAACTTAAACTGCCTTATGCGATGGTTTCATAAGAACGGAATGCTTTTAAATGTAGAAATATACAAATATACAATATACTAGGTTTAACCTTGTGATATAAACCTATTTAATACTCCCAGTAAAGAAATAAAGATTTGTTTCAAGTGGAAATGAAATGTTAGAAATATTATTTTAAATGTTGTATAGTCACAAATGCTGTTTAGCACTCTTATATGTAATTACTTGGTACCTTGTATTTACAGAGCTGGGCAGTAGTTAACAACTTTTCCTTTAAAAGTATTTCATTTACTTTTGTTCAAACATTCACAGTAATTATACTCAAATGTTTTATTTTACAAAAAGTTGCCAAAAATAGTAGTTAACTACTCATTGCTAACACTTTTTTTGATTAAGTAAGTAGCAGTTATACTTCAGCAGTTTATCCAGCTCTGTGTGTTTATACGAGTGTAATAATAAATAAATAAATTAATATGAACTTATCATAAATAATGTTCTACTTTTATCTTGATTTAACATCTTTTGAAAATCTAATGATACTCCAATCTAGAATATATATTATTCAAATTATTTTTCAATTATTGCATTGATTTCACATTATAGTTTATTTATTGTCATTCTGTTTGTTAAGAAAAGTACTGTGAAAGAAATTATTTGTTGTATATTTTTATACAAAAATAAATAAACTGTTTATATGATTACCTACTGTTTTATTTTTTCCAATTTAATTAACCATTTATGATCCATCATTTGATATTTCATTTACTTCAACTCAACGTTGAGTTAAATTGAATGAAATGTTAAATGGTGGACTATAAATGGTTATTTTCAGATAAAATAATTAAAATACAGTAAATTTGAATATACCGCCAAAACCTAAAATTACAGAAATCTTTTCAACATCACTCAATTGTTTAGTCGACAGGCTCTTTAGATGGCGCCACAATCAGTGTCTCATCTATCTGTGGGTTATCTGTGATACCTACCAAATCTTTCACGTGAGGGCAGAAGACACCAATCCGTGACGCATTCTCAATGGTAGTCTGGGAGTAGACGGATTGTAACACCCGTTGTGGTTTTAAATTTTTGATTTTGAACAATCATCCATTCGTGAAAATTATTTTGAAACCACTTTGATAGGTCTGATCATAGTAGTTTTCGATAAATTGTATATTTTTGGTGTGTCAGACTTATAAACCTGTTTTAAGGTATTTTGGATATATACTTTTATCAACCACCATTTTGGATCAGAACTGTTCATAATAGGTATGTACTGGTTGTCTTATTCTTTTTTCCTGCTACAAAAACTATTTTTCTTTGGCTATAAAGTTTATTACTTACTCTAGAAAAATTCTTGGGCTCATTTTTCTATCACAAATAGATTCTCTAAAGGAGCGAACGGTCTTTGAAGTATAGTAGTCTGTCACTTACATCAGACCTGGTAATTGGAGTCACTTTAGATTGTTTTACACAAGTAACCCCGTGTATAAGGGTAAGTGATTGTTTATTATTCACATCTTTCGTTTCAACAGCAAATACATGTTTTGTTGTTACCAGTTTTTTTTCTATCCTTTTTTTATATTTTATGGAGTTAAAATTAGGAAAAAAGGTCAATCCATGCGTTTAATTAGAGTTTTTTCCGATTTATTTGTACTTAGATTTCAACACTGGGAGAAATTAGCAAAGTTTCATAATAATTTTGATATAATTTTAACCTTTTAGTTATTGATTAGTAATTAGTAAATAATTATTCAAGATTTAGGTTTTAAGGGCGTAATATGAACTGCTAACTAATTATCAAACTGAGAATTATAATTTTTGTTGTTGTCTTTCGAATACCTGACAAAATAAAATATTTTCTTTAGGGTTCATGTAAGGTGCTGATACTCTTGGCATACCGAGCTCTTACTATTTGGATTGGTGTTCCAAAGATTGGAAGTCGATCACGAGAAATCAGTAGCGAACTTCGTCAGGAATCATCGGTACACAAGTTTTCATTATTTACTTCTATTACCAAAAATAGTACAGTCAATTCTTTATTCTATTGAACTAAACCATAAAAAAAATCTATTATTTTTACGAAATTAATATAAGGGTGTTTAATGATTTCTGCGTTTTGGGGTGTACACTTTTTTGATTGTTAGGCGTTAATTAATGCTACGGATTTCTTTTCATATCAATCAAATATTAATCCATATAGGGGGAAGTTGGGTAATACGGCGCACCTAAGCCGAATCATTTATTAAATTTACATTTTTTATTGTGAAGTGCTCTAAATTTGGAAAAATTATTATACAATGAGTTCATTTTATGATAGCATAGGTGTTATTTAATAAAAAAAATCGGTTACACGAAAAAAATGTAAAATTGCTCCAGTTTCACTTCGCGATATTGCCCCATATGTCGGGAAATATCGCGCATAATGTGGGGTTATGTCGCGCGGTGTGATAAAGGACATATGGAAAGAAATTTTAAAACAAAAGCAAAGAATAAGAAAAATATATCTTGTTACCAAAGTTGTACATCGGATATTCTCTTATCTAAACTCAAAACGACGTTTCGATTCTTCTTTTTTTTAAGTCCACAATCATCGCATGTGTATCCTGCTGCAGACTACCAACCAGAACGTTCTGAATGATCCCATACTGCACATTCTACGCAACGGAACCAAAGCTTTGTTACCCAGAAAAGTGTGGGCATTACCCGGAGAAAACCCTAAGGGCGTGAAGTCTTGCCAGGTTGTATGTGATATTTGGAGAAGCAATTTTGACCTGATCACGGATCTAATTACTTAACTAGTTTGGATATAATAACTAAAAGATGAGAAAAGTATAGTAAATGGTTGGACGCCAGTTACTTTCTCAAAAGTAACAAAAACCCAAATAACACATACAAATGTTTCCCCTTTTTTTTGTGAACCTGAAATTTTTGGTTTGGTGTTGTTAAAGTAAAGTGAGAATAATTACTATTTACAGTTTAATGATTGTACAAAATTTACAGGAATTTACATGATTTTCAAAATGTACAATAGTTAAGAGGTGATAGAAATTTTTTCTTCTCAGTTATATAAAATCAAAATACTTTATAATATTATTAATAACAAAACAATATCACAGAAGTTGAATGAATTACAGTTTATACTTGAGAAAAAAAATTGTAAGAAGTTGAATGAGTTATAAATTATAATCAGTTAAAAAATATGAGCGAAGCTAAATGTGACGCAGTAGTTCAAAATTTACACAGTAATTTAGAATTCTCAAAGAATGTAATTTTATACTCCCCTTCTTTGGCTGCACAAAGCAAAGATCCCTTCGACAAGAAGCCAGTCTCAATGGTTGGGATGCTAAGTTTCCTATTACCAATTTACTACTATATCCTAGCTTTCAGTAATTCAGTAATTCTTTCTTTATAAACACCAATGCTATCTGGTGCCGTAGTATAAACCTTGGATTTCAAGTACCCACATAGAAAAATATCTAATGGTGTCAGATCTGGTGACCGAGGTGGCCATTCTATAGGACCTCGCCGGCCGATCCATCTACCACGATATTCTTCGTCCAGCTAACGTCTTACTGCCCCATAATAATGTGCAGGAGCACCATCTTGTTGAAATGTTATTTCCAGATGGCCGAATTCATCTTGATTATCTTCCAGAATTTCAAGAATTAACGGCATTTTGTAACATCTCCAGATACACTTCAGCGCTTAAATTCGAATTAAGAAAAACAGGACCAACTATGTGGTTTCCCAAAATACCTGCTCAAACATTGACTTTTTCTGGAAATTGGGTATGTTGTTCACGAAAGGTGTGAGGATTTGTGTCACTCCAATACCTAACATTTTGTGTATTCACATTTGCATTGAAGCAAAAAGTACTTTCGTCACTAAAACAAATTGTTTTTGTGTAATGTGGGTTTTGACTAATTTTATTTGTCATACATTCACAAAATTCGAGTCTTCTGTCGGGGTCGTCATCCAAAAGGTGGTGCACCATTTTTAACTTGTATGGATGAAATTTATTTTTAGCCAACACTCTCTGTACTGTACTTTCACTTACTTCACAGATAGACGCAGCTTTAGTTGAAGAGGACGTAGGGTTTACTACCATTTCAGCAACTATATCAATTTTTTTATCATCACTAAATGTTGGTCGACCAGATCGTTTGGCATCTTGAACACTACCTGTTGCTTCAAACTTGTGAAGAAGCTCCCTCAAATAAGTTCTCGAGATATGGCGATCTGGGTATCTTTCATTAAATAAACGGTCCGTTTCATGGACATTCTTTCTAGATTCACCAATTATTAAGATAGCTGCTACTTTGTCGGCTTGAGTACGTACCATTTTGCCTATGTGAACTCATAAACGTCTTGTTAAACAATAATAAAATTAAATATTTAAGTTATTTAGAAAAACTTTCCAAAGCAACAAATACTATTAAATTAAAATCGTCAATTTTTTTGACAACTTACCAGAGGCGGACTGAAAAATTTTCAATATTTAAATGTGAAATAATAATTTTGGTATTTATTTAATTTATCCGTCAAAATTACTTCAAACCCAAACAAAATTAATATGGCTATATAGCCAATGTCAATGCCTTTCAAACGAGGTATCCCTTGCCATAAGGTCCTATTTAAAATTACTGGCCAGAGTGGCACTGTGACGTCATCTGTTACTATTACGTCACCGGTTACCATTCGTAGAAAAGTTTACAACACTCTATTTTCACCCTCCAAATTTTACTAATGTAAGTGTAGCCGTTCAAAAGATACGAGGGGGGGAGAGGACTTTTGAATAGGACTGTAGATACAACATGTTTATTTTGTGACGTGTGATTTTGGTTAATTTTGTCAAAAATAAGTGTATTTAAAACCAAAGCTGTTGCAAATCGACGAAGTAAGACTATTCTGCATGCACCTGTAAGTTAAATATTTCTTTTTTTGCGCTAATTATACCACTTTCAATGAAAATTCAACATTATCTACGGAATTTGACCTTGACCTAGGTGAATTATTTTCTATCAATGTTATCATGAAGACTGTTTTCCGGATTTGGTTGGCCAATGTTTGCCAGATTTATTCAATTTACGAAGGCATATTTCAAGCGTTACTTTTATTGGAATTAAACTGATGGATACCAATATAGAAACTGCGTTGCAGAAACATTTTCAATACAGCTAAATAATTTCTCATCAGAAATAAAGAATGAAATTAGATCATTAAAAGACAAATTAACTTCTAATGTCAACAAGCTCCGAACATATTTTGATAAAAAGTTTTTAGAAATAAGTGATAAATTTCAGCAAGATGAATAACAATTGCAAATATCCAAAAAATAAAACGATGCACTCAAACGGAAAAATAAGTCAGTTATCAAAGGAAACAAACCGAAAAACACAATGGGGAGCTACTAGATATTGTTATGGATTTCTGCAGTAAGGAGATTAAAGTGAATTTGAATAGCAATGAAGTAAATTACGTGCGTAGAAAAGGTAGAAAACAAAATAAAAAACTGCCAATCTTATTAAGTTTTATATCTCTACAAAAAAAATATGATGTTATCAGAAATTGTACTAACTTAAAAGGAACCTCCTTCAGCGTTAATGGAGGTCTCCCTATTAAGAAGATGATGAATAGAAAGACTGCAAAGGACCTCAAGGCACAAGGAATGGATGTACTTATTAGAAATAATTGAGTATATGTAAGCCAGCACAGTGAGTCTCAGATCGGATGTCAAAGTGTCAATTGATGAATCAAGAATATTCCACGCAGAGCAAATACGATGAAGACTCAGCTTCGGAAGGTGACGAATCCGGAAATCTAACACGTGCTTCATTGGCGTCAAAGCAAGTCCAAAAAAGAAGACGCTTAACGAAGAAAAAAGGCACTAGTATTGTTAAAAAAGGTGGTCTAGAGATTTTTCTCCTTAAAAAATGAAGTTACAATTTCTCATATGAATCCACTAATTATATTATTCTGGAACTGTCAAGGCATGAACAATTTGTATGATTTTGATTCCCAAGATATTAATAATTTTTGTAAATTTCCAATAATCGGTCTTGTAGAAACTTGGATCACCTTCTCTGATCCATTGCTTCCTAACTTTTTAAATAACGTCAGCTTTTACCATAGCCAAGCTTAAAGTGCAGAGTGCAGAGGCAGTGGAGGCATCTTAATACTCGTGGCTAAGAATTTGAAGGAGCTAAAGTCTGTTAAAATTGTTGAAGCGTGTAATATGTGGTTGTTTTTGAGGATACAGATAAATCTCACATGTTATATCTTAGGTGTAGTGTATTTAAAACTAGGGCTAAATGACCAAACTTGTATTTAGCTTTTGGAAGAGACTGTGTAAGGTGTTATCAGTACGTTTCCTGCTGATTAATAACTTTGGTGGTGGGGATCCTCGGGATTATCCTATAAACGTTGAACTTCACGAATCTAAAGACAGTATTGTTAACACTTAGAGGAACGCTATTGGTTGAGACACTTGAGAATTTGGGCTTTATCACACTAAACGGCAGATATGATGATTTTCAAGGTGGCTTCACATACATCGGACAATCAGTTAGTAGTGTAACTGACCTAATTCAGACTAACTTAAATAGTATTGTCAATATATCAAATTTCCATATTTATACAAATTTTATTTCCCATCTTGTAACAACCTTAGCTAACAACCTTAGCTATTAAACATTATTTAGACAACGAAAGCAATGCTAAATCTGAGTTTGTAAATAAAAAATACAAATGGGATATTGCAAAATCTCAAGCATATAAAAGTAACATGTCACAATATATTTTGAACCCAAATCTTACTGACATTGAGGAGCTAGATAATCAATTAAATGGCGCTATCATCTGATCCTGTAGATTTCTTGGCATGGAGAAAATACATACTCAAAAGAAGTCCCTACACTTTGATTCAAAACCATCGTTTGATAAAACTTGTATTCTCGCAAAAAAGCAGCGTAACTCGGCTAAAAGAAATTTAAAAAAAAAATAATCTACACCCTAACAGTGTAAAATCTTATAACACAGCTAAAAAATAGCGCTTCTAAAAAAAGCCAGTTGACAAAATTCGCAAATATAAAAAACCCAATTCAATTTTGGAAAGAAATCAAAATGAACAAAAATAAAAATGTATTCATTTCTATAGAGATGCATCAATTTGTAATATATTATCAATATTTTTATAAGCCCATCTCACCCTTAGACTTTCAATTCACGGATGTTCTACACCCATATTTAGATACCCCCTTTTCCATGCAGGAAATCTATATTATGTTCTGAATCTAGCAAAAAATAACAAAGCTCCTGGCGATGATAACATCTCCAAAGAATTTTTGAAAAATTTACCCATGGCATGAATATACTACCTGAAAAATATATTTAATAAAATTATGTCTGAAGAGATAGTCCCCCTACATGGTCAATACCTAAAATGATCCACTTTCATAAGAAGGGCCCATTAAACGAGCCAAACAATTATCGCAGCATAGCTCTGCTTAATCATAAAACGCAGCTGATCAATATAAGACTTAAAAATTATACTGAAAATGTTGAAATTCTCCCAGAATGCCAAACAGGATTTCGTGAATTTCGCAGCTGTGATGACAACGTTTCTGTACTATATACGAATATTAATAATTACCTACGCTTACCCTCAAGAAAACTCTTCGCTCTGTTTGTTGATTTTAGAAAAGCCTTTGATACCTTAGATTACAGCGTACTCTGGGAAAAACTCTATTTACGAGGGGTCAGTGCTAAAATTCTCAGAATTCACCTAACTTTATATAACTCAGCTTATCTTTATATCAAAGAAAATGGCAACATTTCAGATGTAATCAAAATTACCAAAGATGATTCTGAAGGTGATTCACTGAGTCCGCTTCTTTTCTCAATCTTTGTTTCAGATCTTGATAATTACTTTATAAACCATAATGCTAAAGGTGTTACTTTAGTGGTTACTTAGTAAGTGCCCCTCGTATAGACTACTTTTACCATAAAACCATTTATCTTTGAGAAACACTCACCTCGTAACCATTCTATAGGGGTTGAATGAATAACATCGTTTAAAAATCACTGGGATAAATATAATTAAGAATTATTAACACAAATTATAAATACATGATACATACATTTGTACTATTCAAAATAATAATAATGAATCACTCTGAATTTGTCGGCACTTTCTATTTATAGGAAGTATGGGATCTAATGTGTCAGTTACCCGTATTCATGACCTTCCGGATTCAAAATTAATGTGATATTTATATTTTACAGCGAACGTGCTTTCGGTGTGTTTGCTTGACCTTAATAGTTCGATGCCCGCTAACTACATTGAAATTATTATTCACCCAAATTTAACATTATCTTTTCTTTTGATAATTCCCTTTTATGATAATGTCTTTTTGGGATCATCACATCATCCCCTCTTGGAAGAGAAAAATTATGGTTGATAAATTTTCGATATTACTTAAAGTTAACAGTTCTCACTAATTGTTTTGTTTACTAAACACTACTTGTTTGTTTATGATCACACTTCACTTTGTTTACCAATGTTTCCGCTGTGGTATTTATACAATCGATTTTTATGAACGGTCTATGTTTTATTGTTTGGAGATGTAATCTCACAATTCACGACTATCATTTCCGTTATTTTAAACGGATCTAAATAATGTGGATCATACTTATTTCGTTCCTCATTTCTTAGAACAACTAATTACCCTACTTTAAAGTTTACAGGGGAAGATTCCTTTTCACTATCATTTCCTCTAATTTTCTTACTTTTTATCAAAAACTGTTTGGCTCTTTCATTTGCGTATTGTAACTTATATTTCAACTCTTTATCGTATCTTTCCAGATTGTAACACGGCTCTATATCTACATTTGAGAATTCTGGTAAATTGGGTTTTCTCCCGTATAACAACTCAAAAGGAGTGTATCCGTGATACGTGTTTGGTGTTGTATTATAACAATATGCAAACATTTTCACAAATTCGCACCAGTTATCCCTAAAATGCTTGATAAAGTTTCTTATATACTCATTAAACGTTCTATGTAATATTTCACAACTGCCTATTGCTTCATGTTGGTATGATGTTGAAAGATTATGTTTTATTTTTAAAAGTTCCGCTAAGTTCTTCATTATCTCATTTTATATTCCGTTCCTTGATCTGTCCTTATCTCCTTCATCAATCCGTAGTTTGGTATAAAATTGTCAAATATAGCTTTTGCTATTGTGGTTGCCTCTTTGTTCCTGACCGGTATCATGATCGCGTATTCAGTTAGTTCGCATAATATTGTAATACAATAACGATTTCCGTTGTTACTTTCTATAAAAGGACCTATTGTGTCTATGTAAATAATATCAAACGGTTTTATTGATGTGCCTGTGATGACGAATTTTTCCTTATGACTAAGTTTTGCTTTATTCATTTGGCATTCATGACAATCCTTTACATACTTCCTTACATCTTTCTCCATGTTTTTCCACCTAAAATTTGCTCTTAGTTTCTCTAGTAATCTATTGTTTCCTACATGTCCTCCAAAGATGGGATCATTGTGATATCTTTCTAAAATCTTTTGGATCTCCTCTTTCTACTGTACCGTTTTTGGTACTTCGCATATACATACTTGTATATTTTTAAACCTTTTATTCTCTTCTTCTATAAATTCTTCTATTGTGCACTTTTTGAATACATCGTCATTTGCGTATATTTTCATTCTTCTTACTTCAAATTTTACCGATAGCACCTCAAGCTTTTCCAACGTTCGTCCTAGGTCGAAGTTGTGTATTCCGGTAATTAAGGCTTCACTAAATTTCAATTTATTTTTGATCCGAATGCTCATCCTTAACGAGATACGGTTATTTTCAAAGTGTAAAATTGGTAATTTATGTGCCTCAAGGTTATTTAAAACTTTTATTACTGAAGGTTTTTCTATTCTTTCTTCCTTTGTTTCTTCGTTATTCCTTAGATCCTTTCCTGACTGAGCATTCTCCTTGCGCGTTTGTGCTCTTGTGTTTGCCAATACATGTGAATTATTTATATATAAATCCTTGAGCTCTTCTATGGATATTCTTGATATACTATCTGCGTAGTTCGCTACACCTTTGACATACTTTATTTCAAAACCATATTCTTCCAAATCGAGTCTTATTCTCATGAGTTTCGACGTCGGGCCTTTCATTGCAAATAAATGAGTTAGTGGCTTTCGATCTGTTTTTACTATAAAATGTGGTAAGTAACACTTAAAATGATTGATTCCCCAATGAATCGCTAATAACTCCTTTATGATGGTGGGTTTGTCAATCTCACTTTTCTCAAAGCTCCTTGATGCAAATGCAATGGGTAGGTAAATCCCTTTGTAGTTTTGACTTAATATTGCTGAACATGCGCTATTTAATGCGTCCGTAGTTAATATGAATTGTTTATTGAAGTCTAGGTATTTTAAAATTGGTGGATTGATTAATGCATTTTTCAAGACCTGAAATGAGTTTTCGCATTCATTTGACCACTCAAATTTCACGTTTTTTCTAGCTAACCTATTTACAGGGATACATATTGCGGCAAAATTCTGAATGGACCGTCTATAGTAATTGCAGAATGCAACGAATCTTTTGACTTCGCTAGCATTTTTGGGTACAGGATAATGCTGAATGGCTGAATATTTTGCTTTGTCTGGTGAAACACCATCCCATGATAAATTATGACCTAAATATGTGACTTCTCGCCTGAAGAATTGGCACTTTTGTGAATTTAACTTTAAATTGAATTTACGACATGCGTCAAACACCTTTCTAAGATTGGTTAAGTGATAATTTTCCGAAATTCCTATCACAACTATATCATCCATATAAAGAAACGCTTTTTCTGGTGTGAGGCCTGAGAATGCTATTTACATCATTCGTTGAAAACTATTAGGACTTATGTTTAGCCCAAAGGGTAATCTTGTGAATTGAAATGAGCCTTTTTCTGTACTAAACGAAGTGTATTTCCTAGAAGACTGTTCTAAAGGTATTTGGTGAAAACCTGACATAAGATCTGAAACTGAAAACCATTTTGCTCTCCCTACTTGAACTAAAATTGCATCTATACGGGGTAAAGGAAATTTATCTGTTACTATTTTCTTATTTAACTGCCTAAAATCCATACAAAGCCTCCATGCCTTAATCTAATTCACTGATTTTTTCGGGACTAATAACACTGGACTTCTATAATCTGATACTGAGGGTTCAATTATTCCTTGCGTTATAAGTTTCTCTACTTGGCTATTTAATTCCGTTATTTGCGATTGTGGTGTGCGATAATTTTTTATGTATATTGGTGTATTATCTTTTACTGATATCCTTTGCTCATAAACATAAAAATTATTGTGCGTTAGACTATAATTTTTTAAAGCGAATATATCTGCATAATTCTCACACAGTTTAGTTAAATCATTCCTTACATACTCTGGTACTTCTAAATTCAATGATTTCCTCAACTCTTTCATTTTATTGTTACTATCACTCGTAATTGTATATGCCTCGAACAAATATAAGTCCCAGATTTCAATATTCTTAGTTTTTACTGAAACACTTTCATAATTTGTATTCAAAATTCTAACCTACGGATTTTTCCCCGCAGGATCGCCATGTAGTGGTTACTTAGTAAGTGCCACTCGTATAGACTACTTTTACCATAAAACCATTTATCTTTGAGAAACACTTACTAAGTAACCACTACATTACACTAGACGGGAAAACTAACATCAACATGCTAATGTATGCTGACGACCTTGTCCTTTTTGCCGAATCACAAGTGGAAATGTCCCGTAATTTAAGAATTCCAGAGTCTTTTTGCCATGAATTTTAACTGGAAGCTAACGCTTCAAAAACGAAAATGGTCGTTTTCTGTAAATCAGCCAACATGGGCAAACAACCCCAATTCATATACAATAACTCCGAAATAGAACTAGTAAGTTCTTGTGAGTACCTAGGAGTAAAATTCTCATTTAATGAACTTTTCTTAAACAATTTCAAATTCCGCGAAGAAAAAGCAAGATTATCACAGGAAGAGATGCTAAATATTATAAATTCCTCTCATATAGCAGACTTAAGTTCAATCAATACCTTATATAGTAACGTAGTTATACCCACCTTCACATACGCGAGCAGTGTTTGGGCTCTTTGATACTTGAATCATATTGAAAAAATCCAGAGCAATTTTCGGAAAAACTTATTATTTATATAATAGCGCACAGCTGCATACATAATACGAACAGAAGTTATTATTCGTGAATTAGGCTATTTTATTATAAAGCAAGCGCTGGAACTTTTAAGTAGAATAGCAAAGCATGAAAACACCTGGTACACCTATAAAACCATTATGCGTTTAATTAATTTATATGAAGCCGCTAATATTAATATAAAGTATAATTGGATGTACCAATTAGAAACTTGTTTACAAAAATACTGCCAACTTGACTTAATTACTTCCAATATAGATTTAAATAATATAGAGCAAATTCTGACTAGATATCTGAACCTTAGTTATGAGGGAGATATAAACAAAATTTTGCTTAGTTCTTACCATCCACTATATAAGTTTCTTTCAATAGATTACTCATCATCTGTATTGAAATGTTTTTCTTATTTATTTAAACACTAAACGGGTGGGATAAACTTCAAACACACGGTATTGCTACTTACTAATTTATTTAAACACTAAACTAATCACTAACACTTAATTTATATATACAGTATATTCACTTAGAATAAGTTATATGAACAGTTCACTAATTTATATTCACTCATTTATTTGTTTATCTCACGATCTCAAATTATCAACTAACTTATCCGCTGATCGGTCCTTTATTTATATTAATTCCTTTTTTACTAGAAAATTACGGACTGCGGCTTACACACACAAACACAATTAGTTTTGGCATTTTCTAGATAAGTCTGGTCACAAAAACAATGTTTAGATAAGATAGTCGTAAACAGTTATAAAAAAAACCTGCGTATCCGCCATAATTTCAATTTTCATACCTGGCTTAGACAGATTCGGATTTAGGGTCTATACCGATGTGCTGTTTCGTAACATAACCCCCTCCTTAAATGGAAGTTCCTCCTGGAACTTTTGTGTAGCCGAGACTGGATGTTTGAATCGACTACTGGCCCCATTTCTTCACTTTCCGATCTTATGGAAATAGCAGGGCACCGTTATCTCTAAAGATAACCTCTACCATGTTCCTGATAACTCGCCAATCCAATTGGTTACTCGCTATCTTAGGCATAGCCAGTTTCTTCACGCTGGATTCTAACACATGGTCTCGGAGGTGTCGCAGTACTTCCCACACATCGCGTTAAGTAGATCGATCTTGAAATTCATGCTAAGTTACCACGTAGAAGACGTACCGCGAATTATGTTTCAGTTTCAGTGTCTTGCCAGGGGCTGGAATCTGGTTTTCAAGTTTTTCTAATTGCCCGAACTTCTTTCGAAAGACGGTTGCCAACCCTCGTGCGTTCTTGATACGGGCGGGGATGTTGTATGCCAGTGAATAATCTTCCGGGAGAGTGAACAAATCATGTTGTTGTTCCGAAGTGATTTCATATCTAGCTTTCCCGGCACCTCCATACGCGCCCATAAATTCATCGAAGGTGGGGTCAGACACATCTCGAATTAGGTTTACTCCTTCCTCTAGGTCATGGTCTCCTTCGAATGGCGCTAGTCGGTTTTAGTGAAATACTTTTGGTTTTCCGTTGGGGATCCTGCTTATGCGATATATAACATCATTGATCCTTTTCTTGATTAAGTATGGATCTTCCCTGGATTTTTGTTATTTTGGAGAAAATTCTTCTCTCCTCTTCGGGTTGTGTAACCATACTTTGTCCCCTTCTTTAAAACCGCCTTCTGTGGCCTGCGTGTCGTACCGACTTTTCATTCTGTCGCTGGCAACTTGAAGATTTGTTCGAAATAATTAATGAATATCGTCCAGCCTTCTTCTCAATTGGATCACGTAGTCTTCGCCTGCTAGATCTTCTCCAGGCCTGCATTCAAATTCCAGGTCACAAGGAAGCGTCATTTCACGTCCAAATAGGATTTTCACCGCTGTTTCACCCGTGGACTCATTGACAGCAGATATATAAGCCAGTACGAATAGGGAAAGATACTGGTCCCAATCTCTCTGATGGCTGGATACTACTTTGGACAGGTATTTTCCAATAGTCCTGTTCATTCTCTCGACCATTCCATCTGATGTGGATGTGATGCTGTTGTCCTGGTCTTCTTCATTTCCAGCTTGTCGCCAATCTCCTGGAATAGATGTCTCTCAAAATTTCTTCCTTGGTCACTGTGGACTTCCAAGGGCACTTCGCATCGGCTGATGGATTCTTTCACCAATACATCCGCGACAGTTGTGGCCTCTTGATTCTGGATCGCGTGAATTTCCACCCACTTTGTGAAATAATACATTACATCCAGGATGTATTTACCACCATTTTCTGTCGTCGGAAATGGTCCAGCGATATCTAAAGCAATCCTTTCGAAGTGGCTTCTAACATTATATTGTTTCATAGGTGCCTTTCTCTTGCGATGTGGTCCATTATTCGTAGCACAAGTCGTACATTTCTTAGACCAGTCCTTCACATCGTCGGAGCTGTTCATCCAATAAAACATTTCACGGACTCGCTGAAAGGTTTTCTTCAGTCCCAGATGGCGTCCCGATAGACTGTCGTGTAACTTCTTCAGTACCTCAGCTACTCTTGTTCTCGGGATAACTAGCTGTCTCCTCATCTCAGAACCATAATCGTTTTCAAGGACATTTTTCAACAGCCCTTCTTCCAGGACAAGGGAGTCCCACTGAGCCCAATATGCCTCTGGTGTCGATGAAAATCTTGACACTGCTTGCCATGTAGGTCGCCGATTTTCTTCCTTGCATTGCCGGATCATCTTCAGGTGAGGATCATTTTCCTGATCTGCTCTGATCCTGGTGGGTGACCATTCCTCGTTGACTACTGTAATTCTTGAAACTGCAACTTCCTTAGATTTCGACTTATTGCATTGTGAATAGTCTACATGGCATGGCCGTCTATGCAAAGAGTTGGCTTTTCGGTGATTCAGATCAGCCGGATGTTCACCCCTGTCTGATTTCCCCTGTGACTGGAGCTCTTGGGTTACAGGAGTCTTGGGGCGCTGAGACGGACTGCGTACGTGCTGTAGCTCGCCACACTTCCGGCATTTGATTTTCTTTGGCTTTTTGTCTGCCATACCTTTCAACAAATTGACGATCTGGTCAAGTTTGTCATAGTCATCTTCTTCCTGCATGGTCCTACCTTTGTTGTACCGCGAGGCTGCTTCATATTCAAGAGCAGCAGTCAACGCGTCGACTAATGTTTTGGGATGGGCTAATCGAAGCGTCTTCTCCATATCGTGGTCACATAAGCCGTCAATAAAAGCCTGGATGCCTAAGCCTTCCATCATGTTATCTGGTGCTGATGGATAAGCAAATCGAACTAGTCGGGCAATATCCAGTTCATACTCTTGAAGGGTTTCGTCACGTTTCCGCTTTCAGTTCGTTAGCTGAGATTGGTACAAATGCTCTAGATGTTCATGACCATATCGCATGTCCAACCTCTTCTTCAGCTGCTCGAAGTCATCCGTTTCTTCCAAAGGTATCGTCTGGTTAAGTTCACTGCCTTCTCCTTATCGGACCAATCATTCAGTCTAGCGGCTGCTTCAAACTGTTCCACATAATTCGTCCAAGACATTTTTCCATCGTATGTTGGGGCCTTGACTCGGGTAAAACTGCCAATATAATCTATCTTGCGTTGTGTTTCTGGCTTGCAGATCTCGATCTTCTTTTCTTCTGCTGAAGTATCTTGTGTTCTTAAATCGGCAACCTTTATCTCTAACTCCTTGATTTTCTTGTCCATCTTATTTTCCATCGTTGTCATTTTATTCTCCATGTCTGATTTTAGGGACGAAATTTTATTCTCGACTTCAGCAGCAATGTAATTTTTCAAGGATGAGATATCTGCAGAAATATCATTCTTCATAGCAGAAATATCGTTCTTCATATCAGGAAAATCGTTATTTATTGCAGAAATATCGTTTTTCACATTCGTTGAAATTTTCTCTTCCATGGCAGAAATATCTTTCTTCATATCAGAAATGTTCTCGTCCATATTAGCAGAAATGTCGTTCTTCATAGCAGAAATCTTCTCTTCCATGTTAGCAGAAATTGACGAGAATAAGGTGGAAGCCTCGTCATTAAATAAAACTATTTCTGGATCAAAGCCGTCATTTTCCAGTGCCACTTTAAGTCTTTCTACTAATTCACTTTTTTTACCGGACGTTTCCAGCTCACGATCTTCCAATTCTGCTCTTAACTCAGTCACTTTCAAGTCACATAGTCTTTTGGCCATTTATATGTAGCAATTAATTTATATTATCCCACTTCTGACACTAATGTAATGTTTTTCTTATTTATTTAAACAGTAAACGGGTGTGATAAACTTTAAACACACGGTATGGCTACTTACTAATTTATTTAAACACTAAAATAATCACTAACACTTAATTTATATATACAGTATATTCACTTAAACTGATTTATATAAACAGTTCACTAATTTATATTCGTTTATTTATTTGTTTATCTCACGATGTCATATTATCAACTAACTTATCCGCTGATTGGTCCTTTATTTATATTAATGCCATTTTTACTAGTAAATTCCGGACTGCGGCTTACACACACAAACACAGTTGGTTCTGGCATTTTCTAGATAAGTCTGGTCACAAAAACAATGTTTAGATAAGATAGTCGTAAACAGCTATAAAAAAAACCCTTCGTATCCGCCATAATTTTTATTTTGATACCTGGCTTAGACAGAGTCGGATTTAGGGTCTATACCGATGTGCTGTTTCGTAACAGTATCAATCAACTATCTCAATCACACGCTTCCCCTCTCTATTAAAAGAATTATTGCACAGTTACGTACTACTAATATAGAAAATTTGTAGATATATGTAAGCCCGTATTTGATCAAAACAATATCAATTTGCTCAATCTATAATCAACAAACACCTGAATTCCTGGAGCATATTATCCTGACTTGTCCGATGTATAGTGGTCTACGGGGCTCGCTAATAAAACCCGGGAGCTATTCAGATTCAGGTCATCTGTCTAGTAAAAAAGTAGGAATCAGTCTTAAATAAATGTATTACTTCATACTATAGATATTAGAATTAGAGTCACAAAGAGAACATCATAAAATGAATCGTACAATTTTTGTTCCCTCTGAGCATATTCAAATTTATCATAAAAATATAAAATATTTTTTCTACGACCATAAAGAAAAATGTACATTTTAAGTCGATTCGATTAAGGAACCTACCACATTGCAATACAGATTTTCATTGCCCATGGGCTAACTGTATCGAAATACCTATTTCATTTCCCTCGATTATCATGCGCTACTAGACTGTCATTATATTAACGAATTTTTTGGTCATATATATTATAATACATGATCGAGTCATGTTTGTTAATGTCTATCTAATAATTTGACATTTCATATCGGTGTTTGCAAAATTCTTTTTAAAAAAAATATAATCGAAAATCCGCCGCGATAGTGAGGATGATTTGACATTGACATGCTGATCCAGATATGTAAACTTGCTTTAGACGCACATCGGTCACTATCCTGGTAGATGCAGGAGGTGATAGAGCTCCTTTAAAGAGACACGATAATTGATAACTTTTTCCGCAGGTGAATTATAACGATTTTTTCTGCATTAAGTATTTTTATTTCCGAGTTATCAAAATTTTAAAATTTTGAACGTTATTTGTTTAAGGACGTGGATAGGTACATGTACAAAAAGAAAAAAAACATATGGGTCATTCAAAGGGCTAAGAGCCGGACTTATTAATATCAGAGATAAAATTCTCTAAACCATGCAACAATGGCGGCAGGAAAGTTAATAATAAAAATTGTTATGTAAAATATTACAGTTTTGTTTATGATTTATGATGGTCGTGGGAAGAGTATAGTGTACAATTGGCAAGAAATGGCCCATTTCCAACTCGTAGGTATATGAAATTTTGTATCACTTGCTACGCTCGTACTACAAAATTTAAAATACTTACTTGTAGGAAATATATGTCATTACATGCTCATTGTACAATATACTAAACGTATTTGGTGAACAATTTTGGTTTAAATCCCGAACAAGAAGATCTATTCAAATGTATGATCAATATTTTTCATGAAATGTTTTACTATTTAAGGCGTAAACAATGTCCCGTATATAAATTCGCATTTGGTAATTTTAAAAATTCAGCAATTATTTTTGTCTGATCACCAATTTTGTTAATTCCGACTACATTCTCTTCGAACATTTTCCTTTCTGGTAATTAATAAAAAATTGTTCTATATCTGGTGGTCTAAGCAGAATATATTTTTTGGAGTCAATGTTACTTTTAATATTTATCATTGTTCTTTAATAGAATATGTTGTCCAAAGGGTTGAGAGCTTGTTTTTACTCGATATTTCATTCATATAAGCAGTGATAACATCTTCTGATAATATTTTTAACTCCGTTTACCAGAGTTCAATCTATGAACTTTTTGTAACAAAATTCATATTTACTTTTTGATTTTTGGGATAATGATGTGTGTTATACGTCTCCTCTGCGGCTAAACGAATATTATCTGATGGGGTAATATTTATTTATTTTTGATTCATCACTAGAATCACTCATTTCACTTAAATATTTTTTTTCAAAATTAAAGAAATATTTTGACAAGTGATCTTGACGTTACATTGAAATTGAAAAAAGAAGAGTTGACGGGAACTAAATGGAAATGCTGATTGGTGGATTTCATATACATTATAGGATGTAAATCAAATCATTTGCGTTCAGTTTTAACCGAAATGGCCTAAATTTCCATTCTATAAATTGTGCAGAAAATGGATAATATAATGTGGGTGTAGAAAAAAATGTAAACAGTCCCGTGGAATATTAATTTATTATTTGTAATTTTGTAAACATAACCCAAACTTCTCAATCATGCATTATCAAATGCAAATCGCATGCGGGTCAATTTCTACCGATGTGTCGACTGGGTCAAATGGTTGCACGATTGGTAAAATTTTCCGCTAGCATCTGAACGACCCGACTATTTACCAGATCTACGCATCTGATCGCATAAAACACGCCCGACGTAGCGTCTGAATGCACCCTTACATTTGACATTAGCAAATGACATTTGTAATGTAACGTCAACTGACGCTGTTGTGAGGACGATACAATTCGATGATTTTAGTAACGCTGCTCGAGAACATCATTTTAGAAACTATTCGCAAATAGAGCATTAACAGGCTTGCATATGCATTACGTTGGGTACGATGTCAAGAATAACGCCCCGATTTGAGATTCAGGGTATCAGTGCGGATGAAACTCAATCATTGACCACCACACCTGCAAGAAATGAATCACCGGTAGAGACATTGATTCTCTTTCCGAAATATCGAAACCACACATAACCAACGTTCAACTTTAGAAATATTTTAACAAAAGTTACAACTTTTATTTTTTAGTACTGAATATCTTTCTAATAAATACATGGAAAATGATCATTGATGCTGCAACTGGAAGATCATATATGAATTATATGGCAAATGTATGCATAATTTGCCCTTAGATAACATACTTTTCAATTATATAAAAAATATAGAATTGCGGAGAGAGGAAAAAGACGAAATTTCCGGCTTAAGAGTGTCTGTCGTCTAGCGCAAAAATATATAAAAGAGGGCGGAGTCGAGACGTGACATGGCGCGAGTGACGGGCAGTCACTCTTGATGTGTTCACCCCACCATAACAAAGAAATTCTTTCATTTTTTTTTCTGAAAACAATAACACTACTCATATTCTTGATATTATCCGGAATACAATTATAGATTTTCGGAGCTAGACATGAAAAAGATCGTTGACAGAAGGACTTTATCATTCTCGGAGCAATGTAGTGGTACTTGTTCCTAGTTACATATCTATGTGCAGGTAAGTTTCTTATATCTTTTTATTGTGTGGTATTTTATAGATGCACGTAGAAAGTATAACTGTTTCAGGACAAGTATGTCGTTTTCAGAGCACTTCCCCAAGCCAGTATACCATAACGGAGGTGACTTTCCACTAGTGCGGAATACAGCATTCGAAGATATCTAGCAGGTATGAATTTTCTGAGGTATTCAAATTTGGAAAGGACGAATTGTAGTTCAATATGACAATCCCACTTTAAATTTGCATCCATGATAATACCCAACTATTTCACATTTGTTACAGGTTTGATGCTAAAATGTTGTCCGTTTTGTGATATTTCAAGAGGTTTCAATAGTTCTATGCTTAAATTGGAGTTGAATAGTGGTAGGTAAAATGTTGTTTTGAAATTTATGGTAAGTATTTTATTATCAAACTAGGTCTTTATCAGTCTAGGTCAGTTTCTCCTTCTAATTTTAGCTCATACCAGTTATCTGCTTCATAAGTAATAACAGTGTCATCAGCGAAACCAGTTATATGTCCTGCACTGCGCATGTATGTAAAGATTGAATAAAACGGGGCCAAAATTCTTCCCCGCGGTACTCCATATGTTATATTTCTTTGACCACTCGCTTGTCCGGCAACCCTTACTATCTGCTGTCTCTCTGACAGGTAACTCGTAAATAATTGTAAACAGTTGTTTCGTATGCCAATTTTTTCCAATGTTTGCAATATATTGCTATGGCTAACAGTATCAAATGCTTTGGCTTGATCTTAAACAACACATAAACAAACTTTATTATTATTTAATGCTTCATAAACTTTTGATGTTGAATGTAAAACGGCATCTTGAGTGGATTTATTTTGTTTAAAATTGGTTGGATAAAATCAAATCATATTTGTTTATAAACGATGTAAGTCTATTTTTCAACAGTTTTCCAAAATTTTTTGACATGAGTGGAATAAGTGATATAGGTCTATAATTCGCGGCAAGGGTCTTATCTCCAATTTTGGGTACAGGTATGACAACAGTGTTTTTAAAGGATTTGGGTCATATACCTTTTTCTATACACATATTCATGATATGCACTAGAGGATCAAGTATAAATGCTGAAAATGCTTTTTAGACATTCCGCACTTATCTCATCAATACCAGTTGCATTTTTACTCTTCAATTCATTCATTATTTTTCAATTTCATACCTATTTGTGAGTAATAAAACAATCGAATTTGGCAGAGGCATTATCACCATATGGTGAGAGTTACTGTTTATTTGTTTGGCTAATCTCTTGCCCATTCCTGACAATACGCTATAGAATTCATTCGCAATATCACACGGGTTTGTCAGTATATTTCCCATTTTCCGTATAAAATTTGCATTTTGTCTTTTCGGTAAGCGAATGCAGTTTTATTTCTATATACCTTGTATTTTACACGTAAATCACAGTCATGGGGATGGAGCTTCGTTTGTCGATATAATCTATTTTTTCATTAATGGATTCGATGAGAGCTTTTGTAACCCATGGCGCAATTTTTGTGGTTTTTCTATTTCCCTTTCTAAAATAGGCCCTTTTATTGATGTTTTTCTATATAATTGTTATTAATTCATCTGTTGTAGGGTCTGGATTATTACAATTTAGGATAATATCCTATAATTCTTTGGATAAATTGTCTACAAGTTTTTTATAGTTGACGTGCTTAGTGTAATACTCAGCTACCTTTATAGTTGCTTTATTATCAAAAACGATTTGCAGCGCTACTGTATAGTGGTCTGTTATATTAGTTTCTATTACTACAGGGATAATATTTTCTAGAATGTTCTTTTTTTACTTGATAAATAAATGATCTAAGCAAGCTGTCATTCTGGTTGGTTTATTAATGGTGGACGTAAATCCACACTCAATAAGCCCACTTACATATTCCATGGTATCATCATTCAAATCCAATAAGTCAATGTTAATATCTCCAACAAATGGACAACAATTTTCAGAATTGATACCACTATTATATAGGAAATTTTGGAAATTATTTATAGATTTATGTATACTTGAATTATTATTTTTCTTAGACGGTGATCTATAAAAAGCAAAAATCGTAATTTTATGGTTAATAGTTATAGTCACTTTTAAAATATTTGTGGGTCTTAGTTTTAGGACATCATATTCGAAAGAGTATTTGCAGTTTATATAAGCCACGACTCCATCATTTTGATTCAGATCGCCTTTGTTGTATATTATATTATATCTCGGTATGTTATACAAATTGATGTCAGTAATCTTCCAGGTCTCAGCTAGAACTGGACAATCAAAATCTGTAACATTAGATAACGAGAGTTTAAGCTCATCTAAAGTTTTGCTTATACTTCTGATATTGATTTGAAAATCTCATCACCCTATTGCAGTTATTGTGATAATGATGAGATCACAGATACAAATAATTCGTTTTTTGGTTGTAAAAATAACAAGCAGGCATCAGACCTTTTCTTAGGAGATCAACATCAATACAATATACATCTACCATTTTGTATCACATCTCTGTTGGATACAGGAAATAAGAAAATATTCGATTTAATCCTGAAATTTGTCACAACCACTAATATTGATATATAATTAATGTATTTATCCGTATCAGATAGTATTTGGCAAATAGCGAGAGCTGATGCCATTTCTACCAACACACACACACACATACACACCCTCACTTGTATTTACTTGTAACCAGCCGATCGCCTATTACGATTTCTATCGGACTATGGTATTTTAATTTCGTCGTACTAATGTTTCGAAATTAAAAAACTTTTTTCTCTTCCAAATTTCGTGTATTCAAACGATATCGTACATTGGAAAAGTCTCTTCCTATAAGTAAAATTTATAAGTTAGTACCTTACATCGTTGTGGTTTCACATATTTGCTGGTGAGCTAGATTTTTGGAATATTTTTGCTTCATGTTTATTCTGTTTTATTTCAAATTATAATATGGGCTGGCGTTTGATGAATTTTATATGTTCAATTCTTTTTTATCGTAAAAAAGAAACATTTTATATTCTTTTTGAAGCAAATTTTTAATAATTTCTTTTCATTCTTTTTTAGCTTCATAATTCCGCATTTTCTGTTTATTTAGGGAACAAAGCGAATATGATAAACAGTTTTATTTTAAAAACTAGATTCAGTTTTTTATGTATTGAAGCATAAGCTTCCTATCTGTTCTATCTATTCCTTCCTTCCCAGAATTTTTCTAGGATTTTTAATTTTTTCCCTTTACTCAGCTCTGCAGCCCCTGGGTAGGCCCTATGAACAAACAACACCGATAAAACAACACAAAACCGGCCGGGATGGAGTCAGGACCTCATCTCCATCGACTAGGACCTAGCTGAGAGCTGAATAATTCCAGAACCTTACCAAGATAAGTCCTTTGTCTTATATTCAATTCATGAAAATCTAGAATTGTAATTTTTTATTGTATAACGGCGTTCGTATTTGTCTTGTATTTTGGATATGCACTTAATGTAAATTATCTATTGAGTTATTAATAAATATAATTTGCTGAACATTTGATATTTGATTTTCAGCAATTTATATTAACTTGGACCATCGCGTTAAAATATTTTTAGTATTTCGTTTTGTTAAGTTAAAGTAAATATAAGGTTTTCCAGTTTTTAACCTTTTTAGTTTTTTTGTTTAATGTATGTATCGCTTAAAAAGCTGTTGGCGTCCAATTTAATATCGATTGTTCACCCCATCCAAGTGATTGCTATAAAAATACATTAACTGGAGTCGAATACCATCACCTGAGGAAGAGTCCCAAGCCGGGGGAGAACATATGTTACAGTGGCGCCCAACGTGGGGCCCAACTGTCTGTTCTATCATATTCGCTTTGTTCCCTAAATAAACAGAAAATGCGGAATTATGAAGCTGAAAAAGAATGAAAAGAAAAATATTAAAAATTTGCTTCAATAAGAATATAAAATGTTTCTTTTTTACGATAAAAAAGATTTGAACATACAAAATTCATCAAACGCCAGCCCATATTATAATTTGAAATAAAACAGAATAAACATGGAGAAAAAATATTTCAAAAATCTAACTCACCAGCAAATATGTGAAACCACAACGATGTAAGGTACTAACTTATGAATTTCACTGATAGGAAGAGACTTTTCCAATGTACGATATCGTTTAAATACACGAAATTTGGAAGAGAAACAAGTTTTTCTAATTTCGAAACATTAGTACGACGAAATTAAAATACCATAGTCCGATAGAAATCGCAACAGGCGATCGGCTTGTTACATACTATTAGTTATTCCAATATTTTTTGGGAATATAGTTTTTTTGTAGGTATTTTTAACGCGTATAAAAAATACAGTACAAAACACGAGTTGCAATGCATTTTCCATGCTCGTGAAATTACCGCACTCGCATTCTCTGTCGCATGTATAATGATATTTACAACTTTTGTTATGTAATATACTGTTACGAATACGCACACCGAAATAGATACTAAGTACGGTCTTGTAACCTTATGTTAACGGAGTTAAAAAATGGCGAGTGCGCCGAATTCTGAGAAGGTCTATTGATATTTTTTTGACCGTTCTTATAGACATGTTCCCCGAAGATATTTTGAGGATTGAGCCGGCATTCGAGAAATATCCCGAAAAAGAAAAGAATATTCTAGATAGGCGATTGTTTTTGCGTAAGCCGCAAACTGGAATTATCTAGAAAAAAAGGCCACTTTCATATAAACGAACGATCAGCGGGAGAAGTGAGTTTATAAAGTGATTTCGTGATATAAACAGCGAACAAGTAAATGGTCGAAGTAGTAGTGTTTATATAAATTGGTTTTAGTGCATATACTGTGTAAATAATATAAATTAGTGAATAGTGTAGTGAATAAATAAATTAAGTTAGTAGACATAACGTGTGTGTATAAATTTATCCCACCAGTAATAAAAACGTTTAAATAAGAAGAAAAACATTACATTGGTGTCAGGTGAATAAATAAGACGTAAACATGGACAAGAGACTTAGTGACCTGAAAATGACAAAACTAAAGGCACAATTGGAAAATCGCGAGTTGGAAACGCCCGGTAAGAAGAGTGAGTTAGTAGAAAGACTCAGAGTGGCACTGGTAAGTGACGGCTTGGATCCAGAAACATTTTTATTCAATGACGAGGCTTCCACCTTAATCTCGTCAATTTCTGCTAATATTTCTGTTAACATGGACGAGAAGATTTCTGGCATGGAAGAGAAGATTTCTGGCATGGAAGGGAAAATTTCAACTAATGTGAAAAGCGATATTTCGGCTAATGTGAAGCATGATATTTCTGCCTTGAAGAACGATATATCTGCCGATAATTTATTAATGAAAAACGACATTGCCGCTGATGGAACAGAAAATCGAGGAGTTGGAAAGAAAGATGACAGATTCAAGAACTCAAGATACGCCAGCGGAAAAAAGAAAACAGAGCAAACAAAGCCTTGCACGCCAGAAACACACATTAAGTTAGAAGTTATGGTTATAGTCACCCACCAGGATCAGAGAAGATTAGGAGAATGATCCTCACCTAAAGAAGATTCAGCAATGGGAGGAAGAAAATGGGCTACCTACCTGGCAAGAAGTGTCAAGATTTCCACCGACACTCAAGGCATATTGGGCTCAGTGGCACTCACTTGTACTGGAAGAAGGGCTGTTCAAAAGAGTTATCCTTAGAACGAGAGTAGCTAAGGTACTGAAGAAGTTACACGACAGTCCATCCGGAGGCCAACTGGGCGTGAAGAAAACTCTTCAGCGAGTCCGTGGAAGGTTTTATTGGATGAACATTTCTGACGATGTGGAAAACTGGTGTAAGAAATGTACGACTTGTGCAACGAGTAATGGACCACATCGCAAGAGAAAGGCGCCAATGAAACAGTATAATGTTGGAAGCCCTTTCGAAACGATTGATTTAGACATCGCTGGATCATTTCCGATGACAGAAAATGGTGGTAAATACATCCTGGTTATAATGGACTATTTCACAAAGTGGGTGGAAATTGACGCGATCCCGAATCAAGAGGCCACAACTGTTGCGGATGTATTGGTGCAAGAAGTTATCAGCCGATATGGAGTGCCCTTGGAAGTCCACAGTGACCAGGGAAGAAATTACGAAAGCCATCTATTCCAGGAGATTTGCGACAAGCTGGGAATGAAGAAGACCAGGACAACAGCATTACATCCACAGTCAGATGGAATGGTCGAGAGAATGAACAGGACTATTGGAAAATACCTGTCTAAAGTAGTTTTCAGCCATCAGAGAGATTGGGACCAGTATCTTGCCCTATTCGCATTGGCTTATCGATGTGCCGTCAATGAGTCCACGGGTGAAACACCTGCGAAAATCCTGTTTGGAGGTGAAATGAGGCTTCCTTGTGACCTCGAATTTGACTGTCGGCCTGGAGAAGATCTAGCAGGAGAAGACTACGTGATACAATTGTTAAGAAGGCTGGACGATATTCAAGAATTAGTTCGAACAAATCTTCAAGTTGCCAGCGACAGTATGGAAAGTCGGTACGACAGGTAGGCCACAGTAGGCGGTTTTAAAGAAGGGGACAAAGTACGGTTACAAAACCCGACGAGTAGAAAAGGATTTTCTCCAAAACTACAAAAATCCTGGGAAGTTCCATACTTAAAAGGATCAATGATGTTATATATCGCATAAGCAAGATCCCCAACGGAAAACCAAAAGTTTTTCACCAAAACCGACTAGCGCCATTCGAAGGAGACCATGACCTAGAGAAAGGAGTAAACCATATTCTAGATGTGTCTGACCCTACCTTCGATGAATTTATGGGCTCGTATGGAGATGCCAAGAAAGCTAGATATGGAGTCACTTCAGAACAACGACAAGATTTGTTCAATCTCCCGGAAGATTATTCACTGGCATATACAACCTCCACGCCCATATCAAGAACGCACGAGAGGTGGCAACCGTCTTTCGAAAGCAGTTCGGGCAATTAGAAAAACTTGAAGACCAGATTCCAGCCCCTGGCAAGACACTGAGACTAAAACACAATTTGCGGTACGTCTTCTACGTGGTAACTTAAAATGAATTTCAATGTCCATCTACCTACCGCGATGTGTGGGAAGCACTTCGAAACATCCGAGACCATATGTTGGAATCCAGCGTGAAGAAACAGGCGATGCCTAAGATAGCGAGTAACCAGTAGGATGGGCGAGTCATCAGGAGCATGGTAGAGGTGATCTTCCAAGATACCGGTGTCCAGATTTCAATTCGCAGCTACAACCCCCGTTGTCAGTATGCGATGAAGATGGTGCCCTGTTATTTCAATAAGATCGGAAAGTGTAGAAATGGGGCCAGTTGCCGATTCAAACATCCGGTCTCGGTTACACAAAAGTTCCAGGAGGAACTTCCACTTAAGGAGTGGGTAATATTACGAACTCGCACACCGAAATAGATACTAAGTACGGTCCTGTTACCTTATATTAACGAAGTTAAGAAAATGGCGAGCACGCCGAATTCTGAGATGGTCTATTGGGATTTTTTTGGCCGTTTCCATAGACATGTCCTCCTATGATCTTTTAAGGATAGAGCCGGCATTCAAGAAATATCCTGAAAAAGAAAAGAATATTCCAGAGTGGCGATTGTTTTGCATAAGCCGCAAACTAGAATTATCTAGATAAAAGCCACTTATATATAAAGGAGCGACCAGCGGGAGAAGTGAGTTTATAAAGTGATCTCGTGATATAAATACCGAACACGTAAATAGTCTAAGTAGTAGTGTTTATATAAATTAGTGCATATACTATGTACCTATATAATATAAATTAGTGAATAGTGTAGTAAATAAATAAATCAAGTTAGTAGACATAACGTGTGTGTATAAGTATATCCTACCAGTAATAAAAGCTTTTAAATAAGAAGAAAAACTTTACAATACTATAATCGATTTATATTAATCAATATCATATCAAATTACACGACAGGTTTGTTCAACTTCACATAACTTTCAAGGCCTAAGCTTTTTCATTATCATTCCATTTATCTTGTTTCGGATTTGAGGTGATAAGAAACGTGATATTACTGTAATCCCCAATGCTGTCACAAGCTCCTAATTCGATCCTGCACCTTCTTCTTTCTCTGGACGTTCCGTCTCTTAAAGCACGATTGAAAATTACGTTTTTATCTTGGCTTTATAAACAGCGACCCTAAATAGTTATTTGGAGATTTTCTTATGTGTGCGAAGCATTCTAAGTTTGGTTTTTTAACATTTATGGTTATTTTTCCTTCTTTTCTTATCTGATTAACGACTTCCTGATTTGTGGCGTGATTTATCCTCCCAAAAGTTTGTAACTTGTTCACCTCTCTCGTTTCAGTGTTATGTACCTGATTCTTCCAAATCTGATGCTATATACATAGCTATAACAATATTGTCAACATCGTGACACTTGCTTTTTAACCTTAAATTGTCAAACTGAATTCTAGTAGTATCTCCTACGCAGCTTCAATTCAATTCAATTAGGTTCGTAGTTCACTATAATCTTTTATTTGTTCCTACTGTCCTCCTCTATTGACCCAATTTGCCTATTGCAGAAGCTATTTTGTTTTTCTTTCCAATTATCTTCAGCAACATATTGCTATAGTAGGAAATTGAATGTTTTTATTCAATGAGTGTTAAATTTCTATCATTTTCCTCCTATTATCGATGTCGTTATTTAAATAGCTTCCCTTCTTCATTCCATTTTTTTCAAGTGGATAATTCTTTAGCCGCGTTGAGTGATTTTGTGTTGGGAAAAACTTATAGGTTCGCGTGACCGATGACCTCGACATCCTTGCTATGCTATACATTATTTAAACTAATACATTGTGTATTTTCTGATTGACTTTTTGATGAGCAAAATCCTGTGATTTCGCATTACTCAACATGCTGTAATAGGAGTAAGGGGGCAGCAACCACTGGAAAGTGCATTATTCGAATTGAATCATTGTAGAGTCTGAATATACTTAGGTATGTGTGAGTAGAAAATTAAATGTTGGAAGCAAAGCAATTATAGTCGAATATTTCCAACGTTGTTATTGATATTTGCTTTGAAAATTTTTAAATTATTTATTATCTAATATTCAATATCTGCAAAATTGGAAATTCTATAAAATTTCATACCAAATTTGAATTCTCATAATTATTGGCTCAAATTGTCAGAAATAAAATACATGTCCAGTTTTGTCCGATCATTCGAAGTGAGCGTTTGTGTACAAAAAGTGGTCTTACTATCTCAAGATAAGTAATTTTTGTTATTTATAATATTTAGTTAATAGATTTTCATATTGAATAGCTGGTTAAATTTGTTCGTTTACTTATATATTTAAAAATGGGCGACACAACGGGCGGGGAATCGCCGCTTCATGATTTAGATGTACAATCCAATAATACTAATAAACCACTGGATGCATCTCAGAATAAAATCGAAAAGAACGAAATAATACAATACGATTTGAATAACAGATATAGATTCAATGATAAGGGACCTTTCATTGTTTATATTGAACATAAAGGAAAAAACATAGGTAGATTGTTTCCTATTCGTATCGGGCATTTTTTGCGCAAAGACATACAATTTAAAAATAATATTGTTGGAATAAAAGCAATACGTAAACATAGACTAAAAATTATTTGTAAAAATTATGAGATTGATATTTCATTAATTGAACATGAATTAATTATAACAAATAATTTGGTAGCAAACATTCCATCGTTTTTTACTCAAAAAAGGGATCATAAAAATGGTTGATACTTATTTTAAAGAGGAGTATATTAAGGAAAATATAGAATCAAATATTAAAGTCGTATCAGTAAATCATCTTAAAGAAAAGTATTCGATGAAACCTTGAAACAAAATATATTTGTTGACAGACAAATGGTTCTCCTCATATTCTTAGGTAACCATATTCCGGATACATATATCCAGTGGTTCAATGTTTCAATTGTTTACGCACACAAACAAAATATGCAGAAGTGCACGAAAGTGTCAACGCTGCGGACAAGAAAATTGTACATTCGATGATTGTGGGAATCATCAAATCTGTTAACATTGCACAGCTCAATAAGCAGAACTTGTTCGGTTTACATTAAACAAAAAAATATTAAGGCAATTATGGCCAATGGAAAGATCTCACTTAAAAAGGCGGAAGCCATAACCAATAATCCCTTGTATTCGAAAATTGTTACAAGCAACATATTCTCAATCAATAGTGCCTGCCCGTCACTCGCGCCATGTCACGTCTCGACTCCGCCCTCTTTTAAATATGTATATACCGAAAATTTCGTCTTTTTTCTCTCCCCGGAATTCTATTTTTTTTTCAATTAACTAAAAAGTATATTATCTACAGGCATACATTTGCCATATAATTCATATATGATCTTCCATTTGCAGCATCAATGATAATTTTCCATGTTTTCATTAGAATGATATTCAGTTCTAAAAAATAAAAGTTGTAACTTTTGTAAAAATATTTATTTTGAAGGTTGGTCATGTGTGGTTTCGATATTTCGCTAAAAAAATCAATGTCGCTACCGGTGATTCATTTATTGCAGGTGTGGTGGTCGATGATTAAATTTCATCCGCCCTGTATCTCGTTATTATTGACGACGTTTCCAATATCATGCATACGCAAGGTTGTGAATGCTCTATTTGCGAAAAGTTCCTAAAAATGATATTCTCGAGCACCGTTCCTAAAATCATCGAATTGTATCGTCCCTCACAATAGCGTCAGTTGACGTTACCACACGAATGTCATTTGTCATTTTGTTATGTCAAATATAAATATAAACAAACCCAAATTGAAGAGACACACAAGTAATAATAATTTACTCATTTTCATGGAGGGTGTATTTAATCCAACAGCAAAAGAAGTCTATTCTGTAACTTGTTATGGTAACGGTTATTATGTTAAGGATACTTTTTCATAGTAGATTCTGTAATAATATCGTTGCGTTAAAATCTAAAGAAAAAACATAACGATAATGTTTTTACAATTTTATAAAGGTTGGTATATTTTTTGACATATTGTGCTGTTGTGTTAGGTTAGGAAAAGATTACCCATTTATTTGTTTATAGATGTTTTGTTAAATAAGATTTTTATTCACTTACTCACTTAACTTTTATTATGGATAAAGACAAAGTTAAAACACCAAGACAATATAGGCACAATGTATTTGGATTAATTGAATACAAAAATGAACCGTTTAGGAATAATAAATTTGGTGCTATAAGCCCTGGTATTATTAAAAAATAGGGAAACAGCTTTCAGACAAATTAGAGTTCAAATTATTTTGCAACCCTCATATGAACTTACCTTATATTCAATCCATCCAAACCAATACGTAACAGTTGAATCATCTTAAATAAAATGTGATCTTTGTAGAAGGAACAACTTAATCAACGACTTGCTAACCCGATAACGACTGCTGGAGAGCTGACGGTTGACAGCGACATAATATCAGCTATTTTGCGATAATCGTAGCCTTATACCAAAAATTGGGCCAAGTCTTATAAATTCTTTTTGTTTCCAAATGATTTTTTGAATCAGCTTAAAATTAGTTTGAAAATAACTATGTATATATAAAAATTTTATCTGAATAAATTTCAGTCAATAAATTGAGAATTATTTAGAAGAATGTTTCTATGTAAGTATCAATTGAAAATTGAAAAATGTGGATACATTTAATATACGACATGGTATTTTACGTGATTCCAAAAATTTTCGTGATTTAAACCTGATTAGTTACTTTAATTGGTAATTAAATGGAAATTTTATTCTTTCTAAACTTGAGACGTGTACATGGCGCAAAGTTATGCTGACATCCATAGATGGCAGTTTTGGTAATGTTAACAAAGTACGAAAATTTCCCTAGTCGGCCAGTTCCCAACCTAAAAACTCAAATCAATACAAATGATTTTATCAGAAAACCTATACCAAAAAAACAAACCGTAAACATAACGAATGAAACAACCAAACATAGCTCAAAAAGACGCAAACATTCAACTTTTCCTCTTCAAGTTCCTTCAATAGAAAACGAATATAACATAACATTACACCTCCCTCAACCTATATCGGTAAGAATTACAAAAATCTAAAGAAACAAAAGACATGATTGCTGATAACATCATTAAATGTTTACATACATTTTTAAATAAAGAACCCAGTTTTAATTAAAACATTAATGGACTCCCGGCACAATTTGATAATAATATTCGTACAGTATACTATCTATTTTAAGCCCAAATACAAGTTCAGATACCAATATGGAATTTAGTGATAATGAATCCTTGTCAATTCTACAATGGAATTCCCATTCTATAATTAAGCAGTACCCGTCATTAATACAATACCTAGCAAATAACGAAACTGATGTTATCATTTTGTCGGAAACCTGGATTAAAAAAGAAGTATTTTCTATGTGAAAGGCTATAATTTAATTTGCAAAAACAGACGAATACGGTGGAGTAGCAACACACATCTCTAAAAATATAACCTTCAAAGAAAAATACATAAACAGTAATTATAATAAAAAAATCGAAGCATGTGCGGTAATACTTGAAAACCCCAAATTACCGATGGTTAGCATATATAATCCATCAAAAAACAATAGAATTACGTCCAGTGACTGGGAAAATATAATTCTTAAATATGAAAGCCTTTCATTTATTGACTAGAATCCCGACAATTTTTGTCTCAACCCGCCAAATATCATGAATGCTACCCCATATTGCCCTTGTTTTACATTACCTGAATATCTTAAACTGATGTGCATATCTTTTATGCTTCCTTGCAATTTCCATCTTATTTCCTGTATTGCAGCAATATCTGCTTTGTATTTTTTCAATTCTAAGCCTACCTCTTGCATTTGCCCCGTTCTTAGGAACGTTCTAATGTTCCATGTGCATATTTTTATTTCCTCATTACCATTTCTTCCATGATTTTTCCTTCTTGCGTTTTTTGGTTTTTATATGGGTTTTTCTAGTTTTTATTTTTTTCCTAACTGCTAAGTGCGTGAGTCCTTTTTCTTGCCGTGTCGTTATCTGTTGCTTTGCGTTATTTATTGCAATATCGTTTACTACTATTTTTCCAGCCTATTTTCATCTTTGTTCCATCTCCACTCCTCTCCGTTCAAGATCACTTTATTGTATCCAATTTTTACATCTTTCCCATTTCTTCTTTCGGTATGTCCAAATTCTCTTATTTGTTTTTGTTTTTTTAACTCATTCTTTGTTAAGTCTTCATTGATGTATATTTTCTCAGAAGTAAGATTTTTAAGCAAACATTTATTTTTCATAACTTTGTCACTGTCTTCTTTCCTATCGAGTTGTATTGCGTGGGTTTTAAGGCCTATTTTTTTGACCGATGTTATTGCATTCCTTCCTTTAACAGTACTTGATCATCAGTGCCAACCGTGAGGCCGCTTATTCCTACGTTGTTTTCTTCTTTACTTATTTCTATCCATTTCATAGTTGTTCTTATATCTTTCATTTCCTCCTTGATTCTCATGTTTTCAGTATTTATTTGTTTATTTTCCTTCTTTAGACTTTCATTTTCTTGCATTAGTTTTCGTATTCCTTCTGTGACACTTTTTTGTTCCGTTCTTATGTGAAGTATTTCATTTTTTATTTCTTTCTGATCCCTTTTTACCTCTTCGATATAAGCTTTTATCCCGTTTTTCGATTCTTCTATATCATGTTCCATATGGAGTTTTAACTCTTTCAGTAATACCGTTATTTCTTCCATTTTTATGTCTTCCGTATTCTCTTCTTTCCTTATATATAAATCTCCTGTTAATTTGCTTTTCCTAAACGCCTTTCCCGCGTCAAACGAGTTATCGTGCCCGGTTTATCTCGTTTTCTATTCATCCAGCGGATTTGATGTTTCAAGTGTAGTTTGGCGTACCAAAAGCCTACTTAGTTCAGCCCTCAGCCCGCACACGAACTAATTAGACCCGCTGAATCTATTTCTACCTACCTACCTACTGTTAGTTTTATTATCTTTCCTTAAATTTGTTTTTCAAATTTTATCAAATTTCAATTGATTTCGGCAAAGTTTTATCTACCCGCTAATGTTTTATTATTGATTTTATTATCTTATGAGTTAAGTAGCTAAGGAACGTGTTTTAGTAATGCTGTTCAGTTTCGTATTATCATTTTTTAATTGTAATTTAATTGTGTGCCTTAATAAAGTCTAGCCAACTGTGTGGCATTTATTTTGTTACTATGGAAGCAATAATATATTGAAATAGTGTGATAGTCCTGTCAAGAGTAATAAAAATATTAATCAAAAATAAGAGCAGTGTTTTTTCATAAAAAATAATATAATTTATCACGAAGTTCTCGTTCGTTCAGAACCATATAAGGAACTGATGGCAAGGGAACACAACATTGGTCCTTCTCAGCCGATAGTTAGCCAGGAAACAAAGCTTTGCCGAAGCGAAAATTGAAATCGAAGGGCAGATGTCAGACACACGTGTATGCAATCATTGAAAACCGAGCTGGAAAACAGATTGAATGGACGCAGACGATAAATATTCAGCAGTTCAGCACGTTTTTAGTGGTACTATTGTGATAGCACGCCACATAAGAATACCACATCCACCAATCAAGCTCTTGACAAAACAGAAATAATTACTTCCGAGGTCAGGTACAAATTATTTATTAATTATACTTGCATTGCGGCTGCTTTTACGTTACCTAGTCGCGTTTCCACTTATTTTAATATGTATTTTTTAATTTTTTTCGCATTATATTTAACTACTTGTGATAATTTCGTGCATTTCTCGGCAGGCTATAGACAACAAAACTCACTTAAGTCTCAATACATTTCTATTGAATAAAATATTTGGGTTGTTCAAATTTATCAAAACGCCCAAGTTTCTCGTACTCTCGTTTATATAATCAATTCCAAGCTTTAATTAACTTTATTAAAAAAAATTCAATACAATGGAAAATGCAAATGAAGAAAGGTCAATAGCTCGTCGCGCACAAATTAAAGCTGAACTTACGCGTTTTCAAACTTACTTAGATAAATATAGTCCCGAAAAATACTCGCTAACAGAAATCGAAACTCGCAACGAAGTCACAAAAAATTTTTTATTCGAATTTAAAGTTATACAGGGTGAGCTCGAAGATATTTTACTCGTTACAGGTACCTTGATTGAATAGAAAGCTAGTTCGAAAGGCAACAAATGCTATTTCAATATTCCGTTTTTCATATGATTATGATTTAATTTCAGTAATTTAATGGTTTCTAGTATGTACCTCTACGTATAATTACTTATCTGACTCGGTTCTAGATCTCAGAGAACACTTTAAACCACTCACTTTTCTCAGAGAGCGATATTACCATGTCACCGTACATAAACAAATGAATAGTAGATTTACTCTAAGCTCCTCCTAGCGCGATGTCTATCTCACTCGGTGACTCGGTCTCCGATGCTACTCTTTTTCGGTATTCTGAAACTCCGAATCAATCGATATACAGTTACCGTGTGTCTTTTGTAGTTGAAGGTACGGGCGGAGTTGATAGTATACCGGGTGGACTGTCTTTTCAGTGAATTATTTGATTATTTTTACAGGATATTTATTGAAAAGAATATGCCACGAATGTGTTGTGTGGACGGTTGTAGAAGTAGAGATTGGGCAAAAACATCTTCCTTCAAATTTTTTCAAGGATGACACAAGGTAAATTTTATAATATTATTTAGCAAAAGATATTAGTAATTTTGTTATAAGAAGCAGTGTTTCAAAATAAAATATTACCAATATATCTTTTCAGATGTCAACGTTGGAAACAGGCCTTAGGCTTTGTTGATTGTCACAGGTATACCAATTTGGATGAAGAACAATGCAACAAAACATTAAGAGTGTGCGATAGACACTTTTCCCAAGAATATTATATGTGCAGTAATAGCAGAACAAATCTGCAATATAATGCAGTTCCGTCCTTGTATTAGCAAAAAAATAGTACGTTTCTCAAATTTTTAGTACCTAAACAATACTTCTGACAATAGGATTTTGTCTTGTATATTTTTACTAGGTATTTCAAATAATTTGCAAATTTTTCAGATGGCGGTACAACTTTAAAGGAAGTCGCAGTTCAAACTGATTTTAAGACAATGCTGCGCATTGAAGGTATGTTATTATACTTATCGATGGCATGTTTTGGATGAAATAAATATTTGTGAGTTAAGTATTTTATAGCAATTTTAATTTTCAGACGATATGAAATTTCAAGATGTTTATGTTCAAACAGAAGGCGAATTTTATCCAGAAAATGTTGAAAGTGGTAACGATGTTTCTGCTTCTGTGGTTACCAGAGGTATTTAATGTTTTTTATAGCTAGATATATTTCTAAAAGCTACGCTATGAATGATTTAAATTGAACATTTCTTATTCTTACGTCTATTGTGATTTCGTGGTTGATAAGTAATACTCATTTAAAAGTGGTGGCGAAAGTTTAATCCTTTATAGAACTTTTGATTTGTTTTAGATCAACATCCACAGATCTCAATGACGCTTACGGCCAATACTCCTCGAAAAAAAAGTGTTGAGTGAGGAGATAAAGTGTTTGAAAAAATCAACTGTGCCTGCTAAATGTTCAAGAAAGTTGGAAACCGGAATATCGTTTGAAGATATTTCCAAATATTTGGAAACTAACTACTCAGAAGATGCCTGCAAACTTCTAACGTCTCAGATAAGTTTATTAAATAAATCACCTGAAGGTGATTTTAAAAAGTTTGCTTTGAGCGCTTACTTTTTAGGACCTAAAGCATACAAGAAATTTTCTACTTTGTATCGGTTACCTTCCAAAAGCACGCTCCACCGGTTTACCCGCCGGTGGGCAGTGAACCCAGGTTTTAACGAATTTATTTTTCGCCTTATTGATCTTAGACCTCGACTATCAAGTGATACAGAAAAAGATTGCATTATATGCCTTGATGAGATGTCATTGAAAACTCATTTATTTTATGATTTACCAAAGGATAAAATAGTAGGCTTTCAAGAATCACTTTCAGCAGAAAACGAGTCCGAACCAGGAACTAGTGCATTCGTTGTTATGGCACGGGGTGTATCAAGCTGCTGGAAACAACCGCTTGCCAACGGCGCCTTCAAATGAAATGAAAGACATTTGGTTCGAAACAGTTAGAAAGTTACGTGATATCGGTCTAAATGTGCTAGGTGTGGTGTCTGATCAGGGTTCTAACTTCCAAACATTAGTTAAAAGCTACCTTAAATTAAGCACAGACAATGTTTTTTTTACGTAGATAATATCAAGCTTGTTTACTTTTTTGACGTGCCACACTTACTTAAATCTACTAGGAACAATTTTTTTTCTTACTGGTTTGAGTTACCAGAAGGAACTACCAATAAAATGTATTTGGATACATTTTACAATTATGAAAAAAAAGGAATTTAGACTCTGTCCAAAATCAACTGACGAGCCTATGTTTACAAATAATTTTCAGAAATTGGAAGTAAAATATGCTTCTCAGATTTTTAGTCATTCTATTGCAGTTGCTCTTAATACGTACATTGATTTTAAACTTTCGCCTGCAGATGCCAAAGTAACTGCTAAATTCATTAAAACAATGAATGATGATTTCGATTTATTAAATTCGTGCCATTTGAATAATTTCAATGCATTTATGGGTACCCAACAACAGTTTCAGCTAATGGAAGAATTTGAAACTTTACTAAAAAATGTCCGTGTGGTTATCAGTGAAGGAAAAAATTTAACAAATAAAATGAAATATATATTTGGGTGGAGGCTTACAATAAAATCAGTTAAAGTCCTTTGGGGTATATTAGAATCAAAGGTTTACACCTTTTTACTGACAAGAAATTTAAACCAAGACTGCTTTGAAAACTTTTTTGGGCAAGTTAGAAACTGTTGTGGTAATTCAAGAAACCCTACGCCTATATAGTTTTCTAGAGCATTCAAAAAGTTGTTTACTGTGAAGTATTTAGACCATGTTGACGGCGCCAACTGCACTAATGACATTAATGAATCGTTAGTGTTTTTAAATGAGACTCACAGTTTCTAGTTAATTCCACAATATTATAAAAGTTATTGAAAATTCTAAAAAATTGACAATTGTTTCGATAAATCAATATCATCGTCAGAATGACAGAAGTTACATTTCATTTTATGCCTACCTAAAATGAAATGTAACTTCTGTCATTCTGACGATGATATTGATTTATCGAAACAACTGTCAATTTTTTAGAAATTTCAATAACTTTTATTAGATTGTGGAATTAACTAGAGATCGTGAGTTTCATTTAAAAACACTAATATGAGCATATTCCACGAAGTAAGGGTCGAGACCGTTAATTTCATTAATGAATTGTTGTTAAATATTACTCCAGACTTGGCAGAAAACTGTAAAGATCTCATTTTACCGTCAATAGAACCATCAAATCCTTCGAAAGTCTTTACAACTGATTACAGGAATCTAAACAGTACCAATGGCAACGCGTTAGTTTACGTTACTGGTTATTTATTAAAAAAATGTATGCAGCAACATTCCTGCGACAAATGTATTGCTTTTAATGAAAGAAATACCTTAAGAAAAGAAACAACCATTTTTTCTCAGACAAAAGCCTATGTCAGCAATACAAATTTTCCATTTGGTGGGCTCAATGTACCTAGCCAGAATTTTGTTGGATATGTTACCCAGCTTGAAGATATATTTGTAGTTAACTTCAATAAATTAGCACGTAAAAATTCTATCGGAGCGACGTTAAAACATCTTTTTAAAAATGTATCATTTACGCATCCTTGTAAAAATTTTCCTTTAATTTATTTCTTATCTCTTCATACAAGAGTGCATTTATATTACACAATTAAATTTGCAAATCGTGAAATAAAACTTAAGAATCTTATAAACCCAATACAAAATTACAAATATTACAAAAATTGTAATTATTCCTTTTTGCTTTGCTTCATAAGTTTGGTTTAGGATTACATTCTTAACTATATGTTATTATTCAATATTGTTCTTATATGTAAAACCAATTCTAAAGAATGTTATAGAACCTGGTATAATTTTTAACTATTTTAAATAAATAGTTGTTCATGCTTCCTATTTTTATATTGTAATGTATACGTGAGGATTTGATTTATTCTAAGTATTTATATACGTAGAACCTTGATAACTTAAACCTCATTAACATAATAACCTCTATAAATTCATAAAATTGTGTGCTCCCTTCCCCTCTGAGTCCAAAACCTCCTTTACTTAAATTACGAACCCTCTATAACTTAAACGAATAATTTGGGCATCGCACGTCAGTAACTCAAAGTTGTCGACGACCTTTGTAACTTGAATCATCTATCAATGAGTCGTCATTTGAAATGAATTAGCACGTGTTTACCAAATGGCTCAGTACATTAGCTTGCAGCCGTCTATCTCTATAATTCCTAAACAAAGCTCATAAACGGACCTCCGTTAGTAAAAATATAAACCAATGAAAATTCCTTAGTAAATAGAAAACTCAATAACTCAAATTATTTAATGTCTCCCTCGGTCTTTATCTTATCGAGGTTCTACTGTATATATTTGTACATTTTTGATGAATTATTTTATTTATATAATGTAATAAAAGCTATTTTAATCGATGATTCTAGTTTATTTCTTATGAGTACTTTTATATTCCCTATTAAATACTAAAACGTACCCTGCATAACAAAACAATACCCATCGTTTTTTGAAATAGCTTTCTAACAATGTACTTTTTTATTAGCCCCCGTACTAAACACTCAATTTATATATCTACAAGCTATGACGGTAGTAATTCGCGCGACCCCTGTATACTCGAGACAAGTGCGGGTTTACGATCGTTTTTCGGAAAGCCTTTAACAGCGTTACATCAAAGAGCCGACGTCGAGTGAACTTACTATTCATTTGTTTATGTACGGTGACCATGTCTTCACTGAATCACTGCCAGAGGCGTAACCCAAGGGGTGCGATAGATCCCAATTAATATAAATATGTTCATTCAATATCCTTCTTGTATAAAATTCGTTCGTATCTACCTAATAAAATTTTTTTTAAAAACCATTCTCAACTTCATCAACGTCCGTTACGATATTTCTTATCTTCTTTCTCATTTCTTGGTTGAGGAGTTCTGTTCCTATCATTTTCTTTAGTATTCTGATTCAACAAAAGATTTGCGAAATATTTCAGCTTGTTTGAATCAACATGTAGGTTTCTTATGGATGAATATCTATCTATGTCGCATGATGAAAATAAAATTTCCCGTCGGTTTATTACTCCTTTTTTCATATATATGTGATGTTATTTAATTTTCCGCATGACGTTCAAGCTCATGTTCATTTTTCAAAATATGCTTTGTCGATTGTGATTTCATTAAAATTGTCGAGCAATATCAATCTTCTAGATGTATATATACAACAAATACCTACATTATTACTCGAACTAGATATATCTCGTTTATAAATCGTGTGTAATTGTGAGAAGAAGTAATAAAACTGAGAGAAAATGAGAAATTTTATTGTGAATCAATACAGGTTATTGTTTTATAATACTCATTTATTGAGCAGTTATTTCAGTTTTGTAGTTGTTAAACTGATAGAATAAACAAGAAAAAAATATAAATATACAGAGGGGAGTTCGGTTCTGACAGAACAAAACATTACGAGTAAGCCACTAGTACAGCGAGTAAACGTTTATTTTTGTATCCGTAAATATTCTTAATTTCTCAAAGAATTAAATATCTTTAAATCACGAAATCTATATGAACCAACGCAGTAATATAGTAGCAATTAACAGTGTTAAATTTATTTCTAAAAGTTCAAGTGTATGTGCAATGAGTGCAATAGAAACTAATTTACCGTGAGTACAAAACTTTAATTTTAAGAATTTAGTATCGATCAATAGTCTGGTTCACAAGTCCCATTTTCCTCAAAACCTAAACCGGAGCACCGAAAATTATGATTTTGGTCTCATTAGATTCGGAATGGCATCTAGACCATTCTATCAAAGTTGCAAGAGGGGCTGAAAAAAAATGCAAAAGGTATAAACAATAAAGTAAAATAAAAAATAAGGGTTTGGTTTTTTTTTGAAATATTTCAAAAACTATTTGATATAATCGAAATTTGAAAAAAGGTCTCTAAAGAGCAGAACATTTTCTAAAGAAAAGTCCTACTTCCCGGAACTGTACCGACAATCCTTATAATTTGAATTTAGCGGCGAAAATAACGGTAAAAACGGGTGGTTCGGCTGCCGCGCGTATCGCCCCAATCTGACACATGAAATAAAAAAATTATTTTAACTGATTAAATATTATTATAATGGAATAAAAAAATTTGGGTACTAAGTAGACATATGAATAAACAATAATCCGAAAAAAAAATTTTTTATCACAATATTTTTATTAATTATGCTTTTGATAATTTCAACCATTTTATTAATAACATAAAACGCTTTATTTCAAAACAAGAGATCTAGAATTTTCTTGGATTTTTTGGAGTGAATCTTAACCCGGCATCGCCCAGGTGAAAATTTTGTGCATCATCACCCAGGTGGGATCTAATGGACCTGACTTTCATTATAAAAAAAACAAGTTTTTTTTAGTTTTTATTGATATTTTTGTACAAAAGTGTTATTTTCATACTTATAACTAGAAGAAAAATACGCAAACTTCATAAGAATTATAAATGTATTATAATATTTACAAAAAACAAAATATATCAAAATTTTGCTTCATAAAAATCACACATGTACTAAAAATTAAGGAACTACAAAAACTATTCATAAAAATAAAAAGAAACCGTGAAAATTGTAACAGAAATGTTCACTCTAAAACAAATTAAATTGGTGTGGTAGACAAGAAAAATATTGAAAAGAGGCGTCATACAGTTTGGCTGCAATTTTGACACAAAAAATGCATGTGTTCTAAACACAAAAATGTTCCGCACTGTTCACAGGAATATTTTGATTTTCTATCTTTGTTTCTGGGGCACCTCTGACATCTACCCCGTCCTGTTCATTGTATTTTACGTGGCGGTGATTGTGTTTCACCTAACATGTTAACTATTTTCGATCGAAGTTCTCTGGCCAGTCGGGGATTATTTTTTCTAAGTTGCATAGTGGGTTCTACCAAAGCCAGACCTAGCTCCTTCAAAAAAATTCGCCGTTTCTTGAAATTGTCGTTAGTGTTAGTTCTATAAATGACTTGACTAATAATTCCTGCTGTATCCATTAGAGAAAAAAATATTCTCAATGGCCATCTTCTGCAATTTCGAGCGACACTATAACTTCCTGACAATTCATCGACGACATCTACGCCTCCCTTGGTAAAATTATAAAAGCTAATTTTTTCTGGTAGATTTTTATCCCCAGTCGAATCATCGATCATGTCATCATGATGAAGAGAAGAAAGTAAAATCACATTTTCACCCTTTTTTGGCACATATGATACCAGTATGTTTCTGGAATCCAAACATTGAACTTGTAGATTGTCTTTGCTTTACTTCTAAGAGCGTTTTCGGTATCTCCCGCTCGTTTTTCCTAAGGGTTCCTACCGACGTTAAATTATGACTTTCACGTAAAATAGTTACCAGCCCATAGGAAGTATACCAGTTGTCGAAGGTGATGTTTCGATTACTACCAGAAATCGGTGCTACAAATCTTTGCACAATATCTACAGGTTTGTTACTCAATTGATAAACCCCATCTGGCTGATTTCCTGCATAAACTTCCATGTTTAGCACATAAAATGTACGAGAATCCACCATTGCCTGTATTTTCATTCCATATTTAGCTGGCTTATCGGGAATATACTCGCGGAAAGCGTAGCGACCTCGAAAAGACTCTAACTCTTCATCGATTGTTAAATATTCACCCGGAGTGTACGCTTGTTGGCAGTTTGAAACAAACTTCTCGAACATACCCCGGATAGCTGCAAGTTTATCTATTTTCAAGCGTTCTTGTCGATTGTCGACGTTGTCAAAGCGTAAACACTGAAGTAAGAACATAACTCTATTGAAAGCCACTACTGAACGAAATATATCAACGCCTGTTCCATTTGTCCTCCACAGGTCTTTTAGATTTCGATGGCTGTTTTTGTATACACCAGCAAGGTACAGGATACCAAATAAAGCCTTTATTTCAGTTATATTGGTAGCCTACAGCTTTTTTGGCTATCATAATATTTGTGCAATGTGTAATGCCATCAAGAATTGTTGAGTCAAAAAACAATAGCCAGCAATCCAAGGGAGTTTTCGCACCCTTAGCATAGGGTTTACATCCTGGTAATTTTGTAATTTTGTTTTCTGCCTAGTTCGTACTCTTTTATTGCTACAATGCTTGAGCCATTTTGTAATAGCGTCTTTAACCATATAATATTTACCTCTGTGATCAGTTACTTCTTCCTCGGCATTTTCGGTACCATTTTCTATCATTTCACTATCAGAACGATAACTGTTGACACTTACGTGATCTATTTCATCATCATCTTCAGAGTCTGGAAATTCCTCCTCATCATCCTTGCATTCCTCCCAATGCGCCATAAGTTTTGCTTGCTCTTTTTTATAATGGGACATGCAGTAAATTAAATTACATTATTGTAAATGGTATATTTTTAACTTATATTAACACTCACCTCACTGTGTACACTTACAGTTTTGCAACGAAAATATTTCAAATTCAAAATATTAATACTATAGACGTTACAACCCAGGTGGAGTCTGTCAAAGCTCGACTCAATGTATCGCGTTGTTTCTCTATTGCTGGCCAAGTCAACACTAAAAGCGCATATCGTCCGTCTTCATATTCATATTTTAGGAAGCTATAGGCAACCATAATAACATGCCTGATAGAAAACAAAAGTTACAACATAATTAAGTTTACGGGTGGCGCGGTAGACCCCACCTGGGTGATGCCGGGTTAAAAGAGTTTAGAAGAGATCCCAGTTGGAAAAATTCTAAAATTTTGATTTTTCACTTTTTTATTAACAATGATAGGCATTAAAAAATTAATTATATGAATAAAGCCATCAGGAAATCTTTTTTACAATTATTGTTAATATTTTGTTTTCTTATTGATGAAAGCCATAGGACAATAATTTTTTCTATTTTTGACTAACATTATTTAAATAATTGTTATAAGCAAATGCATTGTTTACAAGATTTTTGAAAACTTTTTTTTGGAATTTCATCCTTGATGAAAAGAAGGATTTTTAAAAAAAATCGTTTCTTAAAAAAATTTTTTTATTAACAAAAAACTAACTTGTTAATTAAGAATTTTTTTTGTTATTAAATAATAATATTAAGGAACCATTTTTTTAACATCGACAACATTTTGAACTCATTCACAAAAATTATCACCGATACAGCAGAAAAATTTATAGGAAAAACAAAAGCACTAAAAAAACATACACCATTGCCGTGGTGGAATACTGAATGCGATAAAGCTATTAAACAATACAGAGCGTCATTTAATAAATTAAAACGAAATAAATCACTGGGGAACCTAGTAGACTATAAGAGAAGAAGAGCCCAAGCAAGATACATTACAAAGAATGCTAGAAAAAACTCCTGGAAAGCGTTCGCATCCAACATAAACAGCTCTACACCTTTAAGTACCGTGTGGCAAAATCTAAGAAAAATATTAGGAAAAAACAAATTTACAAAAATTCCTTTTATAGCTCACAACAATAGCACAGTCTCAAATAACGAAGACATGACCGAATTATTTGCAACACATTTTGAGCACAACTCGAGCAACTCAAACTACTCACAAGAATTTCTGGAATTTAAAACTACTAAAGAAGCCGAATTCTTAGATTACGATGACCATGACAACAACATACTTAATATCCCGTTAACTATAGACGAACTCAATTTTTCCTTAGACACAACCAAAAATTCTGCCCCAGGACCTGATAATATTCCATTAATCTTTCTCCAAAAACTCCCTCATATTGCCAAGTCATACCTTCTCCAAATATTCAACCTAATCTGGACAAAAAATATTTTCCCATCCACGTGGTCACAGGCAATCGTCATACCCATACCAAAGGCAAACTACCCAAGAACTAAGTTAACTTCATACCGACCAATATCTCTTACCAACGCACTAAGCAAAATAATGGAAAAAATCATAAACAAAAGACTATTGTGGACATTAGAAGACAGAAACCTTTTAATACAAGAACAAAGCGGTTTCCGTCAAAACAGGTCAACATTAGACAATCTCATTGATTTGGAATCCGAAATCCACGAATCTTTCGCGAATAAACAAGATTGCCTTGCAGTTTTCATCGATATCACAAAAGCCTTCGATACAGCGTGGCGTCATGGCATTATCAAAACTCTTCATTCATGGGGCATCAAAGGAAACATCCTGAAATTCATACAAAATTTTCTTAATAATCGTTTCTTTCGTGTTCGTACCAATAACACAACTTCAACTCTAAAACAACAAACTAACGGGACTCCCCAAGGATCAGTCATTAGTTCAACACTTTTCCTGATCGCGGTCAACGACATATTAAACCATCATTCCAAACTAGTCAAAGGCAGGTTATATGCTGACGATTTGGTAATATTCTCCAAAGGTAAGAACATCGACTCAATTCAGAAACACATCCAAGAAACATTAAACCAACTTCAAAACTGGTCTAAACTCACGGGACTGCAATTTTCAACAGAAAAGACCAAATGCATATTATTTTCTAGAAAACACAATCCTGTGTCTCCTGAACTCAAACTTAACAACATTTCCCTAAACTATGTCGATAACATCAGATTTCTTGGAATGATTGTTGACAAAAAACTCAGCTGGAAGAAACACATACTACATATTAAAAAATCATGCCAAAACGGTATAAACCTTATGAAAACACTCTCAAGCAAATCCTGGGGATCTGACTATACCTGTCTAATGCACATATATAAAACACTCATTCGCTCAAAGATAGACTACGGCTCTATAGTATACGCAACAGCTAAAAAAACTACTCTTAACCAACTCGAAACCATTCAAAACACAGCACTAAGAATAGCAACAGGAGCATTCTGTTCAAGTCCAATAAAAAGCCTACAGTGCGAAACCGGGGAACCTTCTCTACAACTCCGGAGAAAATACCTTGCCGCTTCATACGCACTATCCAATAGCACAAACCAGCAGAATCCAGTCTACATTAACATACTGACCAAGCACTACAAAACTTTACATTCGGCAAATATCAAAACAGACCTACCATTCTATGCAAGAGCTAGTAAAATTCTCACAGAACTCCAAATCAAACGTCCCCGCTTCCTTTCCAACAAAATTAAAACTCCCCCTCCATGGTCGATCAATATCCCTCCCAGCGACACTTCACTGTGCAAATTTAACAAATTAGAAACCCCCCATACCCTAATTAGGAAAACATTTGCCTCCATACTTGACAAATATCCACAATTTCACCTCGCATATACAGACGCATCCAAAACCTCTGATGGCGTAGGCGCGGCAGTGATCATGCAAAACAGTACACTACAATTCAAGTTACCCGAAATAAGCAGCGTCTGCACTGGAGAACTATACACCATTCTTCAAGCACTTACTCTCATAAAAACAAAAAATACTTCAAGATCCCTCATAATAACAGACTCTCTTAACTCAATCCATATTATCAATCAACTTTATCCCACACATCCAATAGCCCTCCAAATTAAAGTCGAATTATCGCAGTTGCAACATTCCAATAACTTTGTGGAAATACTTTGGGTTCCTTCTCATACTGGCCTTCAAGGAAACGAAGAAGCCGACCGCAAATCACGACAAGCAGCAATTAGTGAAACCGTGAGTGAAGTGCAAACGGTAGTGTATAACGACATAAAACCGCTACTTAAATCAAAAGTGCTAAAATTGTGGCAAATCGAATGGCAATCGTCCCAATCGAAACTACGCGACGTGAAACCGGAAGTGAAACCTCGAGCGCAGCCAATAAACAAAAGATCGCTTCAAGTTAAACTGACTAGGTTACGAATAGGCCACACCAAACTTACTCATAATTACTTAATTACTAAAAGTGAACCCCCAAAATGTGAATTATGCAAGATCCAGCTTACTGTCAAACATTTAATAACCGATTGCCCAAAATTCCAACAATCAAGACAATATAACAACCTCAGCAACAATTTAGACCAAGTTCTTGGCGAAAACTGTAATACACAGAACCTTTTTAAATATCTAAGTGACATTAACATATTAACTAAACTATAAACAACCTATATTTGTGTCGCTAATTACCCCAGTGGTAGATGCGACTTGTTTGTAAATAAAAAAAAAAAAAATTTTTTAAGAATCATTATTTGTTATGTTTATTCGTATTATTCAAAAAATAATTTTTTTATTAATTTTTCATTTGTTTATTAATCAAATAATTTGTTATAAACAAATGCATTTATAGGAAATATTTTTTTAACTACTAAAAAATATTACATATATAATTTTTTATATCAAAAAATGTTTTTATTTTTTTTATATAGGTAACTTTTAAATAAATTGTTCTTTTGGACTTGTAGTTTTCTTTCTGTTTTTACTTATTGTTATTAAAATAACTTATAAACTATTAAAGATACGACAAAAACGCTTCAAGGCTTTTTTGTTCGTTATTAATTACTAAATAAATTGAGCTCTGGAACGTACCTCTAACTCTATTGTTTATTAAATTTTTTATTGTTATTTATTAAATTCACCCGAATTTTTTTTTACTTTTCAATTCAAATATCTTATAAACTAATGAAAATATGATAAGAACATTTCAAGACTTTTTTGTTCTTCGTTAATAAATGAACAAATTGAGCTTTGGAACAAAGCTTTTACTTTATTATTTAAAAAATTATGAATATTAATATTTAAAAAAAATTTCTTTAGGTTATTTTCTTATTGTAAGGATCTAATGAATTGAAAGTAATTTTTACAAGGTGCATTGATAACAAAAATTTATTTATTTTACGGTTTTAAACATTTTTGAGTTAATTTTTTTTATGTTTTGATCTTTGTTGATAACCTTTTGGAACGTTTCGGTGGTGGGAATCATACGTCTCTACTTCTTCAATGATTTCTTGTTCTTCGTCTTGTGGTTCAACTAACATCTCCTAATAACGCTTCAGCATACTGTTGAGGAAATACCAAAGAATCTGTAGAGCTATCTTCATCATTATTAAAATCGTCGCCATTAACATTTTGTGAACCGATACGAACTTGATCATCATTAATGTCACTGTCATCGTCAATCGTTTGCCGTTCACTGTTTAAACAAGTATCACCTTTAAACATTTTTTCATATAAAAAATTATATATGGTTGTTTCTGTAATATTTTTTAGTATTAAAAAAATATTTGCATTTGTTTATAACGAATTATTTGTTTGGTAAACAAATGAAAAATTAATAAGAAAATAATTTTTTTCATTATACGAAAGAACATAATAAATAATGATTTTAAAAAAACTGTTCCTTAATATTAATATTTAGTAACTGAAAAAAATTGTTAATGACCAAGTGCGTTTTCTGTTAATAAAAAAATCATTATATTCATCAAGGATGAAATTCCAAAAAAAAGTTTTCAAAAATCTTATAAACAATGCGTTTGTTTATAACAATTATTTAAATAATATCAGTTAAATATGAAAAAAATCATTGTCATGTGGCTTTCATCAATAAGAAAACAAAATATTAACAATAATTGGGAAAAAAAATTCCTGATGGCTTTATTTATATGATTAATTTGTTAATGCCTTTCACTGTTAATGAATTTTTCCAGCGGGGATCTCTTCTAAACACTTTTAAGATTAGCTCCAAAAAATCAAAAAAAATTCTATATTTCTTGTTTTGAAATAATCAGCGTTTTTATGTTAACAATAAAATTGTTAAAATTAACTAATTAACAAAAGCAAAATTAATAAAAAAATTGTGATAAAAAAAATCTTTTAGGGATTATTTTTTATTCATATGCCTACTTAGTACCCACATTTTTTTATTCCTTTATATGATTATTTAATCAGTTGAAATAATTTTTTTAGTTCATGTGTCAGATTGGGGTGATGCGCGCGGCAGCCGAACCACGCGTTTTTACTGTTATTTTCGCCGCTAAATTAAAATTATAAGGATTGTCGGTACAGTTTCGGAAGGTGGGACTTTTTTTAGGAGATTTTTGGCTCTTTATGGATCTTTTTTCAAATTTCTATCATCTCAAATAGTTTTCGAAATATTTCACAAAAACCAAACCCATATTTTTTATTTTACTTTATTGTTTATAACTTTTGCATTTTTTTTCAGCCCTCTTGATACTTTGATTAAATGTTCTAGATGCCATTCCGAATCGAATGAGTCCCAGATCATAATTTTTGGTGGTCCGGTTTAGGTTCTGACGAAAATGGGACTTGTGAACCAAACTACAACTCAACAAAAAGTAATCCATGTCTACGTTATCAGTTTGTGCTAATTGTTCGAAATCGGTAGGAGCTGCCGATCGCAAGCTTCAGTGTGATGGTTGTGAACAACCAATCCACATCACTTGCACTGATGAGTCTACCGATGATTGAGTCACGGGGCAGAAAGTACGAGGACTATGTATTTTATGCAACTCTTGTAATTGAAACGTTGGAAACATTGCACAAATTGAAGACCTTTTACTAGATTTTAAAAAGGATATTAATAATAAAATTACTGAGTTTGAAAATAAATTGTCAGAATTAAATGACAAATTAAATCAAATGGATTCTTTAAAATCAACGGAAATGACCGATACTATCGCCAATGAAGCTATGGACCGCATAAATCGTGCTAAGAATATTTTGATTAAGGGCGTTCCAGAGCACATAGTCGATATTCAGTCCAAAAAGGATCACAATTTGAATAAAGTAAACTCAGTGTTGAACGTTGTCGGTTGTCAAGAAAATCACCTGGCATTCTACAGAGTAGGTAAACCAAAACCAAACCAGCGTTTCCCTCGCATGTTAAAAGTTGTGCTGTCTTCGGAATACCAAGCTAAATGATACTACGAAATAAATCAAAACTGTTAGAAAACCAAGCCACTGAATCTTTTTCCATAATAGATGATAAGACACCTATCCAACAGCAGCGACTCAAAGATCTTCGCAATGAATTGGAAACTAGAAAAAACAAGCATGACTTGACAATCAAATATATTCAAGGTACTCCAAAGATAACGAAATTTCGCCAATAATTCTCATTTTTCAAACTTTACCGACTGGCTACTTTTTTATACCAATCTTGATTCTCTAACTGCCAAATTTAATGAATTATTATGCACTGTGCAATTGTTAAAACCACATATTATTATGATATCGGAAAGCTGGCTTTAACTTCAAAATTTTCAAAGGAAACTCCATAGAAAATATTTAAGTTCACAGAACTTGTATCTGTTGAAATTCCCTGTAAAATGATTTTTGGATCGATTTCGTAGCTTTAAAATTAAAGAAGTTATCATGGAAAATTCAACCGTACCTTTTCTATGTAATTTTCGGAGCAGAGGAATATGCCTGTTTGTATGTGTTATACGAGAGAGCTACTGCATATAGGCATCCTTTCCATAGCTTCCTTGTATATTCACACAGGTATAAGATACAAGTTAACTTATCAATGTTGAATGTATATTTTTTTGTCATTAAAAGAGATTTAAAAGAGGAGGCACCATAATTAATTTTAAATTATTTAAAATTATTCTTTCTTTTTATTTTGTTATTAGGTGTGGTTTTAAGGGTTTAAAGATGTTATAAATTACATTATAAACAATTAATAATAAAAATATAAATTTATTTTACAGAAATTATCAAACCATTTAAAAGTGTTAAAATGTATTTTTAATTTTTTTAATTTTCATTTAGGAGTAGCTTTTAAGGGGTGAATTATCGTAATAAATTATTAAGTATATCACTAACTTTTAAAAAGGCTTTAATATATGATACATGCACCATAATAACTTTCTAACATGATAAAACATTTTTTTGGTAATTTTGTCTTTAAGGGTTGAAATGTGTTACAAATTATGTAAATCGTTATCAATAATCTAAAATTATATTTATTCTACCTATTTACATATGATTTTAATCCACATACAATACGTTTTTGCATTTGTGTAATATTATAACATGAGGGGTGGCTTTCACCCCTTAAAAATAAAAAAGCATACATCAGGTGTATATTAGGTTTGGTTTAGATGCTAAAATAAGCTTCATTCCAAATTTGCATAAAAATCGGTTCAGAACGAAAAACAATTTTTGTCTTCATTTACTGGACTAATAGAGGGTGTTTTATTTTTTACGCAAAAGCTGTAGCTAAGATGTATGCAATGTGGAAGGAGTACCTAGCTTACCTACTCTTGTCCAAGTTGAGAATTAATTAGAAATGTCAAAAAAAAGGATTGTCAGTTTTGAAACGAAAAACAACGTGTATATATGTTTCTGTTATAATCAAGATTGTTATTACTAGCAGAAAATTTTCCGCTATAATCTATTAAAAACTTTTTGCTACGTCCGGGAGTATTACTTAACGAGTTTATAATATTAGTGCGGAAACCAGGGAAGTAGGTTTACTTTGTTGCAGTCAACGCACGTCAAAAACGAAAGATTGTAGTGGAATTTCATCGCAATACTTCTAAATACAGATTACAAAACCTAAAACGGAAATATAATGAATCTGGCCTTAAGAAAATCTTACATGACTCAGTTAACCAAAATGGTAAAAGGTACCAACGATTATTTAACGCTATCGAACGAACAAATTGATGTTAAAGAAATACCTGTGTTTATCGCAAAAATTCAGTCAGTGCAGCACTGTTCGAAAAAAGTGAACGAGCAAATTTTACCAACGATCGATGAAGAAAAATTTGATGAAGAGTGTGAGAGATTTATAAAATAAGATGATTCTGCTGTACCATGTATATCGAGACTTCAACAGATAAATTCTCGTGTTAGCTGCACTAATGCTACTGTTTCAAGTAGGAGGCAACAGGAAAACGAGTCGAATGAGAATAGACGAAATCAGAGTCAGAAAAGTGACAACGGTTATGAGAATAACAGAGAGGCTAGACAGATCAGAAAATCAGGAAGATTACCTAAACTTGACTTAATAAAAATTGATGGTAAGTTGCATTCTTGGCCAGCATTTTGGGAACAATTTGAAATACATATTAACGATAGGTAATGTTGATTTATATGACATTGCCAAATTTAGTTATTTGAGGTCTTTATTAACAGGCCAAGTCATATGATCTATAATGATGCCATATATATATTATTATTATTTTTATATATTTTTTAATTATTCAATTTAGTTTTGTTTATTTATTTATTTATTATTTATGGGCGCCATTTAATAATTATTTCCTGGATTGACTAGCTCAGATTTTTTTAATTAATTATTTATTTATAATGTTTATTTAATTAGTCGGAAGCATGAGAATCCTCCCTTTGAGTTCTGGAGATAATAATCAAAGATTGAGGAAATATATTCTTAATCTTACCTTTACATACAACCTCTGAAAGACACAATATCTGTTAAATAAAACGATTGAAATATGACAACAAAGATATTGAGAGTTTAATCATGGATGTGAGAATAAAGAAAAACCAACACTTAAATGTAAAGCAGTTTAATAAAATAATTTGAAAATTTTTAACCTGATTGGAACATAATAAAATATTTTTGAAACTATTAATTTGGTTTATACATTTATTCTTATGGAATTGTGCCACCCTATATCATACATGTATTCTCTATCACAAAATGTTCCCACTACTGCGTCGGCGCTAAATCTCCAAACGCATGCGCTACTACAATATACATGAAAGAAGGAGGTTTTCCTTCCATAAACAACGTTTCACAGACAACACGACGCTAGCGTGCTTGTGATAAATAAATTTGTTATAATAATCAAGTTTCTACAATCAATTACATATACGTGAGAATTTATAAACTATATATGTGTGTGTTTAAAGGTCAAGAAAGTGATAGTTTAAAGTTATGCATGCAATAGCTGGAAGGAAGGTATAGGATTTAATGTAACATACATGATACACGTGATATTTCAAGTGGATAAATTTACACAAGGTGAGTACATTAATTTTATAGATATTAAAGATCTAATTCTCTATATATAAATTTATGATGCATCATATTTTAATGTTTTTGGCCTTTTTATGTGTTATGTGATTCGAATGTTCAACTAAAAATTTGAGTGTACACTTTAAAATGTTAATTGGAATTCCAAATAAGTTTAAACAAATTACACAGACCTTATTTCTGCTATCACTGCTGGCTGCACTCGCATCTTCAAATTTTGAAGATATCTCATAAGAGACACGCTCCTACTACACTATTCACTCCTTACACTTTATAGGATACTCCTATGATTAGTTTTATTTAACTTATTTTTATAATTTCAACTTTTAAACACATTTATACAATTTTATACAGAGAGCAATCTTCTAACGACGCATCCTCTATCACCACCATTAATCCACCCTCTTTTGTTTTCAAAATCAACAAGTCTCTTGGCTTCCCTAGTCCATATCTCACTTATTTGTTTTTTTATCACTAAAATTGTTATTCTCCAGTCTTTTAGTTACTATTTTAAAAAAACATAAATATATTGTCCTGGAGGGTAATAACAGTGATACACTTAGATTTCTATTGTATTAAGGAATTTTAATTAAGTCCTCTTTTCCTCCTACAATAGTCAATTTGCTTATATTCATGTTATTTAGCTAATATGAGAAATGTTTATTTTTACAAATATTACAACCTATATTATTAATTAACCTATATGTAATTGATTCTAATTTAGTTTGAGTCCTGTTTTATCATTTATTATACATAAACTCCTGATTATTTTTCTTTTTGTAATTAAATTTCATATATAATCAATAAGCAATAATTTTAAGTTGGTAATGAAAATTCCCTAGCAGGCATTACTTCTTGTAAATATTCATTTCCTTTTTATACGTTTGGGCTGTGTTCCAACTATCTTTTCCATCTAGTTTCAACCCTTTGAAATTAATGAATGAAATATGGTATTCTAAACCTTTGCTACTACAAAAAAAATTATTTAAACAATGTTAAGTTATAGTTAAACTAATTATTCTTTTCTCTTAATTTAGGTTTCAAGCTATTATATGACGTTTCGTCCCGCAGAAATTGCTATGGCTGCGTTCAGGGTAATACGGAATTCCGTGACTTTGACAACCAATCAGAATTACTGGTACAGGTAATATTTACTATCTATTTAACTAATATAGTGTTGGAATTTTATTCTTCATCCCTTTTTAAACATTCACATCAATATTTCACCCGATTTATTTATATCTCAATCTTTTTATATTTTAATATTTGACTTGTTATTGAGTTTATTCTAATGGTTCTGTCTACTGACACTCCTTCCGTTACAATAAGACCTTTTTATTATGTTTATTCATTTCAATATATTTGCAAAACTAGATGATTAGTTCAATATATATATATATATATATATTTATATATATGTTAACAGAAGAATGTGGCAACAGTGAATTAATAGTAGATTGTTACATTCAAGATTTGCTCTCATTTGCCCCTGTAATAAATAACAACGATGTGTCATCTCTAAGAAAACTGTATAATACAACAGTAACTAGTAATTTCACAACAATATCAGAAGCATAGTCAAAAATTTAGATGAACTGAATCTCCCTTTGTTCAACATAATGTCTTTAGATTGTCTCGTTTTGACGGAAGCCTGGAAAATGGCTCATATTAATTTACATAATATACCAGACTAAAACATTATACCTATACAACTAATGTAATTTAAACGTGAATGGCGGGGCGGTAGATTATAAAACTTGAAAGTATTCTTTCGAACATGAAATTATAAAATTAGTTCTCCTAAACTTGTTAGAATAACAAAAGAACAATTGTGATTATTGTATGTTATAGATCACTTAAAAAGAAAGTTATAATCCAACATTTCAGAGTTCACTAGTAACCTACGGAACAATAAAAAATATAAAGATGAGTTCGGAAGACCATTGCATTTTTCTAAGTGATATAAATACCGACTTACTCGATTTAAATAACGATACTGTAGAATATATAAGCATTCTTAGCAAATGTAAGTTCATTTCCATGATTAACAAAGTAACTAGGCAAATAACATGCTTCGACCATTTATTTATAAAAACATAACCGTTAGATAATTTAGTTTAGAAATAGAGACTAACATAATATATCACTTTACAATAGCCCTCCAAATAATATTCGATAATCAACTCGCTAAAACAAAATCCAATAACGAAATGTATAAATTATCAAATCTTCCCAAGAAAAATGAGATTATTCTCAATACTACCGATTTAGATGCTGCAATAGGCAAGTTTGTTAGTATTATACAGAGCCACATTAACAAATGTATCTATCTTGAAAAAATAATAGAATAAATACAAAAAAAACACCATGGGTCACTAATCGGTTAACGAAAAAAAATTATATCGGGAGACAAAACGGTACCCTTACAACAACATTTTGGTGGTGCGATATCGAATGTATAGGAACAAATTAAATTCATTATTTGAGAAATCAAGAGTGACTGCTCGTCACTCGCGCCATGTCACGTCTCGACTCCGCCCTCTTTTATATATTTTTGCGCTGGACGACAGACACTCTTATACCGAAAATTTCGTCTTTTTCCTCTCCCCGCAATTCTACATTTTTTAATTAATTGAAAAGTATATTATCTACGGGCAAGTTATGCACACATTTGCCATATAATTCATATATGATCTTCCAGTTGCAGCATCAATGATAAGTCTCCATGTATTTATCAAAAAGATATTCAGTTCTAAAAAATAAAAGTTGTATTTTTTGTAAAAATATTTCTAAAGTTGAACGTTGGTCATGTGTGGTTTCGACATTTCGGAAAGAGAATCAATGTCGCCACCGGTGACTCACTTCTTGCAGGTGTGGTGGTCGATGAGTGAGTTTCATCCGCACTGATGCCCTGAAACTCGGAATCGGGGCGTTATTCTTGACGTCGTTCCCAACGGCATGCATACGCAAGCCTGTGAATACTCTATTTGCGAATAGTATCTAAAATGATATTCTCGAGCACCGTTACTAAAATCATCGAATTGTATCGTCCTCACAACAGCGTCAGTTGACGTTACAATACAAATGTCATTTGGTTATGTCAAATGTAAGGGTGCATTCATATGCTACGTCGGTAGCGTTTTATGCGATCAGATGCTTAGATCTGATAAATAGTCGGGTCGTTCAGATGCTAGCGGTAAATTTTACCAATCGTGCAACCATTTAACCCAGTCGACACATTGGTAGAAATTGACCCGCATGCGCTTTGCATTTTATAATGCATGATTGAGAAGTTTGGGTTGTGTTCACAAAATTACAAATAATAAATTAAAATATTCAACGAGACTGTTTACATCTTTAACTACACCCTCATGTATATTATCCATTTTCTGCACAATATACAGAATGGAAATGTAGGCCAATTCGGTTAACTGAACACATATGATTTCATTCACATCCTAGAATGTATATGAAATCCACCATAAGAATTTGCATTTAGTACCCGTCAACTCTTCTTTTTTTCAATTTCAATGTAACGTCAAGATAACTTGTCAACATATTTCTTTGGTTTCTAAGAAAAATATTTTTTAGTAAAATGAGTGATTCCAGTGATGAATCAAAAATCAATAAATATTACTCCATCAGATATTCGTTATGCCGCAAAGGAGACGTATAACACACATCATTATCCCAAAAATCAAAAAGTAAATATGAATTTTGTTACAAAAAGTTCATGGATTGAACTCTGGTAAACGGAGTTAAAAATATTATCAGAACATGTTATCACTGCTTATATGAATGAAATATCGAGTAAAAACAAGCTCCTAACCCTTTGGACAACATATTTTATGTAAAGAACAATGATAAATATTAAAAATGACATGGACATTTAAAGTTACTCTACATTTCGCTGCTTTAATATAAGTTTGTGATGGATCAGTCCGTTAACGTACGTCTCTAACTGTATGCAGAAGAGAATATAGTTGGTTCAATCCCCGTTTCATGCGTTTATTTTTATTGCTGATATTTGTATTATAAATAGTAATTTTCATAAAATTTTAGTTCGTGTTCATTTTTGGAATTTTTGGAGGACGTCCTCGTCAAAAATTGAAAATTTTAAAGAAAGATTAATCATGTTAAAGATTTAGAAAATAAATTTCAATTTAATTGATAAACAAACCCAGATCCTTTGTAATTTCTTATATGTTTTACGAGGTTTCCAAAAAATATATTCTTTTTAGACCACCAGATATAGAACAATTTTTTGGTTATTACCAAAAATAAAGTAGTCGGAATTAACAAAATTGGTAATCTGACAAAAATAATTGCTGAATTTTTAAAATTACCAGATGCGGATTTATATACGGGACATTGTTTACGCCTTAAATAGTAAAAAATTTCATGAAAAATATTGATCATACATTTGAATAAATCTTCTTGTTCGAGATTTAAACCAAAATTGTTCACTAAATACGTTATAGTATATTGTACAATGAGCATGAAATGACATACATTTCCCACAAGTCGGTATATGAAATTTTTTAGTACGAGCGTAGCGAGTAATACAATATTTCATATACCTACGAGTTGGAAATGGGTCATTCTATGCAAATTGTATACTATACTCTTTCTACGACCATCATAAACAAAACTGTAATATTTTAAATAACATTTTTTATTATAAACTTTCCTGCCGTCATTGTTGCATGGTTTAGAGATTTTTTTCTCTGATACGCAATGGGAGAATAGGGGACGCTATATCGCAACCCTAGATATCCATACATTTTTGATTTTCTTTTTGTACATGTACCTACCTACGTCCTGAAACAAATACCGTTCAAAATTTTAAAATTTGACAACTCGGAAATAAAAATACTTTATGCAGAAAAAATCGTTATAATTCACCTGCGGAAAAAGTTATCAATTATCGTGTCTCTTTAAAGGAGTTATATCACCTCCTGCATCTACCAGATGTCAAATTATTAAATAGACATTAACAAACATGACTCGATCATACATTAAAATATATATGACCAAAAAATTCGGTAATATAATGACAGTATAGTAGCGCATGATAGTCGTGTGAAATGAAATAGGTATTTCGATACAGTTAGCCCATGGTAAATGAAAACCTGTATTCTAATGTGGTAGGCTCCTTAATCGCACTTGAAACGTACATTTTTCTTTATGGTCGTAATATTTTGAATTTTTATGATAAATATGCTCAGAAGGAACAAAAATTGTACGATTCATTTTATGATGTTTTTGCTGCCTTATACGAAAAATTGGGCCAAGTCTTATAAATTTTTTTTATTGTCAAATGATTTTTTAGATCAGCTTAGAATTAGTTGTAAAATAACTATGTATATATAAAAATTTTATCTGAATAAATTTCAGTCAATGAATTGAGAATTATTTGGAAGAATGTTTCTTTGTAAGTATCAATTGAAAATAGAAGAAGGTGGATAAATTTAATAAACGACATGGTATTTCACGTGATTTCAAAAATTTTTGTGATTTAAATTTGATTAGGTAATTTAATTGTTTATTAAATGGAAATTTTATTCTTTCTAGAGTAACTTTAGACGTGTACATGGCGCAAAGTTTTACTGACATCCGTAGATGTCAGTTTTGGTAGTATTGTTATAACAGAAAATTTGTGGAAAACACAAATAATAATAAACAACTATGGAACATAGTGCAAAATTTATGAGGCTCAAAAAAACTAAACTTCAGATAGAATATAACCAAAACTATACAAACAAATCTTTCTCATGTTGCAAACGGTTTTAATTTGATATTTTCCGAAATATGTGAAAGTTTAGCCGAAAATATTAATGAAAATTCATATCACGTCTTCTCGGAACTTTCTGTACCAAATTCAATGATTTCATCACCAGCAACTAAATTTGAAGGACAAAAAATAATGAAAAATATAAAATCAACAAGAATTGATATTATTATTGCTAAATGTTTAAAAGTATTATCATCTTATATAATTGATCTAATAACATATATTATTAACCATTGTATTTATAAGGGAAAGTATCCCAGTTTGTTAAAAAACGGTTGTTACTCCAATTTATGAAAGCAAAGATAAAATTTGTTACGGGTCAAAAAATTCATTCTCAGTGTAGTTTTGACGTTTAATGCACTGGTTGCTACGATAGGTAGAGCGACCGATTTTGAATTGAAGGTATCTACTTCTAAAATTGATTTCAATACGCTATATTCAATTATGTAGGTAACATTCAATTGATTTGTAGTTATTAGCAATAATACCTATGGAGCGATTTTCTCAATTTTATATTCTGATGATGCCTGGAATCGGAATAAATGTTTTTTAGGGTGAGTATAGACCAACAAAAATCTCACTCTTATCGGACTTAATCTTCAGTTCCTAGGAGGGGGGGAAATCTCTCATTATCAGTAATTTTTTTAACCTCGAATTTTAATTCTATAACGTATTTTTCTTATAGTCTTTTAATCTGTAGTGTCATAATTTATCTTATTCTCTTCTGAAAACTCATGAAAGACCTGTGCCACTTACTGACTTATTTTCAGATTCCTATCAGCCATTCAAATTCAATAATTTTTAGCGTTTTTCCACTCTTTTACTAGTATAATAATTACTTATCTGGAAAACTACTACATTACTAAGTTTATATATTACTAAATATACAGTAATCACGTTAAGTTTGTTATACCTATAGGCTCTAAGTAAGCGCTAACAAGTCTTAACAGGCAGACACATTCCAACTGTAAACCAAACAGTAAACCAAAAAGTGTGGTGGGGAGATTATCTTTTGTTTGGGTTAGTGTTGCTAATAGAATCAGTTTAGCTCTGAACTAGGCGCGCTCTAGTGTGTTTCGCAGCGAGAAAATTCTGTTTAGTTAACAAAAGTAAAGAACCCAAATTTTCATGATGCCGAAAACGCGGGTGACGGATCCTATATTTGGAACTTCTAGTGAACTTAATCCTAACGTGACAGAGAGAGTGTTTAAAATTTGAAAGTGACAAAGACCCAAGTGTTTTGGATTTTTCGAAAAAACTATTAATTGATTTTAAAAATATATGGCAAAGAGCTTCTCTCCCTACAATATCTGATCAACAAATAATACAAAAAATAAAAGACTATAATGAAAAATGCAAGTCCCTGAAGAAAAACCAAAAATCGGCCTATAATGAAAAGTGCCTAGAAAAAATTGAGGTTTTTAAGGAGAACAGCTCAAAACTTTTTCACATATCACCCTGCAAATGTGATGATTATTACAAATGCCACTGTAAAGTTAAAGTGCCACTTTGCGAAAGAATTTTTTTATAAGATCAAAGAGCAACAAGAAAAATGATGATAGGAGGTGCAGATGTAAGAACTACGAAGCAAAATTTAAAAAGGAAAGTATTAGAAGAAGAAAGATTAGAGAAGAAAGAATCTAAGAACGAGAGTATACTTGATAGTATTTTGTCCGATCCGGAGTCCATAAGAAGCTCTGAAGGTACATGAGAAAACATTGATGAGGGCACGACTGAAAATCAAGGTAGGACTACAACACAATGATCGGAGCATCCGTCATCATCAAAAGGCTTAAAGGTACCATACAACACAGGATTAAAACTTACGAATCTTGCAGAAGCATGCGACAGGGTCGGCGTGTCTGACAGATCAGCATCCCTTATTACAAACGCTGTTTTAAAAGATTTGGGATTAATAACTAAAGAGAACACTACTAAAATTATGGACAGATCTAGAATTAGAAGGGAACGCGAGAAATGTAGGACGAGTCTTATTGAAAAAGAGACAGATGACGAGCTTCCTTCAACTTTTGGAATTTACTTTGACGGGAGAAAAGACAGAACCTTAGTTTTTGAAAAAACAGAGTTAAGTCAACGTACTAAATCGGTTACTGAAGAGCACATCGTCATATTGGATGAATCATGCTCTAAGTACATGAGACACGTATCTCCAGAGAACGGCACTGCGAAGTCCATTAAAGACAGCATCACAAAATTCCTAAAAGACTCATTGGGTGATGATTTGAGTACGGTAGAGGTTATCGGTTGTGACGGGAAAGTTGTCAATACTGGTTTCAAGATTGGTATTATTAGACAAATAGAACTTTCACTTGGGAAGCCAGTTCAATGGTTCATATGTTTCTTACACGCTAACGAACTACCGCTCCGCCATTTAGTGCAACAGTTAGACAGAAAAACAAATGATCCTCGTGGCTTCACAGGTACTATCAAAAAACTTCTTGATCGATGTGAGCAAATGGCAGTTGTTGACTTTGAGAAAATAGATGCTGAATTTCCTGTTATGAATATAGATGAACTAAGCACGGATCAGAAGTACCTATATGAAATTTGCTTAGGAAACAGAAGCGGTCTGATTTCGTCGCAGCTTGCAAAAAGGCCACCTGGAAAGATATCTCATTCCAGGTTGCTAACAACGGCTAATAGGATACTGCGTTTGTATATTTCTACTGAAGACCCGTCAAGTCAATTGAAAATTATGGCGGAGTATGTTGTCAATGTGTATGCGACTACTTGGTTTCAAATTAAGGTCCAATCTTCCTGCAAATACGGAGCAAAACATCAATTTCATATGATAAAATCGTCTCGGTACTTACCAAGTGAAATAAAAAAGATAGTGGACCCAGTTATTCATCGAAACGGCTATTTTGCTCACCCTGAGAATGTACTAGTCGCCATGTTAGCTGATGATCGAGAACACATCCGGGAGTTATCTTTACATCGCATATTAAAGTGCCGATCACAGAATAGAGACGAAAGTGTTCGCGAATTTGAAGTACCACCTATTAATTTTGATGCTCAAGAGTATTTTGACTTGGTAGACTGGCAGTCAGTTGAAAGCCTACTATAATCAAAAACGTGACTGATGATAAACTTTCAGAAATGATTTTACACGTTCCTGATGAGATTGATATACTTAAATTTCCCTGCCATACGCAAGCGGTTGAACGGCATATACAGTTGGATACCGAAGCTTCTTCGTTAGTTTGTGGCACAACATCACGTGATGGATTGATAAGAGCTAGAATATCATCGCTACAAAAATTGCCAAAAGTTTAAACCAAAAATCATTTCTGTGAGTAACTACGAAATACTTATTTAAGGAACCTTCACGTTTAGTTCTGAAGATAAATGGGAGGGTGGGAATTTGTGGAACACGATTTGCAGCCACCTCCCCGTGGTGGGTTCTGAGTTGGTCTTCTGCGAAGAAAACCAAGCGAAGAGCTGTAACTAGTGAAATAAAATTATTTGGTTATTTATACATTTTTCATTTTAGGTAAATTTTCGGGGTCATCTAGGAATCTGAAGACGTCACATTTAGGAACCCAGATTTTGCCATTTCATTAACCACATAAAAAACACCAATCGAGCACACAGGTAAAAAGGAAAATTGAAGATAATTTTTTCTTGTATAAAATCGCTCCACCCTAATATCTATTTTAGTCAATAGGAGGGACCGTAGGTGAATTATTAATTTTTGATGTGATAAGTTTAACGGGACTAGGAACAGATGTTTGGGGTGTAATAAATCGAAAATCGTTTTTTTATCAATAATAAAGTACAGGGATACTGTAAATCTGAACATAGGGTCGTGGATCATTCTGTGTATATTATCTTTATGGGGAATTTTCCTTTTTAATGTTGGTATAGACTGTTATTGCGCATAATTGAATACTTCCGGCAGAGGTGCTTTGGTTTTTGGATTGGAGTGTGATGTGACGTTCTGTCGAGTGGTAACACGAGGTTGAGAAGTTAGTTCTACAACCGTCTTTTATTTAGAAAGATTTTTCCAGTCGATGGATTTATATTTAAGCCCACTGTTGGTTTTATGTTGATTCAATTAATGTTACCGTTAAATTTAGAAAATCAGCTGATAAGACACTACCTACCTATCAAAGAGCTAAGACTTTTAACAACTACCCCGACTAGCCCAATCCCGTGGTAGACAACATTTATATCGCGCCAGTAGTTTAACAGGAGCTGGTCTAAACTACAAAACCCTTCGATGGTTTGAAATCTCCGATAGATCTAGCAACAACCAACTAATGCTATTCCCAATCGTTACGAAGCTTCACGTATTATATAAAAAGAATACAGAGAAAATTCTAAATTGTAAATATTCCTGCGTTCAATAGTATCGAGAACACAAATGATCAATTTTTTTCAGCGTAGAAGTACCTTATATTAATTATGAATAACTCTTACAGACAAGTATCCCTTTTCTCAGTGTAGAAGTACCTTATATTGATTAAGGTGAACTCTAACTGACAAGTATCTCTTTTCTCAGTGTAGGAGTCTCTCATATTAATTAAGATCAACTCTTACCTTAGTAGGTCCAGGGTTGGCGACTGGACGTCCCCGATTTGGTTTTAATACAAAAAATACAGTAAGTGAAATCCTACAGTATGATATATTGACCAAAAAACAAGATAAATAAGAGGTCACCCGGATGCTGCTTCTGTTAAAGAGAGAGAGAAGTTCGTGAGTGATTCTGATGGGTTGGGGTTTTCATGGTTGGCTGGTCTTTCTTGTTGGTGCCCTGGTGTAGGATAGGTTTCCTCTTCAGGGCTGGGTTGGGGGGGCTGTTGGGTGGTTTTGTGCGCGTTGATCGAGAAATTGGGTTGGGGTTTAGAAGTGTCTAGAGAAAAATTTTTTAAGAAGTGACTAGGAAACTTTTGCTAAAAGTGTATAGGATTGAGAGTTGTTGAGTGGGCTTTTCGCTAGAAAGTAACCGGAGGTTGTGTTATCTTGGGGTGTTAGGGGTTGGTTGATTGGAAGCAGCGAAGCTCAAAAGTGAGGAGAGATGGCGTGATAAAAAGTGTCAGGAAAGGGGTGTTAGATGTGGAAGACGAACCATGTATCGTTGCCGATACATAGTTGTGTGTTGACCTGGCTAGGTGTCAGAAATTGTTGAAGTAATTTGAGGTAAGGGTGTCTTAGCTCAGTTTGAATGTCTCAAGTTTTAAGGAGGAATAGTAATGGAATATTGATAATTGAAATTTTTATAGGTTTTGGGAATTTTTCGAAAGAAAAGTGTATAGGAGACATTTTATGTAAAAGTGTATAGAATATGATAAATTGTTGAGATTTAAGAAAGTTGCGGGGACGTGCCTTCGGTGGTTCAGGGACTGTTTAGGTGGTCGGCGACATTATAATAACCTTTAAATCCAAAAATGCGGGTGCGTCGATCGTCGGTCCATTTGGCTAGTGAATAAATTCACAGAGTGTACAGGAAAACCGCAAAAACCTGCAACACCGACGTAGGTGGTGTGGGGGCAGCATAAAAGTATAGGGTGAGTCCAAACAGTTGAACAATTAATAGCTGGAAGGAAATTTAGAGTTTGTTAGAGATGTTTGTTTTATGAATTGGGCTTTGTTGAGAAGGTTGTTGAAGAGATTTGACTGGATTTGTGAGGGAAATATTGAATTTGTCGTTATCTAATGGAGATAGGGGAGCTGTCGAGGTAGTCAACGTATTCGTCGGGGAGGTCGTCATAGGCCGTGGCTAATAAGCGTAGCGGAGGAAATGGGAGCTTCCTCTGGGGGTACCTACCGAGGGGTCGTCTATTGGCGACCCACGGTGTGAGAAGGGTGTTTTTGGCGATTTCACTGCCCGATTCGATAGTACGACTAACGTATCGGGCTTGTAGGTTATTAAGGCGTGGTAGAAGGGGCTCGATGTCTATGTTGACATATACTGTGTTGGTGGGCGAGTATGGAGCCTTGTATTGGCAGTATCTAAGGATTGACTGCTCACAAGTTCGAAGTCGTTTGGCAAGATGGTTGGGGAGGGTGCAGTAGACGTTTGCTCTATAGTCGATTATTGGGCGGATATATGTTTTATACGTATGAAGCAAGGTGAGAGGGTGTGTGCGTCCGAATGTGCCGCCGAGCGCCTTGAGAAGATTGACTCTCCGTCGGACTTTATTTAAAGTGTCCGTTAGGTCGGGCGTCCAGTTGAGGGTGTAAGTGAATTTCACCCCCAAATAGATGACCTCCTTGCGGATTTCGAGTCGGTCTCCCCAGAGCACGAGGCGGAAGTTTCTTGGTAGAAGTCGTTCGCTCATGGTATCAGGGTGTTGGAAGACGATTGCTTGTGTTTTTTGAGGATTGAGAGTCACCCGCCATTTCCTGCACCAATTAGAAAATTGGGTCAGTAGATTTTGGGATCGAATGTTGTGAGAGCGAATGTCTGTGGCAGAAATGATAAGTGCGGTATCATCCGCATATAGTTGGACGTTATCGCGAGGATGTCGTGGGACCGGTGTATCATACGTATAAATGATATATAGTAGAGGAGCAAGTATCGAGCCCTGCGGAACGCCAGTTTGAGGTGTAAAAGGGTCGGATATGCTGTAACCAACTTTGACGCTGATCGATCGGTCGGTGAGGTAAGAAAATATTAATTTGACAATTTGGTTGGGCAATCGGATGCTCAGTAGCTTTCTCACTAGTCCGGCGTGCCAAACTTGATCGAAGGCCTTCTGAACGTCCATGAGGATGGCGGCAGAACAGCGTCGTTGGTTTAAAGCTCGGGTGACGATTGTTTGGAGACTGGTGGTGGCGTTCTGACAAGAGTGGCCCGGCCTGAATCCGAATTGAAATGCCGGAATTATATTATTTTCAGTGCAGAAGTCCCAGATTCGTTCTTTCAACAAGCGTTCAAAGACTTTACCTAGGACGCTGATTAATGAAATAGGGCGGTAAGATTCAGGCTTTGTGGGGTCTTTGCCGGGTTTGGGGATGAGAACTACGTTGGCAGATTTCCAACAACGAGGAAAATAAGAAAAAGCAAGGCAGGCGTTCAGCAGGGCGCAGAGCGGAGGGAAGATCTCTTCTGGCAGGTTTTTTAGTGCCTGCCTCGAGATTCCGTCGTGCCCTGGGGCACTGTTTCTCCCCGCCCGGCACGCCAGCTGAACTCCCTCGATGGTGAATGGTGAAAGAAGCGGAGAGTTCTCATCGGGTGGGATGTGTATATGTGGACTTCGAGTAATATTTCGAGTCATGAGGTCGGTTTCGACGGCAAAGTCCCTAAGGAATTGGGGGTTATCGAGTGGTGAAAAGACAGTTTGTAGGTTATTTTTGAAGGCGGTGGCTTTGTCTTCGGATGTGTAGATCTTCTGTCCTTGCACTTCGAGATGTGATTCAACCTTTCTCTTGAGACCGACGAGGCGGTTGAATTTTTGCCAAAACACGCGCCCTTGTCTGAAGTCCAGTCCGGCTGTTTCGGTCTTCCATTTTCTCTGCTTTTCAGCATTGATTTCTTGTCGGACCTGGGCGTTGAGACGGTTCCATTGTGTTTTGACTGCAGGATCTCGAGTGCGGACATATAACCTGTATAACTGTCTTTTCTGACGTATCTTTTGCAAAATTCTTTGCGGAAGTGCATGAAAATTGGTGTGTACGGTGGTGAGTGGGACGGCGATGTCTTGCGCATCGATTAAGAGGGATTGGAATTCTTCTGCTAGGTTATCTATGTCATCAGTAGTCTGATGAATGACGGGTGGTGGTAAATTAGTAGAGACGTTTATAGCAAAGGAATTCCAATCGGTTTTTTTGAAATCGCGAAAGGTGAAATTTGTTGCTGGTGGTGGTATGGGGTTGTGTAGTGCGGTTTTGACCAGTAGTGGAACATGGTCGGAGGTGATGGGGTCGCCTATAAAGCATTCGTCGTCCACGAGAGTGATTAATCTGTCTCTGCAGATTATATGATCGACTATGGAGGAGCCAAGGTGACTTAATAGGGTTGGGTTATTATTTCTTATCCGTAAGATGGGAAGTGAGACAAGTTGGTCGGCGAGTAGTCTGCCGCTGAGGTTGGAGTGCGTATCTCCGAAAAGGGTGTTGCGTGAGTTTAAGTCACCCATTATTATGGCTCGTGGAAGTGAGGCTGCATATTCGAGAAGGTCGGTTGATAATGGTTGGTTGGGATGTTTGTAATAAGAAAAGATAGTCGTCGTGGTATTATTCCACGATATGTCGATGGCTATGCAGTCCAAGTTCTGTTGAGACAGAAGTTCAGGGAGTGGGTGTTGTGATACGGGGAGTCCGTTTCGGACGAGAAGTCCGTTGCCGTGACAGTAGAAATTCCTGTCTAGGTGGAAGGTGGTGTAGCCAGTGAAGCGAGGGGGGTTTTTTAAAAGAGTGTCTGTAACAGAAAGTACTTGTATGTTTTGGGAGTGCAGAAGGTGTTTAAGAAGATGTCGCTTCCTGGCTAGACCTTGGCAATTCACGGTCCCGATAACGAAGTCCATGACTTAATTTTGGCGTTTGGGGGTGAAAGCAAAGTGGACGCGGTTGCCCGCGCCGCTTGTTACGGTACAGTTGTAGCCGTAGAAAGAAGGAACGAGGTGTGAGAGTGTGTCAGCCACTAGGCTTCGTGCTGTGGGGACGGCGTTCATGATTGTTGTTGCTAAAATTTCGATCAAAATTTTAGCGTCGGTCGTGAGGTCGTAGGGGGTAGGTGGTTTTTCGAGCGTTACCGGGGCGGTTTCTTGTGGGGTTTTAGGAGTTTCAAGTCGCTTCGGACATTTGGGGTGGAAGGTGGCGTGCGGGCCGCCGCAATTTTTGCAGGTGGGTTCTTTAGCCTTGGGGCAATCGTTTGATTTGTGGTCAGATGCACCACAGGAAGGACAGACCGGTTTGGCCTTGCATGACTCGGCAAGGTGGCCTGTGCTGGTGCATCTTACGCAGTATTTGGGAACTGCGGGAAGGGGGTTTGTTGGATTGGAGGCCTCGCACGGATGTGAGAGGCCGTGAAATCTTATGCCGTGAGAAAGGGCTCGGTGGTAGTCCATTTCGGAGTCGGTTAGGATCCGGAACATTGTGGTGGGACGGCCCCGACGGCGGGAGTGGATGCGCCAAGATCTGCTGTGCGGAAATTTATGGTCGGTGAGGATTTCCTCGAATTCTTCTTCGGAGACAGAGGTGTCTACATTTCTGCAGACAAGCGAGAAGGTTGGTTTGCGGTTACGTGATTGCGATCGAGTGCGGGGGGCTGGGCTGAGTGGGATGACGACGACGCGGTCGTCGCCGATGGTGTTTCGAAGCTTTTTTGCAAAGGCCTCGTGGGGGATGCTGGCGCGGATCTTGAGAAGGGCGGTGCAGTTGAGATTCGCCTTTAAGTAGGAGATTTCCCCTCTCAACAATTCGTTCGTGTTGAGGAGATTGAAAAGCTCCCGCTGAGAGACGTATCTTTGCGGTAGGTTGCGGATGTTGAGAGTCTGAAGCTGTACTTGTTGGTTTTGTTGGGTAGGGCGAGGTGGTTGTGTAGGGCGGGGTGGTTGTGTAGGGAGAGGTTGCTGGGTGGCTGGGGGCTGTTGGGTTTGGGTGGCAGGTGGCGAGGGAAGAAGAATTCTTCGATCTCTCTTGGGCATCATTCCCAAGAGAGTGAAGTCTCCCTCTTGTTCGCGGCGGTTGTTGGGTTGTTGGTTGGATTTAGGAGCGGTGCGGATGGAGGCGTGGGATTGGTGAGATTGCGCGGAGTGGATGGAGCTGGACTTTGAGGAGCATCGAGAGTTGGTTTGGGCTTTTAGGTGGTTGATTTCGGTTCTAAGTCGTTGGTTTTCGGCTTGGAGATCGGCGAGTTCTTTCGTAATTTGGTTGAGGACGGCTACCGCGTCGGTGGGTAGGGTGGTTGTTATGGGAGGGAACTCTTCATGCGAAGAGAGCGATGGCGCCGTTTGGGTATGGCTCCGGGTTTTAATCGGAGAGCGGTTAGAGGAGGCCATTGTAGAATGTTGTGGGGCGGAAGAGGACGAAGCAGATAGTTGCTTCGTTGTTAGTATCGGGGATGCGGACAAAAGCCGGACAGCGGACTCACTGCCGGAGGGAGTTTCCTCTCCGGTTAGAGGTTTCCTGACCCTTTTGTCTGCAGGTTAGTGTTTATATTTACCTGATAATATAATTCCGTCCTCCGTTAGTTGGGTAGTTGTATTTACTTCTGGTTGGTCTTGTTCTCTATTTCTTTGCTTCAAGCAACTTTCATAAATAAAATCGCTCTATAAAGAGCGGAATTTCATAAATAAAATTGCTCGATTCGAGCAGATTTTCGTAATAAGAGCGTCCTATAAAGGACGGGTTGAGATGAAAATCTCAATGTGTTTTGCCGAGTCCGGAGGCAAGCGCTGCTGGAAGTGCCTGGTTTGGGTCAGTGACCAGGTTATTCGCTGGAGCTCCTACTTGCTGGTGAACGAGACTGAACGACACGACGACCACACGCTGCTTCTGTTCGGACAAAAGCGCTCATATAGGTGGATTGATTACAAAATAGTTATGACGTATTCAAACAGTTGAACATTGAAAATTACCGAAATGTGTATCCGGGGATATCAAGGTAGAAATTACATCTAGAGAAAACCCATGTATCATTACCCAGTAATAACTCTGAAATCATAATTAGAAAAGTTCTAAAACTACACTGAGAATAAATTTTTGACTCGTAACAGATTCTAAGTATAATTTGTCGGTATATCCCCAATTCCACATACGTCAAAGGTATTTGAGAAGATAATAAAAAACAAACTTATAGAATAAATATAATTCAATTTCACTTAATAAATTTGGCTTTAGAAAAAAAAATCTACCCAAGGCGCTATCTTGAAACGAATTTAAAAAATATATGATTCAGTAAATAGGAACAAAGTGTGTTTATGTGTCTTCCTGGATCTTGCAAAAGCGTTTGATACTATTTAGTCACAGCGATCTCTTACGGACGTTAGAACGTATGAGCATTTGAAACAATTGCTTACAAATGTTTCAAAGCTACCTTTCTGATAGGTAGTAAAGATTTTCGGGCTAGCAATTGGACAAAGAAGTATAATATATGGAGTGCCGCAAGGAACAATTTTGGGTCCTATTTTATTCAATCTTTATATAAATGAATTGTTTTCAGTGAGCAGTACTGGATATACAATTGGATTAGCTGACGATACAGCAGTTGTCTATGAAACGGATGATTGGTACGATTTGAAAACACGAGTGGAACATTATCTAAGATTGATTAAGGATTGATTTGATCATAAACTACTTACTATAAATTTTAATAAAGCATATGATTTCTTATGTCTAATTCCGATTATGACCAGTCCAAATCTCTCAATATTAGACAAAATGGCGACAATTTTAGCATTGGAACAGCTTCACATATTGAATATTTGGGGGTTTTATAGATAAAAATATAAAATGGGAATATCATATTAAGTTTACTAAAGAAAACTACAGATTATACAATATAAATTTAAATGTTTAAAATAATATGTATCATGTCAATAACTGCGGACATTGTACTACGTTCTAATGGAAAGCCATATCAGGTATGCCCTATTGTCTTGGGGATGTGCCTAAAGAACATATATAGGTCCCCTAGAGATTATACAAAGAAGATTCATTAAATATATTATTATTATTATTATTATTATTATTATTATTATTATTATTCTTATGTTCCGCAGATTAATGTCTGGATACGGCTCTTTTCTTGCTTCGGCATATTTTGCAAGAAGTCTTAAGTGTCGTTTAGCACGCGTCTAACAATTCCACTGGTATCTATCATAACACTTTTTTGTAGTAGGTGGTATATTTGTTCCTTTATGCCTAATTTCTTCAGATTTTCGGTGAGTGTATGTAGTATTTCTCCAGTTGCACCTATAATGATTGGTAGTACAACTTTTTCTTGGTTCCACATGTCTTTCATCTCATCTCTCTTATTAATTTTTTCTTCATCTTTTTTCTGCAGATATGCGGCAAGTGGGATGGAAAAGTCAATTAAGTAAGTATGACTCAGATTTTTGTCGGTGAATACCAAGTCTGGCCTGTTGTGTTGTAGTGGTAAGTCTGTTATTATTTCCCTATTCCGATACATTTTATAGTTTTCGGCTTTGAGGAAACTTTCTGGATTATACTTGTAGTTTGGGGTTGTTTCCACGAACGTGTTGTCATGTATTTTCCGCAGCTCTTGGTGGATTACCTTGCCAACGTTGTCATACCTTTTAATATATTCTTTTGGAGCAAGTACTTCACATCCGCTTATAATATGATCCAGTGATTCAGTATGTTCCTTGCACATTCTACATTTATCTGTTGGGATACGCTCTTTCATAATCTATTTTTTATAATTTCTTGGTGCAATGACTTGGTCTTCTATCGCTATCAGAAATGCCTTGGTTCCGGGGAACAGATATCAGAGTTTCAACCACATGAGAGAGGCATCTCTGTTTATGTGGGCTTGTATTAGTGTTGTTTGATACCGACCATGCATTTCCTTTCTTTTCCATTTATCTTCAAGGTCATATTTTTCTCTTTGTTTATCGTTGTTATTTTTTGCCAAGTTTAGCGTTGTAGGTTTTTTATCAATTTGCCTTAGAGTTTTGTGTAGTTGATTGTTCGTGCATCTATTGTATTGCCTAAGCGTTGTAAATTGTTTTTGGTTATGTATCGGTATGTCCTCCTTTTTCTCGTGGTATATTTACCGTCTATATTGAGTGAGCTGCGCGGGTCATGTTTGCGGTATTTGGAGCTCAAGTTGCGGATATCGCGATTAAGTTCTTCAAGCTCTGTATCTGTGCAATTGATTATGCCAAAGCTGTATCTAAGGATAGATATGACATAAGTGTTTCTGGCTTTTGTTATATTTTTTGAGTTTAGTTTCGTTCTTAGTATTTTTCGTAATCTCTGTGTAAATTAGTTTTTTAGTATTTTTTTGCTTTGTTTTTGGTCTATTCCTCTGGCTTGTTGGTATCCAAGATATTTGTACAGCTCTTCAATTCCTTCCCTTCTATTTGTCCTTCATATCATACCCTTCATGTATTTCCCATTTTCCTCTTCCCATTGCATTTATTCGGCATTTATCTAGTGCAAATTTTATGTGAATGTCGTCGCTAAACATTGTTGTTATTTTCATTAGGTTTTCTATGTTATCTTTGTTGTCTGCGTATAGCTTCAGGTCATCCATGTGGAGGGAGTGGCTGATTATGTTGTTTTCAAGTGTGGTACCCCTATTTGTTTTGTTCAGTATGTGTGAGAGTGGGTTTATTGCCATGCAAAACCATGAAGCGCTGAGTAAGTCGCCTCGAAAGATTCCGCGTTTTATTTGTATGTTGTCCATTGTGAATTTTGTTTCGTTGTTGTTTACGCTTAACGTTGTTTTCCATGTTTTCAGTATTTATTTTAAGGTGTTTTGAATGTATAGGTTTATTTTGTAAATGTCCAGAACTTCCCTCCGCCGCGAGTGTGGAACGCTATCAAAGGCTTTCTCATAGGCTATATATGCTGTGTATAGTACCTTCCTTCCTTTCTCCTTGTGTTGTGTTATAACGGTGTCGATAATTAATTGTTCTCCACGGCCTTTGGTTTTTCTTCTGCATCCTTTCTGCTCCGTTGCTATTATATTGTTTCTGTCTAGGTGTGTATATATTTTATCCGAAATGGTTGATGTCAATATTTTGTATATGGTTGGTAGGCATGTGATTGGTCTGTATTTGGCTGGGCTTTTACTTGTAGGCGTTGTTTTCGGGAGCAGATAGGTGATTCCATCGGTTATGAAGTCCGACGCTTCTGTTTCTACAAGTAAAATTTCAGAAAAAAGCTGTTCTATTCTATCATGTGTGCATGTACATTTTTTGCACCAAAAGTTATGTATTCCGTCTTTTCCTGTTGATTTCCAGGTGTGTGTTTTTCTTATAGCTTTCCGTACATCTTCCGTCGTTATCTCATGATTGTTCATTTGTTCTTTGTTATGCATTCTTGTTCTTCCAGTTTTAATCAATCGTGATGCTCCTTTGTGTCTTTTTCCTTGTGACCATATGTTGCTCCAATAAGTTTTTGTTTTTTGTTTGTCTGGATTTTCATTTTGTAGCTTGTGGTTTGTTTTCTGGTTAAGTTCTCTGTAAAATTGCCTTTCATCTCCTCTAAATTGCTTATTTTGTTTTCTGCGTTGGTAGCTTTCCTTGAGTCTTCTTAGCCTTTCTGATATAGCTGCAAGTTTTTGTTTGAGGAGGTCCATCATCTCGGTGGTATTTGTGGTTTTTTTTAATTGGTGTGTTCCTTTATTTTCTGTTTAGCTTTTTTCTTTAGTTTCTCACTTGCATTTAGTTCTTGAACTTTGGTTAATCGTCCTATTTTTTACGCAGTTCATCTATACCTTTGTTTATTCGTCTCTCCCATGGTGGTATTGTGGTTGATTTTTGGGTATGTTTGTTTTCATTTTATTTTGGTGCAATCAGCTTCGTGGCCGTTGCCGCTCCTATATATACCAGATTATGTATTGTTGAATTATCGTCGTTTGTTTTTATTTTGCTTCCAGTTACGTTGTTTATTTGGTTGATAATCTTGTTTGTTTTTGGGTTCTTTTTTGTTTTAAGTTTTGGGAGCTTAGGTCTCAGATTCGGCATTGTTCCGTAGTGCAGTATAGAGGATTCTTCGAAGTAGTTCTGTATCTGTTCTTCTTCTGCGTTTTTAGGTTCTTCTGTTTGCTCGTCTATTGTTTGATTTCTATTTCTTGGTGGTATTATGTTTATTCCTAATTCTTGTTGAGCTTCTTTTTTTATTCGGTCTTTTGTTTCCGGGTGAATTTTGTTTGCCGATAAAATGGTTCCTTTTTGGTCTATGATATTTTGTATTGTTTTTTCTCTAAGTTCTGGGAATTGTTTATTACTTGTGCATGTAGTTCCTCACTATATCCTGCAGTTTCAGTTTCCACCATGGTCAAAATAAGAAAGCTGCGGTAGATGTACTCATTCACGTCGTTTTTCCATTTCGTTCTTTGTCGCAGCTTGCCCTGTAGAGTGGTTGGATGTCTTTGACCTTCCAAAATATCTCTTCCGGGTGAAGTTTCTCTGCTCCTGTTCATTGCGTCGGTGTTATTATTATTATTATTTTTATTTTTATTTCAATTTTTATGTTTGTTCTCACAGCGATAGTCGGCCACAGCGGCAAGACTTTCGTTGGGTGTACTTATTCCAGAAAAGATCTCACGATGTTTGTCGCTTCTAAGACTACAGATTTTTGCATCGTTCGATATGATGACTCAGGAATACCAATGTTTTTGAGAGAACTACTTAGTTTCTTTGGAATTAGTCCCATACAAGACAAAACGATTGGAATGATTTTAACTTCCTCAAGGTTCCACATTTCTTTTATTTCTGTTTTTAGCTCAGCATATTTGTTTAATTTTTCATTGTACGTATCTTCTATGTTGGAATTATTTGGGATCGATATGTCAATTATCAGAGCTGCCTTGGATTGTTTCTTATTTCCATTATTATTATTATTATTATAATTTTTTTTAATCACGTTAACCGGATATCTTTGACTGTGGAACCGGCAAGTTTTATGTTGCAAGGTTCACAATGCAATCTATTTCTGATTTAATTCCTTTCGCATTATATTACAGGTGCATAAGATGACGGCTTTCTGGAGTTCGAAGAAGAGTTCTTTTTTTATTCCGAGGCTGTCAAGATATGTCTGCAATCCTTTTGGTATTTCCCCTGTTGCTTTGATAATGATTGGGATAGTTTTAACTTTTGTGGCCTGTCAGGTTTGCTTCACATAGTGGTTGGTATTTTTCGATTTTTTCTGTTTCCTTTTTTGAAATGTTAGCAGAAGCTGGGACAGCAATGTCAATAAGTATAATTTCTTTGTTTGTTTTATTGTACATGAGAATATCTGGCCTATTGTGTTGAACTTCTCTGTCCCAGTAGACTAAGTAATGTTCATTTTCTAACACATTTTGTGGCGTGTATTTGTAATAAGGGACTTTTTCTTTGATTAATTTTAGATTGTGACAAAGTTCGGTGTGAATTATTTTAGCTACGTTGTTGTGACGGTTAGTATATTCTCGTGGGGCTAGTGTTGTGCATCCGCTAATTAGATGTTCAATGTTTTCATGTTTTCCCCGTACATTATACATTGTGTTGTTGTTATATTTTGATCTTTCACGATGTATTTCAGATAAGAACGAGTTGGTATGTCCTGGTCCTGAATAGCACAGATGAAGCCTCCTGTCTCCGGGAAGATGTTCCCTCTGTTAAGCCATCCAAGTGACGCAGATTTATCGAGGTTATTATCATCGAGCTTGTTTGGATATCTGCCATGGAGTTCCTTCTCTTTCCATCGATTTACCAATTTTTGGACGGAGTACTGTTGGTCGCATGCATGTTCTTTATCGTTTAGTTTTAGCGGCGTCAGATTTTTGTCAAGATAAATGATTGCTTGGTGGATAGGAGAATGTATTGCCTGATCGTAGAAATATTTTCTCATAAGTTCGATTTGCTTTTTATGTTGGGTTCGTATGTCCATAATATCCCTACCCCCTTGCTGTCGCGGTATATGGAACCTTTCCTTACATGCCTTAGGATGATGTTTTCTGTGTTTAGTGAAGCAGATTCTACTTGTTCTGCTTAAGTCATCTAGCTCAGTAACAGTCCAACTCACCACTCCAAAGCTATATGCTGCTACAGGAATTGCGTAGCTATTTATTGCTGCTGTTATGTTTTGTGCTGAAAGTATTGTTTTTAAAATGTCTGTGGTGCGTTTTTTTAGTTTTTCTTTCATCTCCTGTTTCACTTCTTCGTCTTGTATACCCTGTATTTGGGTTAAGCCTAGATATTTGTATCTTTCATCTTTCTGCATGTGAGAGATGGTTCCACCACCTTATGCCGCTGTTAATTCATGGTCCTCTGTCTCGTGCCACTTTCCTTTTCGAATGCTATTAGTTTAGCATTTATCTAAGCCGAAGCTCATTCGTATGTCATTGGAGAAGTTTTCGATACATCTTAGTTCTTTTTTAAGACCTTTTTGAGTTGCTGAGAACAACTTGATGTCATCCATGTACATTAAGTGTGATAATTGCACATTGTTGTCAATATCATAGCCTTGATGCAGTTCATTAAGAGCTGTGGATAGTGGATTCATGGCAATGCAGAACCATAGCGCGCTTAAAGCATCACCTTGAAAAATACCACGTTCGATTCTTATATCGGTACCTTCACTATTTGTTGTTCCATTGGTTACTTTGGTTTCCCATTGAGCCATCATTGTCTTAAGTAACTCGATTATATTTGGGGTCACTTTATACACAAACAGACTTTTCAAAAGCCATGAGTGAGGGACGCTGTCAAACGCTTTTTGGTAGTCAATAAACGCTGTGTATAAGCTGCTCTTCTGTTTAATGGCATGTCTTGTTACTGTGCTATCTATGATTATTATTATTATTTTTTTTTATTAATTCACACTTGTCAGTGGAGGATTGGCATGTCTAGGCTGAGATTCTCAAGGTTTCAGCAGCCTTGTCATGTGTGAGCACTCGTCGGACGGTACGCCATGTTCCCAATATAGTTGCTTGTTGGGCGGCAATTATTATTATTATGATTATTATTATTATTATTATTATTATTGTTATTATTATTATTATTATTATTATTATTATTATTATTATTATTAATATTATTATTATTATCATTATTATGAACAACAAAAAACAATTAGTGGGATGTTACATTGTACAATTCATTTGTAAAATATTTTGAACATATAAATATAAGTGATATGACGAGAGTTCAACTTAAACATTTTGCTTAGTCTTTTCTTTTAAATTATTGTTTTTAAACAGTTGATGAGTTTTTGGAGGAATTGAATACTTGGGCTTAATGCTTATATGTTTGTTTGTTTTGTTTAATTTAATTTCTACTTTCTATTATTTTTTACATTATTTTATATTTTAAAATTGTCATATTTTCATCAATATTTTCACTTTATGAAATGTATGTCTGTATTTATGTAAAATTTTTACTTTCTATTATTTTTATTATATTTTAAATTTGTCATATACAACACTATACAATTTTTAATATTTTTAGTTTGTAGAATGTATTCATATATACTACTTTCACTGACTTCTAATGTACCATCTATGTGAATGGGGTCAATAAACCATCTATCTATTATTATTATTGGCATTTGTATTGTAACGTCAACTGACGCTGAATATCGCTGTTGTCAATTATATTCAAGCATGAGAACGATACAATTCGAGAATATCATATTTGGAAGTATTCGCAAATAGAGCATTCACAGGCTTGCGTTTATTTGACGTTGCGATCGATGTCAAGAATTGCGCCCCGGTTCGAGATTCAGGGCGAACGAAACTGAATTACCAATCACCACATCTGCAAGAAGTGAATCACCGATTGCGATAGTGATTTTGTTACCGATATGTCGCACAACACAAGCCAAACGATCAAATTTGGAAATATTTTTACAAAAGTTTCAACTTTTATTTTCGAGAACCAAATATCTTTTTAATAAGTGCATGGAAAATTATCATTGATGCTGCAAGATTGGAGATGGTAAATAAATTATATGGCATATGAATGCATAATTAGCCCGTAAATGATGTACTTTCTAAGTAAATGAAAAAAATAGAATTTCGTGGTGAGGAAAAGGACGAAATAGTCGGTATAAGAGTATCTGTAGTCAATCGCATCATCACAGAGAGACCAATAGGGTAGAGGCGCGAAATGGCGCGAGTGACGATCGTCACTCTCGATATAGGAAAAGTCTTGTCATCGAGGATACCTCAACAGGAAAAATGTTTATCCTGCATATAAATATACATGGTGTGGGTAAGTGCCTTCCAGTAATTATTTAATGAACTGCTGAGCGTGTGGATGATGTGCCATTTCGCACGCCTGCATACATTTTTATGTGGCTTTTATACGTCAACGTAAGATTTCAATTGATTATTATCACGCTTTCCAAACACGCTAACTTGTATATACATAATAATTTATATGTATATTATTCGAAAACTTCTAATAGTATAGTTTGAAAAGTTCCAGAAATATTATCAAATGCACGTTTCATGATTCTCGCGTCTTTTTCAAAATGCGTTTGAATACATACTGAACCTAGATTGATCTGTTAAACTTAACCCCCTTAAAAATTTCATGCCGAATTGGATTATTCCAATTAAAACTTAAAAACTCTGTTCTGTACGGGAGTTAGTGAAGAGAAATACATTTTGTTCAGTTAACTCGATTTCAAGACGATACTTGAACCAGCAGACGGAAAATTAGACTAAAGTATAAATATAAAAAGTACACTGATCAGATCCATATTCTTTGAAAGATCTTAAGGGTGCATTGAAAAGTTGGGACATTCAATGAATATGTAAAATTCGGCTTCCATTATATGTAATAAAAGTGAAGATAGTATTCGGATATATGTACCGAATTATATGATATCAGATTTTGTTGAGAATTCAATTTTCTGGGGCGAATGATGTTATTCAACTTCGAGAAGACCTTTCAAAAAATGAATTTCACAAATGAAAGTTATTAAGTTACTATTAACAAATAATATATTCTGCTTTATTTTAAATATTACAATTTGTACCTATGTATTCATAATATGATAAATAAGCACTATGCATTGCTGCTTAATGGGCAGTAACTTTTCCGCCCACAGTGATAACTATGGGGATGTACTAGCGTTTGGAATGAGGGACACTTATTCACTTGTTGTGTCCCGTTTTAGTTCACTTTTCGTCCATCTTATTATCAATAGATTGATAAGTTCGACTAAGTAACAACCAATCACAGGAATTTCTGTTTCTGAAGCAAATCCACTAGAGTACGAAACCATCTTCAAAATAGGTGTAGGTGAATGTATTAAAATCCTTAAATTCGTACAAAGTTTTCATTACCATATGCCGACTAGTTTCGACTTAACACGATGAGTGTCATCGTCCAGTATGCTGGACATGCGAGTTCTTTACATATAGCCCGCGTCCAGATAAGTGGACGAGCTTAAACAGCGGGTTTATACACTTTCATTTGTTGTCGGGCTACGGGAATGAATTGAATACGTCTAGTGCGGGTTATAAGGTTTGTTCTCACAGGAGTCACAAACCATCAGAAACAGTCAGGATTCTGCGCAATACATTTCTCCGCGATCACACATAAGCTTCTGATTGTTTGGAAACAGCTGGACGATGTTCGCACAGGTTTGACTGATGGTTTTCTAACTGTTCAACGTCCAGCTGTTTTCTAACAATCAGAAACTTATGTATGAACGCGGTGAAATGGATTGCGCAGAATCCAGACTGTTTCTGATGGTTTGAAACTCGTATGAGAACAAACCTATAGTCAAAGAATCCAACATAGATTTGGCGATATTGAGAACAATATTGAAGACCATATGGCAACATGTAGCTCAATCGACAAATAATTTCGTTCCGGTCGCGCTTCTTGTCTCACGCATCAGTGGCGTGTAGGACATGAAAACACGTGTGTAAATTTGATTTTTATGTTTGTTTTGAAGCTGTGGAAGTTTATTGTTGATTTGGGTACTTGTCGAATAGTCACTAAATAAAGTCTATCATTTATTTTATGGCCGAGTTACGATATTTTGAAATGCGACGTTGCCAGATTCACTTTATTTTCCAAAATAATTTTATATTTCTCTTTAGTTGCAGTGGTCTGCGGAAACGAAAGAGAAATTTTGAGATGATCAGACCGCCATCCCAAAGTGAATTAGAAACGTATGCGAATGCCTCAGACGAAAGTGATTTTGTTTTCTCGAGCGACGATGATATCAAAGATCGTACGTTTAATCCTGACAAGGAAACAAGTAGTTCTAGTTCTGTCTCTAGAGAGGATGTAGAACGTAATTGCCCAATTGACGATCCTCTAAATTACGATCCACCTAATGATGCCAACCAGGCTGAACTAGCAGAAGATCCTGATGGTGAATAATGGACGGATATAGATGACAGTTTTTCCGTTAACTGGCGTAAAAGAAATAAATGTTAGTGAACTGCCGCCTAATCCATGTCCAATAGATTACTTTATGCTTCTATTTGATAAGGATATTATCGAACAAATTACAAAAGAAACCAATAGAAGGGGAAATACAGTATTGACCTCCAAGAAAACAAGGTCTAGTTGAGAAAAAAAGTGGCAAGATATTTAGACCAACGAAATGCGAAAATTTATCGGTTTGTGTTGCCTTTCTGGTGCCGTTAAATTTCCTCTTTTAACCAAACAGTGGAGTCGCCACCCTATGTACTTTCATCCCGTATTTGGAAAAACTATGTCGAGAAATCGTTTTCAGATAATTCTAAGGAACCTTAGATTTGTCGATCATACTACAATCGTAGAGAATGACAACTTGTTCTTAATTTGACCCATTTTAGAAAAAATACTGGGAAACATTAAACAAATCTTTAGTCCTGGACAAAACCTATCGATTGATGAAGCTATGATTGGTTGGAAAGGGAGATTATCATTCCGACAATATATATCAAACAAGAGTCATAAATATGGCATAAAAACTGTATGAACTAACAACTGACGATGGCTTGATTCTTAACATTATTATTTACACGGGAAGGGACACGGGAAAAGGAACATTAGTTTCAGACGAATCATCACATGCTGAAAGTGTGGTAAAAGAATTGATGAAAGATTATTTGGAAAAGGGTCATACAGTATACCTTGATAACTTTTACACCAGTGTTTCTTTGGCTTAATTTTTGCATGAAAAAACAGCTTTGGTGGGAACTATACGTGAAAATAGGAAGGGGGAAACCATAAGGAAACTATGAAAGCGAAGCTGAAGAAGGATGAAACAGTTTGGAAAAGAAAGGGACCAGTATTACTCACTAACTGGAGGAATAATAGGTATATTAGGATGATAAGTACGACTCACGAACACTCGATGGTCGAAATTCGGGGCAAGAGAGCTAATAATTAAATAAAACCTGCATGCGTTATTGATTATAATAAACACATGTCGGGAATCGACCGATCAGATCAAATGATGGCTTACTACTCTACCCCTCGTAAGACTGTTAGATGGTATCGCAAAATATTTTTTCATTTAATAGATTTGTGTATGTGGAATTCCTGTTTTTTATATAATTTTCATCAAAACCAAAATATTAGGATCCTAAACTATCGGGAAGAAGTGATTATGAAACTTATCAATCAACCAGGCAATTTGAAAGTAGAGAATGAGGTTTAAACTAAGGGCAAATTCCTCTTTTTAGAGCCAAATCCTCCTACAGAAATAGAAAAGTGCACAACGAAGAGATGCAGTCAGTGTACAATCACAAAAGTTCAAAAGAAAACAAGATATTTCTGTCCAGTTTGTCCAGATAAACCAGGTCTATGTGTTTACCCCTGTTTCAAAAATTGGCATACAGGATCTTCTAGCGCTTGATATATTATAGTATTTAGGCCAAACATAATTCCTTTCTTATTTTGAATAAAGCAAATGAATAAATAACAAGTTTTTGTAATTTTTAGGACAATATTTACACATCCAGTTAACTGGACAGCAGGACATGGAGGGTAAAACCATGTGCATACCCCAATGTCCAGTTAACTGGACAGATATTAGTGACCTCAGAAATGTTTATGGTCAGTTTACAAAATCATTTACATGCATTTGACATTAAAATTTTCGTGAATAACCCAAAAAGTGGAGTTGGTTTCATAGAGGCGTTATTTCAATCCCCCCTTGGCACTCAACGTGTTAACAAAGTCATCTTCGGGGCGGGTAAGTTACAATTATGATGGTAAATTTAATATAGCAATTCTATTCAAATAACTGTAACTTACCAGTCAATTTATAAACATCACACAGGACGTATAGCAGCATAAATTCAAAATAAACAGCAAAGACAAGACAACAGAACTAGACGAACTTATGTTTTAAATAATTTGATCGTTAACACAGTCGAGTGAAGATAATTTTTTATAAGCTGAAATCCTATACAGAGGAGGAATTTCCATAGTTGATTTTAAATTTATTGATATAGTATTTTCATTATCAATTGATTTAAAAATTTCTAAGTTCTCCAAAGCGTTCAGTCTAGTTCCATGTTTAGAAACATGTAAAATTTTAAAATTGTCATCCACCACAAAAGAATGGATATTAAATTGCAAATGTCTGTAGAAAACGGTACTATTCCTTGTCAAATGTTCCTGGATTCTCAACTTATACCTCCTACCACACTTAGTCCAGGAGGAATCGGCGCATGAGTACCGAAAACTATTCCACCTCAATTTTTTTATGCGATCCTCTTCAAATTGCCCTACTGATTATATAAATGCATGTTGGCATGGGGCAACCCCATGCCATATTGTTTAAACCGAAATTGTTCAAACAATTGCAAGGAATTGTTATTTTTCAACCGAACAATTTTTTTTTATATTCTTTATAAATATACAAATAATAAAGGTCCTATGACTTTTACGAATAAAGTTAATATTTTTAGAGATATGAATTTTTAAAGGTTCGAAAAATCTCAAATTTGGCTACTTTCGTCCCATGAAAAATATATTTAAAAAAAAATATATTTATAAATAATATATGTTTTAATTCTTTATACAATAGTTAATAATATTGTTAATAGAGATTTAAAAACATTTCATTGGTCATAGCTGTTTTTTGATTGTTAATTTCGCGCGCTCACAAGTATGCGTCTCTTACCTTTAAGTATCGCCGTCTCTCTCTGACTTATTTATCATTTATCTTAAAAACTACAAACTTTATCAAGATTGTTAAAGTGAGCAATGTTATCAATGATTAAATTGTCTACCATTTGTTTTCAACAAATTTTTTTCTGAAATCAATTTTTCAAAAGGTATTTAAGCATAAATCGGAACATGTAATTAAAATTACTTTTTTATCAGTTTATACTCCTTTTTTGTTATTAAAATAGAAAGTGATTATATTGAATAACTTCTTCAAACGAAGGTTGAAGATCGGGAAGTATGAAATATTGAGACAAGATTTAGAAATAAGTATTTATTTATTATCAATATCGTTTTTATATTCTTACAGCCTTCTGAATCATGCTTCGGTTTTATAGGTTTTCTTACAATTACACGGTTTTTTAAGATTAGTTGGGAATGGACTTTTGTTTATAATTGAAGGTAACAAAGTACCATTCTCTAATGTGTATCCGAAATTCGTAAAATCTAATGTTTTATATTGGGGATTCAATGCATTTTTCCAAATGTGCATTTGAGCAGAAGCTCTAAGGGCATGCAATTGCAAGTCATCTGATGTGTACGGAATTTCAGATAGAATAATTTTAGTTCCAAAGCAACGAGAAAAAATAATTTGTCTAGCTTCATCTGCAGTGTTACCTTTTTTACCCAAAATATTTAAATACAAGGTTTCTAAGCCTTTCAACTCCTTAGTACTTAATTCTAAGCCATTGCCAAGAGGGACTAACGCATCACGATTTTCTGTTATTTTCATCATTTCGAAAGATTTTTTTTGTGCCAATTTTACTAGTCGTATCACAACCCGTAAATACGTGTAAAGCAGGTAAAATTTCACAATCCGGGTACGTGGAAGTGGTATTCCGGTTTCTAAATTGTAAATTTAGAAAGTGTTGCTGAATTCTAAATACGTTTTAGAATACGAACGAGTTAACCAGTACCTAGTTGGTGATTCCTGTCCAGTTTATTTACATTATTTCTCGAGAATTAATAGGCCTTTCTTAAATATATTTCAAAAATAGATGCATCTTATGAAATAAATTGATCTAAAATCACAGTAACGTTACACATATAATATTCAACGTCAAGTGAAGAAAATTTTGGAATAGACAATTTGCACGGAAATATGCGTATTTGACATTGATATACATCAAGTATAAAATCAGACATTTTGAACTTTTGATAAAAATATTTAGCTAGTAGATTTCTAATATAGGTTATTTTAGTATTAAGGTTGATAGAAAATTCTATCTTTGTTTTTTCGTTTATAATATTTTTGAAAAGGTATAATTTTCTTTTGTAATTTGTTATCTGATCATATATTATATAAATTTGAATTCCAACTCACTTTGGTACTCATTTCATATCTATTCTTATTGTGTTTGATAATTTTCATGCTATAGAAAATTTGATATAATAAGTGACATTTAGTTAATTTCCAGTGACAGTAAAATCATATATGTCATAAGATAATTTAAGTGTCTTGTAGTATATTGAACAAACAGTTACTCTAGATTTGGAATAGCGTAAAACGTAATTTGGAGAATTCATTGAAATTTATAAATTTGAATTATTATTTAAAATCTTTAATCCCTCCCTGAGATAAGAGTGAGTAAGTCGATTGTGTATTGATTTATCTTTGGAAGTACAAAATTTAATATTCATCTGAGCCGGGCATATTAATTTGACAACTGCTGTTAAAATTCAAATAGGTTATCTTCAGTGATAAAGGTGTGTTCACAATAGTGTAGCTACAATCACAAATTGTGAAAACATCGACAAATAATATTCATATCGTCAAATTTATACATAAACTATCAAAATTACAATTAAAGGATTCGATATATAATAGTTTGTCACCCAAACGTGGGGCAATTATAAAAGAATACAATATAATTATAATACAATAATATATATATATATATATATATATATATATATATATATATATATATATATATATGTATATATTTTCATGTAACTTTATAAAAACATATAAAAACAACATAATTTATCGTACTAATTTGGTCTCTCATCCATAATTATTCACCTTCACGTTCACGAATGTAGCTCAGCAGGGCCGTTGGAAGCGGGCGTGCAAGGCGTTCATGGAACGCGGGCAGCCAATTTTTGGGGCGGCCTCACAGGGCCAACTCTTGCTTAGTTTATAGTTGCCAACATTTTCAAAAAATTAAAATATCGGAAGTAACAAGTAAGATCTGTATAAAATTGGTGCAATATTCCATACTTATCCCCACATCATAAAAATTTATTGATTGGTGTTTAAGTACTCAGATCTGGGGCGTAGCAGGTAGCAAAGGCAATTATTTTGTTACTTTACAGCCACTGTAAAGTTCTTTGTTGAGTAGACATTAGACAGAATTACTGGATTTTCCCAGCGCCGTCGATCTTATAGTCTTTGTTGATCACGTACTTGCATGTTATTCTCAAATTTAGCATTTATTTTATTACCTTTTAGGGCAAAATATTTTATGAATTCGTAATAGCGTTTATTTTTGGTATTTATTCGTGCTTAACGCCGCCCATTTCTACCCCCTAATTGTGGTAGATTTTTCTCATTGGTTATACATTAATTTTGCAGTAGGAGTAGGTAATAATAATATTTTTGTAATAAACTATTTCTTTTAGTTTCACCAGTCAGTTTCAGTTACATTTTTGCACTTACGTACGAATCAGTTATATCATCTTCAGTCCGAAATTCGTTAGTTAAGTGTCGTGTTTTATAATTACTAATTTTCGTTATTGTACTTATGTTAGTTATTAATAATGTTAGTGTGTTAACTAAAGAAAGTTTAGTGAAGACATAAACATCATTTTTAAATTTATTGTTGTGAGAAAAAGACGAGGTATTGAACAGTGAAAATATGGACAATATGGTAAGTAAATTTAGTCTTATTTTTTAAACTTTAAGTTGATGTCTATTGAATTGGATTCGGTTTTCTTTTTTTAAATAATTTTAAGAAGATAACAGGTGCGTTGTTGTTGTTGTTTAGTTTTCGTAAAATAATTGAAATTAATAAATCATTTTACAATCTGAAACTAATTTTACAATCTGAAATTACATCTGAAACTAAAACTAACGATCATCGAAATTCTAATCTTATCGAGAGCGCTTTCTCTCATGCATATTTACAATAATACCAAAAATTTAAAAAATAATAATGCGAATTTTGATTTCCAGAAACGAAGAAAAAGAAAGAGATTATCTGGTTTTAATTACCGACAACAAAAATCAAGACGTGAGGAGGAGAAATTGAAATTAGCAGGATCCATGTATGTCTTTTTAAAGAAGGAAACGAATCCAGACGAAGAAACGAATACTGAAGAATTTTCGACAGAAATGCCCTCTACAAGCGGCACATCCATGCAGTCCATGGATGTAGATATAGAAGAAGAAGCTAGAGGCTCTAATGAGGAGGAAATCAGAGATTTTGATTCTGATGAGAAAGGATCGGAATTGTTTAATAAAGTCAATTTAACAGAGATTTCCACCGCGCAAAAAGCCGAACCGCCTGCTGAATTATCTCATGAAGATGAAATTGATGTAAATATTATCAGTGTATCGGATGATCCAGGGACGTGGCCTGAAAACATCACTAGCAGTATGGCAAAAATGTTGGTAGAAAGGGGACCTATTCAAGTTAAAAACTTAAAATATCCCATTAGTGAATCTGGACGAAAGTTTTCGGAAAATTATTATTATAAATCATTAAAAAATGGTGAAAAAATTAAGAGAGATTGGTTAGTTTATTCAATTTCTCATGATGCAGTATTTTGTTTTTGTTGCAAAATTTTTGGCACTTCATTTATTGGCAATTTAAATAACCAAATAGGCTTTTCTGACTGGCACCATCTATCAGAAATATTAGGAAGGCACGAACAAAGTGTTCGCCATAACAAAAACGTTAAACAGTGGATATCATTAATTAAAATGTTAAATCAAAAAAGTACCGTCAACCAAATGGAATTAAGACTTTTAGAATCAGAAAAAAAATATTGGTTTAATGTTATGGAAAGAATTGTTTCAATAATCCAATATTTATCGCGACAGTGTTTAGCTCTTAGAGGGTCTTCTTCCAAATTATACGAACCAAATAATGGTAATTTTTTGAAAGCCGTAGAGATGATAGCGCAATTTGATATTGTAATGCGTGAACATGTATCTCGTGTCCAAAAATCACAGGAGAGTCAAATTCACATGAGTCATTATTTGGGTAATACGATCCAAAATGAAATAATTACTTTAATAGGCATGAGAATAAAAACATTTATATTGAATTCGATCAGGGCCACAAAATATTACTCTGTAATATTAGATTGTACTCCAGACGTGAGCCATACTGAACAAATAACAATTATATTTCGATTTGTTTTTCTAAATTATGAATCTAAAAAGGTAGAAATAAGAGAGCATTTTGTGGGATTTTGTCCAATAACTGATTGTACTGGCGAGGGCTTAAGCGATTTTTTAACTAATTTAATTGTTCAATTAAACTTGAACATTTATAATATGTGTGGGCAGGGCTATGACAATGGGGCAAACATGAGAGGTAAGCATAATGGCTTGCAAAAGAAAATTTTAGACATAAATCCTCGTGCATTTTTTGTTCCTTGTTCAGCGCATACGTTAAATTTAGTTGTCAATGATGCTGCTAATGTGTCTCATGAAACAACAAGTTTCTTTGATTTAGTCCAAGATTTATACGTATTTTTTTCTGCATCGACCAAAAGGTGGGATGTTCTTAAACGACACGTGCCAACATTAACTTTAAAACCACTAAGTGATACAAGATGGTCAAGCCGAATCGATGCATTAAAACCATTAAGGTATCAAATCGGCAATGTCTATGATGCGTTATTTGAAATTTCGGAAAACTTAGTATTATACGATGCATCTACTAGACATAAAGCACAAGCATTGGGACTCAAACTGCACGATTATAAAGTTTTATGCGCAGTAATTACATGGCATGATATCTTATTTAAAGTAAATGTGTTAAGTAAAATGATGCAAAGTTCTCCATTAAATATAAAAGTTTGCGTAGATTATCTTGAAAACCTAATAGATTTTTTTTCAAAAATGCGTTCTGATGAGGGATATATGAATGTACTTGTAGGAGCTACCGAACTTGCAAATGATTTAGAAATACAAACGGATTTCCCGCCCGTTCATAGCATGCGTCGTCGTAGAACCTCGCGTCAATTTGATTACGAGCATGAAGACGAAGCAGTGCGAGATCCCAAAATTCATTTTAAAATAAATTTTTTCTTTAAAGTCCTTGATCAGATATTATCGTCTTTAAGTGACAGGTTTGATGGTTTACAAAGTTATAGTGACATTTTTGGCTTTTTGTTTAAAATCGGTGACATATCAGACCAAGATTTAATGAAAAACTGTAAAGATATGGATTTAAAGCTTCGAGATGAATCCCTAAACGAGTCCGATATTGACGGAAGTGATTTATATAATGAAATTAAAGCTTTTAATTTACATTTTAAGGAGTCTTTACAACGTGAACCTGAGGATATTCTACAATTTATTTTAGAGAACAGCCTTATGGCAACATTTCCTAATCTGTTTGTTGCTTTAAGAATAATGTTAACTTAACCAGTTTCAGTTGCAACCGGCGAAAGGTCTTTTTCAAAATTAAAAATTATTAAAAATTATGTAAGGTCTACCATGTTGCAAGAACGATTAACAAATTTATCATTAATATCTATTGAACATGATATTTTGGACAGTTTGAATATTAATGACACAATTCAAGAATTTGCGGAAAGTAAAACTAGAAAAGTACCTTTTTTATAACGTTTTATTATGATAGACAATTTAGACCTAAGCGTTTATTTCTTTTTATGTTTATTTTTTATTTTTATTTAATATTACTTCCATACTTGCATTATATGTTTAAATGTATTTTATACGTGCTAATTTGCACAAATAATTTAATGTTTAATTATTATTATTAATAAAAACGTTACAAGTTACAACATTTACTTCATTTTTTAAAGTTTATTTTCAGAGCGGGCGGCCGAATTAATTCTAGCACGCGGGCGGCCGAAGGCCTAGCAACGGTCCTGTAGCTCAGATTAACCTGCATTACGCGAAAGGAGCTTCAGCCGTAATTGTAAGGCTGTTCGCTAGACTACAACTGGATATTGTACTGATCCAAGAACCATGGATCAACAAAGAAGGCCAAATCGAAGCTTTGACATGTAAGGATTCTAAATTGATTTATGATTAAAGTCAAGTATCTCCGCGTACCTTTGTAATCATAAGAAATAACATAGAATATATTTGTGTTTTAGAATACGTGTCACGGGACCTTGTTCCAATCATGGTTCACCTCAACATTGGGGGTATCGACCGAGACATCGTCATTGCATCTGCCTACTTCGCTGGAAACGGGCCGATGACACCGCCAGTAGAGGTACAAGAGCTAGTGAGACACTGCGATAGCAGACGGCTCCAATTATAATTGGTTGTGATGCCAACGCACACAATACCGTGTGGGGATGCACCAATAACAACGCAAAAGATAAGTATTTATTAGAATATCTCTTAGCAAATAACCTTGAGACATTAAACGTGGGGTCTACCCCCACTTTTGTCACGAGAGCAAGAGGGACGTAACAATTGTTAATGTTGCTGCTAGGAAAAATGTAAAAGATTGGAGGGTGATGAGCGAGCCATCACTATCCGACCATAGGATCATCGAATTTAGGATAGAGGGAAATACCACCTCGATTCCGACAATTCAGAATCCTAGAAATACTGATTGGTCTCTTTACAAGACCAATCTGAAGGACAATTTGGAACACGACGAAGTGAATTGGGTAAATCGCCCGCACTACGACCTGGAACAAAGAGTCGAACAGATCAGTGAGGCAATAATGGGAGCTTTTCATTCCAGTTGCCTACTCTCAAAAGCTCGTTCAGAAAATCCTTGGTGGAATGAGAACCTGTCAAACGTGACGGCAATTGGCAGAGGTACACTGAGAAGCTTACCCAGTACAATAAAGAGATTAGGAAGGCCAAAAGGCTTAATTTTCAAGCCTTTCGCGAAAAGATCACTTCAACTCACACTGCGGCCAGGCTACAAAAGGTCATGGCTAATGGGGGAACTAACCCCACAATGTCGCTGAAAAGGCCAGACGAATCATACACGATAGGTGATGAAGAATGATCGATTCTTCTGCTTAAAACCCACTTTCCAGGTAGTGAACCAGCAACAAGCATCAAAATAGCAATCAACTACACCAAAAAATTGGGGCATTGCTAAGAAAATATTTACCAGACAACGGTTGGAATGGGCAATAAGTACCTTTCAACCATATAAATCACCAGGAGTGGAGGGAATATTTCAAGCACTCCTACAGCAAGGGATAGAGGAGAGTCTTCCTCACCTGCTGAAGATTACAAGAAACAGTCTAAAAGTGGGTCTAATACCTAGAAAATGGAGAAGGACAAGGGTAACCTTCATACCAAAAATAGGGAAAAAAGATCGGACTGATCCCCGATCTTTTAGACACATCTTTCTAACATCGTTTCTACACAAATCGATGGAGAAAGTAGTGGATGACTACATAAGAATAGAGAATCTGGAGAATATACCACTTCATAAAAGTCAGCATGCCTACAGAGCGGGTTGATCAACTGAGACAGCTCTGTATCAGCTGACAAAAGTCATCCAGAGAACTCTGAACAACAAAGAAATCGCAATGTGCGCATTCCTGGATATATCAGGGGCCTTTGATAATACAACTCATGTGTCTGTCAAAGAAGCACTAAAAAGGCGAGGAGTGAATGAAACCATTGTAAAATGGATGTATGAGTTGTTGACAACGAGGATAGCTGAGACACAGGTGGGGAATCAAACCACCTCATTTAAAGCCACTCGGGGGACACCTCAAGGGGGAGTGATATCTCCCCTTCTATGGAGCTTCGTAGTAGATGAGTTGCTCTACAGGCTAACGGAGCTTGGTTTCGAATGTTTGGGCTACGCCGATGACATTATTTTAATAGTCAGAGGCAATTTCGAGAGCACCTTGTGTGATTTATTACAAAAGGGCCTCAGAATCATTGAGCAATGGTGCTTGTCAGTGGGGCTAAACATTAACCCAAGCAAGACCATAGTAATTCCATTCACCCGGAAAAGAACACTTCCAGCCATGAAACCCATATCCTTAAAGGGGGAATTCATTGAATGGAAATCAGAGGTTAATTATCTAGGGATAACCCTAGACAGTAAGCTTCTGTGGAATAAGCATGTTGAAATAAATGCTAGTAAAGCAATAATAGCTTTGATGGTGTGCAGAAATCTAGCTGGTAAGAGGTTGGGATGTAACCCAAAAATACTGCGATGGATGTACGCCATGATTGTGAGACCAGCAATTACGTATGGGGCAATAGTTTGGCACACAAAAGCAAGTCAATACAGCACGACGAAAACCCTTGATAAAGTTCAAAGGCTTGCCTGTGTGTGCATCACTGGAGCTATGAGAACGTGTCCAACTAGGGCACTTGAGATCATTACAGATCTCACACCTCTACATCTGGTGATAAAAAGATCAGTCCAAGAGGCAATTCTTATATCTAAGAAAAGTTCAGGCAATGAGAGTATTGAAAAACAGGGAGCTTGTTGCTCTCTGACAAGATACACCTCATTAGCGAATCTTGCCAGTGACGAAATGATCAGGAAAGTAAGCATCGAAAAGAATTTCACCACGATGCTACATACGAGGAGAGACTGGGAAAGGGAATACACCACCCAAACTCTCAAAGAAAACACCATTAGATGGTATACGGATGGTTCAAAAACCACCATTGGAGCAGGCGCTGGAGTATTTGGGCCTGGCACCAGATACTCATTATCGTTAGGCTCCTTACCGAGCGTATTTCAGGCAGAAATACTTGCGATCGAAAGACGCGTGGAAATGAACCTAGAAAGAAACTACCAGAAATGTGACATATCGATCCATTCTGACAGTCAAGCAGCTATCAAAGCATTGAGCTCCCATGTCATTGACATGGGAGTGCCGAAGAAAACTTGATGAATTAGGCAAGAATAACAGGGTCTCTTTAGTCTGGGTTCCTGGCCACTCGGGAATCACGGGAAATGAAGAGGCCAATACACTTGCCAGGAAAGGAACACAAATGCCCTTTATTGGCCCGGAGCCTTCCTGTGGTGTAGCAAAATGCTCCTACAAGAAAGAGTTTCGGAAGAAAGAGGAAACCGAAAGAGAAGCACTCTGGCGGTGCCTTTCCGAGTTGGAACATTCCAAAAAGTTCCTGGGGAACTTTGACACTGCTAGATCCAAATAATATTTGAACCTCAGTAAAGATAATCTACATCTCCTCACGGGCTTTCTTACAGGACACTGCCGCCTTAGGAAGCACTTAATGAGAATAGGTCTAGCAGAGATTGACGAGTGTAGATTCTGTGGGGGGGGGGAGGATGAAACTCCTGATCATCTAGTTCTGGAATGCCTCGCCATTGCAAGCCAACGCAAGAAATGCTTTGAACAAGAAACTTGTAAGAGTGAGGACCTAACCTCGTTCAAGCCGTCCCAAATACTAGAGTTCATTAGAAACTTGGAACTGGAAGTCGAGCTGTAGTAGTAGCGAGAACAGCTCCGATAGGGGGGGCACAATAAACCTTCGGTTTCAGTGCACTGTAGCCCCGTTAAAATCTAATCTAATCTAATTCCCGACCATTAATCAGGCTTTTCCGACAAGCTTTCCCTGAATGCATTTAAGAATATGATCGCTCAAATTTTTATCATTATAATCCTTATACGTCGCGATTAGGTTTGATATTTGAAATTTTTGACTTAAATAACTCCCAGTTAATAGAACGAGGTTCCAATTGACCGATTGGCATTTTAACTTTACTTTTATTACTTTGACTGCTGATATTCAAACCCTTAAGAGATTCTACTATGGAATCAGTATCGATCTTAAAGGTTTTAATTAATTATAAATAAAATTGTCTTAACAACTATCCTTCCCGAATTCATGAAAATAAGGACAAGGCAAAAAAGAAAATCATCACTTACCTCGATGGTTTTCTGGCTAGTTGTACCTTCCTCAATTTTTGATTTACTGCGTAACTTTACCTCAGAAAGGACGATTTCCAGAGAAGGGATGGGCTCCACTGAAGGGATGTAAGTTCGTATTTTGTAAACACGTTAGGACAACACGCGTTATCCTAATGACTGCCAGATATGTATTTCCAAACAGAAATACTATTTTTAAAAAGATATTTCATTTAATTATTACAAAGAGAGATATTATTCTCGGAGTGGTTATACAAAAACTGATTTACAAATATAAAGCAAATAAAGAACTATGATACTATGATAACAAGTCTACATGAATTCTAACTAATGATATATGGTGCAGGTGCAGCGAATTATGACCTCGTATCTAGTGCAGTAATTCTGTGTAATATAGTAATAGTGTCCGATTTAGATTTTTTAACTACAAACAATAATAATTGGAATTACAATACACTAAATATAAATGTACGTGCACATACATACAAGTGCCTCAATGTTATCGCCACCTTACAACGATAATATCTCAACCCCGTAAAATATTGAAGATAAAACGTAGCTAAGGGCATCTTGCCAATACATTTTTTGGAAGATTCGCCAAGTGAGTGGTAATTGGTCTGAGCCCAATGGACATGTTTCAGTCTATTTCAATTGTAACTCTTATTTATTGCAGCCTGGTTTACATATTTCATTCGCAGGTGTTTTAAGGTGCTTCTGTTTACACTGTCTGCATTTGAATTGTGAACTAATTCCAACTATTTTTATCAAAAATTACCACATATTCAACCTCCAGCCTGTATCAAACTTCAGTTAACTGGCAATAACCCAAATAATTGAGACAGTTCTGAAATGTAACAAACGTATTGTGTTATTATGGTAGGTATTTCATAATTGATTTATCTGTTTGTATGTCAACCTCCTTGGGTATGCTTATTATTTTTCACAAAATATGTGGTTCGTCTCGAATAGAGTCATCTAATTCATATGAAAAAAATATTTAAACGTTTCGAATTTAGGGTATAATTTCATAAGATAAGGTAAATCACTCATTTCTTATGACGAAAGAATATGGTAAGATTACTTATTTGCGAGACATTTTTGCAATTCAAGAAAAAGTATAACCCTCTGCCGAGTTTAAATGTGGTATCTTCACAAAAGTTGAAACTATTTTAAAGTAAAGTCCAATTTTAAACCTTTTTTACATAACAGAATATCAAATTATTTCGACTTATTTTCATTTCAGGCTATATCCAACAGTTTTACAATATAAAAATGTGTTTTTAATACCAATACCGCTTTCAAGTTAAGCAATCTATCTAACGGTCCTTGGCGAAGTGGTAAATAATTTAGACGTAGATACCACTTTTAAGACAACAAATAATTTCATTCTCTAAGGTAATGAAATGGGAAATAATTCCGACGTAGAAAAACAAGCGAAAACTGAAAAAATAACTTTATTGTTAAGTACGTAGGAACTATATATTAATTATTAAGATTTGTCGAAAAAAAAGTAATTCAAAAGTTGAAAAAAAACGACACTGAACTTACTTGCTTACTCTCATGTTAATAACAAATGGATGAGTATGTATTAATGATAATTGCAAAAATTTACTGCTAAACGTTTTTAAATGAATTCTGTTTCGTTATTCATCTATAACGTTGGTTAAATCAGCGGCAACATTATTTATTACAAAATCGTTAAATAATACTCCCGGACGTAGCAAAGAGATTTCATTAATCCATTATAGTGGAAATTAAAACTACTAAATAATAATTACAGATAACAACAGTGACATATCAAATACACAATCTTCCTACATTTTTTTTAAACTGACATTAGTTTTTGACATTTGGAATTTATTCTCAACTCAGACATTAGTAAGTGGGCTAGATGATTTTTCTACATTTTCTCCCACTGAATTAATCTCCAGTGAAAACAGAAACTGCAAAAAATATGTGTTGTTACACGAACTTTGTTTTTAAAAACTTTTATTACACTCAAAATACAAAATATCGACTTTCGAAAATACCGAAAAATATATTGTAAAAACAGGATATGTAGATAAAAAATAATATGCAGACTGAGTGAAATATATTTACAATCATATTTATAAGTTGAATATGCTGAGGTTGCACCAACATTCGTTACAGTACCGGAAACCAGAGGGTAGGGAAAAGAAGGGTAAGACCGGGTAGTGGGGTGAGATCGGGTACCTTGACTGTGCTGCTACTACTAATGCCACCTGGAGCACAGAACGTGAAATACATTCCGTAAGCTGAGACGACTTAGCAGCAGTAGGTTCATTATATGCATAAGAATGAAGGAATAATTTAAATATCAGAGTGGTTTTAGAGCATTTTCTTATACAGATAGACCTGTTTCGGTAGAGACAAATGCAGTTCAAGAAGGAGACCCACCCCCACAGGCAGAAGCAGATGTTGTTCTACAAGTGGACCCAGCAACAGAAGAAAAACCTGCACAAACAACGTGTGAAACGGTAGTTGAGATTAACGAACCAATACAAACCAATATTGACGAACCATTTCCAAATGAACCCCGCTGTTCTAAAAGTTTAGAACCACAAATTTTTACGGATGCAAAGCCAGCTGCATCAACAGCTTTTGATATATCACCCAAACATCTGATGCCACCACCTTCTGCTAAAAGAAAGAAAACAGAAAGAACAGATAAACGAAAAGGGAAATGTGCAATATTAACTTCTTCACCATACAAAACAGAACTCGAATCTCAGTTAGAGGAAAAGAAAAAAGAAAATGAAAGAAAAATAACGTCACTGAAAAGAAAATTGGTTATTGATGACTCAAATAAACCAAATAAGCAGACAACATCGAAACCAAAGAATCAAAAACACAAGCGTACCAAGGCTCAGAAAAAGAAAAAAGTCTCCTCAAAAATTCTTGTAACCTCTACCTCGATCTCGTCTGATGATTCTTCCGATGGGGAGGATAACAAGTCCGACGATCATTGTTTATACTGCAACGAATCTTTTTCTAACTCAAAACAAGGAGAAGGATGGATCCAATGTGGAAAGTGTTTTGACTGGGCTCACGAAGGCTGCAGTGGAGCGGGCGAAGAAGATACCTTCTTTCAATGTGATTTTTGTTCGTAAGATTAATATTTTTTGTTAAAATTAAAGTTTTCTGAATGTAGTTTTTATAGTTTTCCATAAAGTTAATATGTGCACCCGATCTTACCCCACTAGTGGGGTAAGATCGGGTGATTTGACATTTTGAAAAAAACATATTTTTCTGGAAAAAGTAATGAATCTACGACTTTTCTGAAACACTATATTGTGATACGATAAACAATACGTCAGGTCGTTCTATGAAGCAAGCTCTAGTTGAAGTAATTTGGCTTCAACATGCCGAAAAGTGTTAGCTACCCGGTCTTACCCTTCTTTCCCCTACGTAGGCAATATACAGGATGTAATTCCTCCATCCCCAAGGTGTGGATTGATTACTCATCTTCTTCTTCTTGGAAGATTCTCGGTTTTGGTTTTGGATCAGTTGTGACTTCATTGACCATTTTTGTTGTACGTTGGCGTTTACATCTCGATTTCCGTTTGAAAACACCAACAAGAAGTGCGATCGCAATTACGATGTAGAGGGGTGTAGACCAAGCATAGGCGTAGTTGTTTGGAAAGTTTCTCAAACTAACTTCTTCCAATCGATTTTCTTTTTTTATTAGTTGGTGAACTTTGTCTAATGAAATGTCTTTAATCTTGATTTTTCCAGAGTGCATTCTTCCTTCGTTTTCGATCTTTATTTCAGGAAGTAGTAAAGGTTGACCTGGGATGACATCTTCGTGATTGATGAATACGTTTCTTGGAGTTTGGAAGCTACAGCTCGGTGGTAGTTCTATAAAATAGGTGCCCTTTAGAGATATGAAATCGGTTTGTGTACAAGTGGTTTTGATTTTCGTTTCTTCTGGAAATACTGCGATGTAATGCGCTGAATTCATACTTTCAATAATTTCGTTTTCCACGATAATTGGCACTGGTACACATTTCGGTTGACCTTCAGTTCTTAGTTGCAACAATTGGTGGATACATTCTTCGGATTGGGCATCTACCATAGGCTTTTCGTTGGGGCAAAAATACAGTTGGTGGATATTTTCATATTCTTGATCTTCGTACTCGTACTGATTGCCTTGCATTGCCAGAAAAGGCTAAGGTGGGATAAGGACCGTGTTATTTTTTGTGGGAATATAATACAGGTTAAAATAAGTATAAGTTTCGGGTTTAACTAAGGGAAAGTGAATAACGAAAACAATTCTGTCTTCAGAGTAATAAGAATCAACGGTTAAAATGTTATAGTATTTAAATAAATTTTGAGAATCACTGCCAAAGATTAGGGTATTAGTTGGATAAGATTTGAGTAATGTTTTAACTGTGAATTCTAGATGTTCAAACTATAGAACTCTATAATGCAATGTTTTTAATTTTACAATTGCAATGGAGTTTTCAATATTATTTATTATTTCGATTAAGATTTTAAGTGCTGCTTGTATTTGATCAAGAGTATTTTTTGCTAGGAAATAAGAGGAAAAATCATTAACAAATTTTTCAAGTTCAGAACGGTATTCTTGATAATAGCACAGGTTCAATATGGTATTTTATTTAGGTATACACTAAAAAAAAATATGATATATATTATTCTGAGATATTTTTTAGGGTTGGATGCGTCGAAGTTAGGCCCTAAGATATCATACATTTAACGATGGACCTCAGACAATCTGCAATTATGGGTTTTATAGTTAATTTGAATTTATCGTTCTCACATTTGGATGATAATTTATAATCGAAGAGATGATTATAGGTCAGTCGCGTGTGATTGAGGCGAAGACGCGTTAGGAGAACTTCATCATTGCGATTTTTGGGTAGTAATGTCCACGGTTTCACTTCGTTTATCACTTCTCGAAGCTTTTGTAGATGTTTTTCATTTTTTTTACCAGTCACGGAGCACTTTATGTTTTTACTTGTTTATATTCGATAGATTTTCCACGCAGTCAGCACCAAAACTATTTGTACCTTCCTTGGCGACCAGATCTGTTTCTTCCTTTCCTTTTATTCCAATATGGGAGGGGATCCAACAAATACCTATTACATACCAAGGGACGAAAATAAGGCTTTTCCTCTCGTGGATAGCATGATTAAAATCCGCGAAGGGAAAAGAATTTTCTTCCTGAGGCATTTGTATATATATATATATATATATATATATATATATATATATATATATATATATATATATATATATGTATATGGTTTCGTTTTTTTTTGGTTCTTGGTCTTTTTATTCAATTATATATCGCTTATTTTGTATTCTTGGGATTGAGGACCATTTTTAAAGACATTTATCTAGTAGTTAATACATTTTCATTTAACGTTTCGGTCTTTCATCAGAAATAAAATTTTTTGTTAAAACTAAAAGAAATGGTACAAGTTACAAAAAGAATTTTAAAAGCAAAACAAATAAATCTGACCTTCGACAGAACGTTCATTTGATTATTCATATACTTTATAGATGTTTAGGACGTATCAAATAACAGAACATAACTCACACCCAAACAAAACGAACATGACAGACTACAGTTTACTATTGAACTAGGAAAAAAATAATCAAATTAGTTTTTTGGACCTTACCCTCCATCATACAACTAACACCATAAAAACGGAATGGCACACAAAAGATACCTGGTCTTCCCGATATTTAAACTTTAAATCACAACACCCTCTAACACAAAAGAAATCTGTTATTATAGGACTCGCAGATCGATCAATAAATCTGTCCGAACCCGAATTCAGTGAAAATGCAATAAGAAAAGCTAAAGATGCCCTTATACTCAACAACTATCCCACAAATTTGATAAATAAGATATTTGAAAAACGTTTACATATATTTTATAACCATCATAATAAAAAAACTGAAATAGACAATAAAACAAACCAATTCCTCACTTTGCCATACATACCAAATTTATCAGAAAACCTAAAAAAGACATTTTCGCACCACAACATACATGTTGCTCATAAAGGGTACAACCTACTAAAAACCAATTCCACCTATCTAAAAAGTTCAATCCCAAAAGAAAAAAAGAGCAATATAGTTTATGAAATACCATGTAAAATCTGTGAAGGGGTCTACATCGGACAAACAAGTCAGTATTTGAAAAACAGGATAAATGGTCACAAATATGACAAACTAAACAAAACGGCACTCACTATCCAGGTTTCAGAGAACCAACACGAATTTGATTTCGAAAATACAAAAATTCTTCGAAGTGAAAACCACACAAAAAAACGCGAAGTTCTAGAAATGATAGAAATACAAAGAAAAACCAGTTCTGTAAATTTAAAGACTAGCACAAAAAATCTTAGGAAAATTTATAATAATATTATGAAAACTTGGAAATATAGAGAAACACGTGGCGTATTCCAAGTATAATACATTTGTTACCATTCCCTAAATAAATATGAAATCCATTCCAATACCAGTCAACACAAAAACGACAAATTAAAATCTCGTTACACCTGCTTTCATTGTATAGAACAAATACTCGTATATTCAAATAAAATTTTTTATCAATGAATGTCATGTTTTTTAAAAGGTTCGTTTTGTTTGGGTGTTAGTTATGTTCTGTTATGTGATACGTCCTAAACATCTATGAAGTATATGAATAATCAAATGAACGTTCTGTCGAAAGTAAGATTTATTTGTTTTGCTTTTAAAATTCTTTTTGTAACTTGTACCATTTCTTTAAGTTTTAACAAAAAAATTTATTTCTGATAAAGGTTATGGAAAGACCGAAACGTTAAATAAAAATGTATTAACTACTAGTTAAATGTCTTTAAAAATGGTCCTCAATCCCAAGAATACAAAATAAACGATATATATATGTAGGTTTGTTTTCGTTTGTCTGGGTTGAATAATATTCCCAGAGGTGAATATAACAGTTTTATTCTAAAAATACCTCAATTTACAGTCGAAGTCGATTTTTGAAGTTGCAACCAAAAACTCTAAAGGTCATAAGATGATTCTCATCAAGTGTTCTAAATATAAATAAGTAAAACTGCAATAAAACGTTAAAAGAAAATCACAACAATAACACTAACAAAATACATTGAAAATTCAATTATCTACATTCGGCCATCCTATTGTGAATCCGACCTGGATTCACTTTGGTTATCAACCCAAGGTTTCATGAACTCTGCACATGTAGAAGTACGCACTGGTCCCTCATGATGGCCCACTTTCATTACGTCATATCTGTCATTGGGTTTTATCTTTGTGACTTCATAGGGTCCTAGGAATTTTTTATGAACTTTAATTCCTACTCCAAATTGGGTTCTTTTAATGGCTACCAAATCTACTTTTCTATATAACCTTGATTTTTTCTTCTTAAAATATAAGTTCTCTCGTTTTGTTCCTGTATTTTTAAAATCTGTTTTTTGCTTTGTACTCGGAGTTCTTTTCTCTCTTCATCAAATTTTTGTATTATAGCTTCTTCCAATAATTCCTTAATTACTATTTCTTCTTTATTCCTCATCTTTACTCCTGTCAGAATTTCAAAAGGTGTAGCCCCTATGCTTCTCTGAATAGTAGAATTCAATGCTCTTTATACGTGCTCAACATATTTAAACCATTTTCTAGGATCGTTAAGGTAAGTTTCGTAAGAACTGGAATGATAATACGATTCACTCTCTCAATCTGACCATTTCCTCTTGGAACTCCAGTGGTTATTATTAAGCACTGTATACCTTCATCAGTACTATAGTTGTTAAATTCTTCCGAAGTGAAAGCAGTTCCTTGATCTGTTATAATTCTACCTGGGTTTCCAAAAACTTGTTTTTGTTTCTCCAACCAACCAATAACTTCTTTAGTTGTTGTAGATTTACATGCATATAGCCAGGTGAATTTGGAGAAATGATTAACAATCGCCAATATATAACGATAATTTTTATTATTCGAAGGTATTGGTCCTAAATGATCGATGTGATATGTGTGCAGTGGTCCTTCCTGTTTAGTTATGGGATGTAACATCCCTTCCTTCTTCCCTTCCTTTCTGTTACCTAATATACAATGTATGCAATTTCCCAAATATTTTTTAATTTTTTCTTTCAACTTTGGAATATAAAATTCTCTTCGTACCACTCCTTCTGTCTTCGGGAGTACAAAATGACCAATGTCGTGAGCTCTTTTTATTAAGTCCATCTGCATTGCTCTTGGAGCTACTACTAACTCCTTTCCATTCTCAAATTCATAAAGTATATGATTCTTAACCAAAAAATCTTCATAATCTTTTGTACTTAATATCTTCTTTAGCACTAATAAGTGTTCGTCCATTTCTTGTGCTCGTCTAAGACGTTCTATAACACCATCTTCTTCAATAAACGTCTTCGCAATTTCCATAACAACTAGATAACGACTTGAAGCATCTACGTGAGACATCCTGCTCCCTTTGCGATGTTCAATTTCGTATGAATACTCCTCCAATAATAAAGCCCATCTAGCAACTGTGGTGGTCAAATCGTTCTTAGTCATAGTCTTCTGGAAAGCTGAACAATCAGTAACAATTTTAAATTGTATTCCTAGTAAATATATTCGAAATTCACTGCTTGAATGATGGCTAACACTTCGAGCTTATAGCCACTGTATTTTTCCTCAGCCGGAGTAGTTTTCTTGCTCATGTAGTAAACTGGATGGAATTTATTATCTTCGCTCGACTTCTGCATCAGACAGGCTCCATAACCATATTTGCTCGCGTCTGTATGCAATTCCGTTTCACCGCCCTGCTTATAAATGTTTATTACTGGTTTACAAGATAGTAATTTTTTGAGTCTCTCAAACGCCTCTTTCTGTTCGTCACCAAAAACAAACTTTTGCTCCTTCCTCAAAAGATCACTCAAAGGTTTCGCGATAATGGAATATGAAGAGATGAACTTGCGAAAATATCCTGTCAAACCTAAAATTTGTTTAAAAGTCGTTGATTGTGGAAAATTCCTGATTGCCAAAGTCTTCTCATTTGAGGGTTGGACTTTCCCACCCTCAATGATAAATCCTAAAAATGCTATCTGGGTTTTTAATAATTGACATTTCTTTTTTTATGTCTAGACCATAGTCTTTCGCAACCTGAATAACTTCCTTTACCTTTCCAGTCCTTCTTCTGTAGAACTTATTATTATTATATCGTCCATATAATAAAGCATTATATTTTTCAGCAACAATTTTCTTAAAACTGTACTCACGAATCTCTAAAAAACTGATGGACTATTGCATAACCCAAAAGGACATTTTAGAAATTCAAATTGACCGTGATTTGTAACAAATGCGGTATATTTTATACTTTTTTCTTCTATTCCAACGTGAAAAAATCCATTCCTCAGATCGATGGTACTAAAGTATTTAGCTGTCTGAAATCTATCCAACACATCTTCGATTAAAGGAAGAGGAAATCTATCCTTTACTATGTTTTTGTTAAGTTTCCTGTAATCACAACATATTCTAGTACTGCCATCTTTCTTTTTAACAAGAACTATTTGACTCGCAAAGTCAGATGAACTACATCTTATAATTCCTTCTTCTAGCCATTCTTCTATTTGCGCCTCAACCTCTTCTTTTTCTCGTACAGCTAACCTTCTCGGACTTTGGTATATTGGCTCTTCATTCTTCAATAGCATATGCATTTTAACATCAGCTTCCATAATCTTCTCTGGATAATATTCTTTTATAAGTTTCTTTGATTCTTCCCGAACTTTTTCATTTTTTATATGTGTAACATCAAATATATCAGTTTCTCTATCAGCTTCTTCGTCTATTGTAAATTCTGCTTTTCCTTCTTAAAAACAACAATTTTACCATCTCTAAAGATAACATCTACTTGAGCTAAAACATCGTTTCCCACAATCGCCTTGAAGTTTGGCGCTTCAGAAGGAATAACATGGATTTTCAGAAATAACTCTTCTCCATCAATGAAGACATTTCTATTGAAAGATCCCATTGTTATTACTTTGTTGTTTGACCCAATACCTCTAAGAGTAATAAATTGTTAATTTATTTCTATATATTTGAATTATGCTTCGTATACGTCTTATCGTATCGCAGTGATATCCCTTCCTGTATCCAGAAGTGCTATTAATTGAATATTGTCAATATTCAATTTAACGCTATTTTTTGGAACCATCTCAACTATCGTCATATTTGTATTTCCACTTCCAGTATTCTTCTCTGGACATTTATTTGATACATGCCCATAACCAGAACAAACAAAACACTTTGGTCCTTTCGCTTTTTCGGACATTCGTTGGACAAATGACCGTTGCCTCCACAGTTAAAACAACATCGCAGGCTACTTTTCTTATTCCTTTTCTCGTCTTTGTCTCTATTGGTTTTAGTTTTCCATTCCTTAATGTGTTTACCCTGTCGGTTTCTCTCTTCGAACTGTGTAGTTTTCGAAGTTTTAATTTGTTCATAGAGCTTAATCTTTCCTTTGAATTCACCAACCGTTTTTGCACCATACAAAATAAGTATGTTTGATATATCATCCTGTATACCATCAATTATATATTGAATCAAAACTTCAGACTCTATATTTGCTCTACTTCCGATCTCTCGCATTGTTAATACATACTCTTGTACTGACTCTTCCCTCCGCTTTTTCCTTGTCATCAGTAATTTATGTATTTGAGCACTACTAACTTTTACATCAAATTTTGCAATTACCTTTTTTTTATAACCATCCATTTTGTAATTCCTCTTTCTGACTGAATAAATAGCCTAGCAAGTCCTCTCAATGATTTTTTCGCAAATATCAACTTCTGCAACTCATTCCATTCTGTCAGCTTAGAAATTTCTTCGAAATCCTCAATCCACTTTTGAACTGGATAATTATCTCTTCCATCAAAAGTTCTAATACTGTCCTCAACGTCTTTGAATGTCAATGAAAACGAACTATTTAGCTTCATATTTTCAAAAGATTCGTTATTCTTGTTAACTCCATTATTTTCATTCTCATCTTCATCGGAATTCATCTCACCTTCCGATTCTTCTTCCACTTCATCACCTGTTACTTCATTTTCATCATTTGACTGTAGGTCATTCATGAAGGAACACATGCGTGCAACTACTTCTTCATCACTACCAGAATAATCAAGATAAAGTATATTACAAATAGCAATAAGATCAGGCAACTGCACTTTTTGTTTCACCTCATTCATTTTTTGTGAATATTTCAAAGACTTTCTGTCTAAATGGAAACCAGAAAATTCACGTACCTGTTTCCGCGTTTTCCTACCTTCCCCCTCGATTCCAAAGGCAACTACATGTGAAGCCTGTACTGCCTTGAGTGAACTACTGGAAATATTTTTTCGGATTCTTGGAATATCTCCCAAATTAGTCATTGTACGCAATTAAAATAAATACGATATCAATAAATATGTTAGAATAAATAATCAAATAATACTACAAACAGAATTCCCCTTATGCCTCAAAATTCAAACGAATTTGTAACAAGTCAAGTTGCAACTTATTTCTTATTCGGCAACTATCAAAATGAACCTGAATATCGTGACGTCTACATAATATGGAACGAAAATGAATTAATAAATCAAAATAATTGATTACGTAACCCAATCAAAATAATTGAAGCAATTATATCTTCTATTAACAGCTGGTGTAATATGATTATCTAGCTCGTCTATTGGAAAAATGTATCATACCTTGTTTATTCCACAATAATATTATGCAATTACGTCTGAATTTCTTTGAAGTCTTTTTAATCCCTTCGACAAGTGTTACTTCTTTGTCTGCTTGTATTCGAAGTCGTCTTACTCCTGTCCTTTCACGTCTTTTGCTGCTTTGCTCGAAGTATTCTTACTTCCGTCTTCTTCAGTTCCGTCTTCTTCAGTTCCGTCTTCTTCAGAATTAGGTTCACCTTCGTGAATAACTTCTTTAAAATAGTTTTTTTTCAATAATATTCCCGTTATCCTAAACGTCAGGAAAACTTCAACTCGTTTTCGCTTCGACTATAATTTTATCTGCATCCCGAACGAGCCCCCAAAAATGTAGATTTGTTTTCGTTTGTCTAGGTTGAATATTATTCCCAGAGGTGAATATAACAGTTTTATTCTAAAAATAACTCGAAGTCGATTTTTGAAGTTGTCCGTCACAATATTCTCTCGTCTCTCCCTTATTAAATCCCCGGCAACCAAAAACTCTAAAGGTCATAAGATTATTCTCATCAAGTGTTCTAAATATAAATAAGTAAAACAAAAGAAAATCACAACAATAACACTAACTAAATACATTAAAAATTCAATTATCTACATATATATATATATATATATATATATATATATATATATATATATATACAAAATATATATTAAACAAGATTATTATTATATTGAGTGAATGAAAACGACGAATACTCAGTGTGTATTTATTTATTAATAAATAAATACACACTGAGTATTCGTCGTTTTCAGTCGCTCAATTTACATCTAGTGTGTACACCATATCAACAGACAGTTCTATTATTATATTATTTTAATTATTTATTTACATAGATATTTATTTAGATTTTTTTTGTGAATTTTAGATTTATTTGTGTGGCTAGCTCAGTTGTTTATTATTATATGATATATTGTTATTTTAGTATTTGATATTGATCGGGAGCATGAGACTTCCTCTACTCTTTGAGTCCTGGCATTGTTTGGAGATGTTTCGCACATTCAGAATAAAAAAGAAACACAAACACAATATTTTCAATCATTTAATTTTATAATGAAATTTTTTTTTATTTAAATATATTTTATAATCAAAACAGTTACGCCTATGGAATTTACCAATACAGAATTATCAAGAATATACACTATCTTATGCGCATGCCCAACTAATAACGAACATAATCGAAACGGAACGAACGTTTCTTAACGACACTCTGCACCTGCGTAAATATTAGATACATAGCATCATTTCCTTTAGAATAATGCTGATGTATTCGCATAAAAGAATTTACGTTGAGAATTATATACATATACCAAATAAATTGTTGGAAGAAATAAGTTACAAAATTTATATATACAAATGGACAATTATGTGAATGAAATACGATGCATTTTTCTTATATGATTTGAAAATACGTAAGTACAAACATTATTATATCATAGAATAGGCCTTTTTAAATAATATTTTAGAATTTGTCTAGTGAATAAAATATAAAAAGTCTTTTCTTCTTTTTTTATAGATCGATCATAAAGACGCAAAAATTCTTAGATATATGTACATGAAATAGTCACTGAATTAACACTCAAAAGTTATTATTTTTATTATTGGCCAATAATATCTAAGAAGCACTGACCTGATGCCTGGATTCTGGAAATATATCCCGTCTGGATACAGGACAACGCCTTCCGAAGTTCTAGCTGCTCGATTTATTGAGAAATTTGGATATTCTCACGGGAAAAACTGGTTATAAATACATGTAAGTGTCCTAGGTTTTATCTTTGTTACGAATTTGTGGTTTTTATTATGAAAATTTGTAATTTAACTGGAAATTTCGGGAAAAGTTTGTTATCACCTGCTCACCATTTCGACGCCAAGAACCAACCTCCCACGCTTCTATCCGATCGTCAATTTTTTAATCAACAACCAATATATTGTCTAAGCACACTGATTGTCAATGAATTTTTTGTTAAATTTTATTTAATCGAAATTTGTCATGTCACTTTCCACCAATCATATTGTTTCTGTAGCTGTCGAACTATTTTCACAATTTCTACACTTTAGGAGTTTTTTAGAAACATATATAAATGTAAATTCCACCCGAAAAGTATCTATTTTCTTTTACTGTCTAACTAATTTCAATAGAACAAATCTTTTTACTGATAGTGGAATTCCTTTTATATGTCGACATGGCAATGTATAATTTTGTTTTTACATATACATATGATAATTTGAAAATAACATTTATTTTTATGAACATAAATTCTTTTATAAGATCTTTTGCTCTGATTATTTATACTATTTAATTTCTCTAGCAGCAAATATTTCTTTGAATCCATCATCATTTAATATTCATTAATTTCATAAAATTTTATATACACTATGACATATAAATTATCTTTATGTCTTGATATTATTCTATTATAAATGTATCTATTGCTTATTACTAAATATGAAATTGGTTCATATTATTACTGTTTCAACTAACTACTTATTAAATAGATAACTAAACTTGTTTAATTTCAGGTGAAACAGCTGATTTTTTCATAACAACTAAACATCTATATTTGGGCAGATTCCATGTTCTCCATTATACTTGTTAAGCATTTTCTAACTTAAGACAATAATTAAGGTAATTTCTTTATTTTATTGTTGTTCTTCTAATTATTATAAACAAATGATTTAATATATTCTGATTTTATATGCATTTTTACTTATGAATGTGTTTCTTCTTGATGTGTTTTTAACTACATAGTTTCAATTTATTTCAAATAATAAGCAAAATATTTACAAACAGCTGATACTCTTTCGTATATAAGATATATGGTTCAATATATGGTTCAATATATATATATATATATATATATATATATATATATATATATATATATATATATATATATATATATATATATATATTATTAATTATTATTATTGAAAATTTTTTTTTATAAATTGTTATTATATATTATTTTATAAGATGAAATCGAGACTTACCTTCGGCCGCTCTTTATAGGTTTAATTTTAATTTATAATTTTATTTTATGAAGAGTCGAAAGCATGTTGACCTCTATCTTCGACTGCTCTTCAATATTATTTGAACTTGTCTATTTATTATTGGAATTGTTTATAGCCGGAGACATGTAGACCTTTTCTCGTTGGGTTCATGGCGCATATAAATGAGTCTATTTTAACTGTGGTTTTATTAATTATTGAATTGTAAATATACTGTATATTGAGAAATTAAATGATTTTTGAAAACATATGTGTCTTAATTTACTGTTTCCAGATATTTTGAATGAATGAGGTGAGTCGATATTTCTGAATTTATTAAGGATAGTGTATAAAATAAAAATGGAAAACACTTTACAGAAAAATAATTTTAATAAATTGTTGAGATTGAAATCGTAATTAATTTTAAACACCAAATTTTCTTGATACCACCCCTGTACTCTTTACAGTCAGACGCATGGAGTGTTCTTGAACATATCTCCACTGCGTCGGCGTGACGAAAATATACGATTTTGCTTCGTGGAAAGCGAAGATACACATTTGTGTTTACAGTCTATTTCCCACTTATGAAATGTTTATACAAATTAAATGTTCGTATGTATACGTTGAAACTATCAAGATAATATTCAAAAACAAAACATACGATTGCATATACATATATATATATATAAAAATAAATAGGAGTGATGTGAAATTAGTATAGTGATAGACAGAAGATAATAATGTATGTAATAAGAAAATGGAAGCTAGACGAAATTTACATATAATGTGAACAACAATGATACAAATTAATTATTAAAAGTAAGTACATAGTTATTTATTAGTTATGATTTATGGATATCTATGTACGTAAGTTCTTACTATGCATCATAAAACAATCAGGCCTTTTAATGAAATTTCGAAATTATTTTATTGTTCACTATTTGAATGTTTTTATTTTTATTTATGTTGGAATTCCAAATTGATAATAAATTAGCACAGACCTTAATATATCCACTGTAGAAAGCTCCATATTGCTGGATGGCGTCACCTCTTTTCTTGAAGATCTCTTTAGCGAAAGAGATGCACGTTCGAACAAACTCCCGTTCTCACAAACTGTTAAAATAGCTTATAGAATTATTATTATTGAACTTTTTTGCAAATTCACATGTTTTATTTCTTTTTTATTAAAATTTATTTGGAAGCCTCTTACATAGATGCTAACCCTTTTTAGCTACCCACGCCTCTTCACTTTTTTGTCACAATCAACAACCCTTTCTCGTCATAAAATTCATAGCCTTCTATTGACACTTTCTTTCAAAATAATTGTTTGTGTGGGGAATTTTTAGTTCTAAATGTAAATTAGTTCTTTTAATTGTCCTGGATCGTATCAACACTTATTTGTTTAATTGTATATAGTCTTAGGGGTTTCATAAAATGTCTTTTTCACTATTGACAATCCTTTAATTTGTTAGTTATCCCTTTTCAAGGTATTTTGATTTACATTATTTTACATAAAACTTACAATCTAAATATCAAGTATTATATATGCAAATGTATAGTTTTCAATTTTCTAATCTTTGTGATTGTTAATCACATATAAATTCTTATTTATTTTCTAATTTCCCTTTCATAAAAATTATTCCATTCGTAACCAATAAATTTAAGTTGGCAATCAATTTAGTAATTTTTATGTTACTTCCAGTTGATTAATATTCATAATTGCAAACTCTTGTTGACACCTGACATGGCTACGTTCCGCCTGTCAAACAAATACTTTTTATTTTTAATTACCTTTTTAATTATAAACCTTTTTACTTATTACCCATAAATATTGATACTCATTTATTTATTCAAATACTAATTCCTTTTGTTTCCAGGTTTCAATTGATGCTACATGGTAATTACCTGAATGTTCATATGGCAATGTTTTAAACAGTCTAGTAAATGTTGCCATCAACGTAATATTGGATTATTATTAAGGTAAAATTTTGTACTTATTTACACACTGCTATTACTAGAAATATCTTTATTCACTATCTTTATTATACCTTTCAATATAAATGCTTTTCTTTAATATTTGGTAGTACAAATGCTCACTTCATTCAATTCAATCATCTAAAACTCCTAGTTTTTTTTATGTAACCTTCAATTGGCCTTACCAATTTTAGATGGTTTCAATATATATATATATATATATATATATATATATATATATATATATATATATATTTATAATGCTCAAAAAATTATAATGCGTGCATAGTATGCACTGCACACTAATGACAACAACTGAAGAATGTTGTGGAATTATATGCGGCTATCTGACAAAAAATCAAGTAATAAAATAATAAAATATCATTCATAAAAAAAGATAAATTGCAAGTAAAATCATTACTGACCCGGAATTCATTAGAATCCCGAGTTCTTCTAGAGATCACGTTGATAACTTTGTGTTGATAGCTCTTCCTTCATTGGAAAGCAACCTTGAAAGCTGCCACGCTACGTCATTAAGTAACCATCAAAAAGGACTGGTTACTGTTTTAGCGGAAAATGGCTCTTCAGGAGGGATTACTTTCTTTAATTTGACCAACTTGAGAAAATATACGCATCTATGTGAATTTTATTGTATATCTTAAACGAAAATTTTTGTTCTCAAGAATGAAAACTATCCTCCCTTCCTTAGGGGTTGAAAATTAAGTTAGTGACGTATTAGAAAAATGCTATTTCTTCCTTGTTAGCTTCTATGAATTGTAGTTAATTTTAACTGTGAGAGAATTCGAAGTGTAAATTTTATAATAGTTTGAACTGAGCTAAGAGAATCTGTGAGCATATCTGAGCTATGTTTAGTTTTAGGAGAGCATTCTCGTTGGCACCCCAGAGATGATGCGCGATAGTTTTGATGATATTCAGCCTTTAAAGCAATTGCCTCTAATTTCCAAAATATTCTGTTGCTATAAAATCAATAGTAGTATTTTGATGAATCAAGAAGGAAGCCTTGTATTCGAACAGTAAGCTTATAAATTAAAACATTGTTCTCGATAATGAAAGGAAATTAATATTATTTTATAATATTTAGTTATAAATACAACCTGTCAAAATGCTAAAAGTACCCAAAAGTCCACACACAAAATATATAATCAGTAATTACCTTCACAGGCCACCAAAAGTTTGTAAATGTTATAGACATTAGTTACTTGAAGTCGCTCACCTGAAACAAAGAAAAAATCGTTAATTTGAGTAAATATTCAAAACAAATATAAAGTCGTGTTCATATCTCTAAGAGAAAAAGTAAAGTATAATAAAGTACTCAGTATTTCACACATTTCCAGTTCCCACTAAAACTACAAATTTTCTTTTCAATAATTTTATAATCTCTCCACCCATTAAGAGGGAACGAGGTCATATTTTAAGCAGCCCGCGCACCGAGAAACATAAATACACCAATATTCGGGGAGACGCCTTAGATGTGCTTCAGACGATACCTGTTGAAGAAACTGATGACTTCGAATATCTAGAACACTTGTACCGATGTTAGCTGCCGAACCAAAGGCGGAAACATGACGAGACCGTTCAGGAGCATGAACTGAACATTACCCGACTAGTTCGATTTGCTTATCCATCAGCGCCCTTAGAACAAGGTGGAATGTTTTAGCATCCAGAACTTTATTGACGGCTTATGTGCCCACGATATGGAGAGGACGCTTCTATTAGCCCATTCCAAAGCCATGGTAGATGTATTGACCGCGGCTCTTAAATATGAAGCAGCCACAAAGACTTCGGGATACAACAAACATAACACCATGCATGAAGAAGGTGACGATGCTAGACTTGACCAAGGGCCTATTACGTAAGTTTGACAAATTGAACAGAGAATAGATATATAGATAGATAGATATTTATTAACTAGTTTACAATAAAATGTTTGTAGCACGTCAAAAAGAAAATACATACAAAAGAAATATACAAAATATATCTTAAGATAAAAACAGAGTAATATGTCACATCAGAGATACGGTGTTGAGATTGCCTCGACAATGCACAATGTAATCATCAACAGAGTAGAAACAATATTTAAGGAGAAACTTTTTTGAATATTTTTTAAAAGCATTGGAGCCCAAAGTTTTTACAATTGATGGCAAAATATTAAAAAGCCTATAGTTTGGTGAATTGAATTGCGTCTCATTTAGCCGAAAGTAGCTGCATTTTATATGATGAGCAATACGAGTGTTGTAGTCGTGGATATCTGAATTTCTAGACAACATTGACTGTTTCCCATGAATTTCAATTAGAGTATGAAATAAAAACAAATACGGTAATAGCATAATTTTATATTTTATGAAAAACTGTTGACAATGATCCCTGAAACCAACATCAGCAATCACCCTTATCGCCTTTTTAGCATTCTAAATACTGTTAAAGCATGGGAGGAATTATCCCAGAGGGTGATGCCATAGCTGATATGCGAATGAAAGAGTGAGAAATACGTAGTTTTGAGTGTACTTGAATTAGTAATATTTTTCAACTGTCGTAAAATGAATAAGGAACTTGAAAGTTTTTTGACTAAATACTCAATATGTGCCTGCCAACTTAGCCTGTGGTCTAGGACTAATCCAAGTAATTTCACATTTTAAGTTTTTTGGTGAAATGACAATTGATCACTTGCAGATATATGCATGATTTCAGTATTATTATTATTTAATTTTAATTTGCTCGATGAAAACCATTCATTTGCCCTGTTACTTACGCAATCTAGAGATGCGGCTAAATTCGTATTATCTTTCTCCGAAATAATAAATGTTGAATCGTCTGCAAATAGAACCGACATATAGGGTAACATAAAACGGCTCAGATTATTAATATTAATGATAAACAAGAGGGACACCAGAATCGACCCCTGAGGGACTCCATGACTTACTTCCAGGAAATATGATGTTACATAATTCACTGTAACACATTGTTTTCTGTTTGACAGGTAAGAACCAATAAGCTTCAACGGAATCCCCCTCCACTCCATAATAATTTAATTTTTCTGAGAGAATATTGTGAGAAACGCAGTCAAATGCCTTTGAAAGATCGCATAGCATTATGGCCGTACGGTTACCATGTTCAAGTTCTGCCACTACGCCACTCACAACACTAAGAACTGCCTGGGTGGTTGAGCGGGAATTTCTAAAGCCAAATTGGGAGCTACTGAAGAATTCGTTTGAATAAAAATAGTTATACAGTTGTTTTTTTTATTAATTTTCCAATGACTTTACTGAATATTGAGATAATACTGATAGGGCTATAATTATCGATTACGGAAGCATTGTCTTTTTTAGAAAGAGGAAGCACTTTGGACAGCTTAAAAATATCGGGATAAATACCGTTGTTAAAAATAAGATTTATGAGTTCCGTAAAAGGTTTTGCAGCAATAGAATTGGTCTCCTTCAAGATGCGGCTATTGAGTTAATAAATATCAAGACAATCAGAATTTTTCAATGAATTAATGGCTGTAGAGACCTCAAAGTGAGTGACCGGGTGTAAATAGAATGAACCGCAATGAGCAGGAAAATTGACTGGTGAAAAGTAATGTCAATATCTGTTTCATAAATTATTCAATTTGTTTATCATACCAACTGACAAGTTGATTATCTGGCAAGCAAACAATTGAGATGGTGAATAATAGCCAAGACTGGTTTAAGCTGTTTTGATTAATAAAGTAAGCATCTTTACTATTTTCGAGATATGTACCTGAATACTTTATGCATTTTAGTGGAGCAGTAACTTGCATCACTGGAGCAAATACAGCTCATAAAACAAATAGTTGAGGGAAAATTCTCGGACAAAGTAACATTGAGGGACCAGACATGGGCAAATTGGATGAGGCATGCAAAGGCGAGGAGTTCTTATTTTTCTCACTTAATTATGCTGCCGTTATATTTTTTATTGTAGGATAAGTATGACAGGAGCCGGCATACTGAAACTGGCAAAGTGAAGCTTTCAGAATTGGACGTTTTATGTAAAGAGTCGCCGAGTGTAGTCGGGCTATCGAAGAGATTCAAAGAACCATTATCATAAACTAATTTGGTCAATTTAATACAATGATGAAAATCGTAAATCGATACCCATTACCATTTTAGAATTACTGAGAAGTTTTTAAAGTCTCTCTAAGTTCATACTGAACCGTTCAATTTTTTTTTGTGTAAAAACTTTTTCCAAGTACTCTTTTATACATAATTTTTATGTTGTTGTGATTAGAAGAAATCGATTTTTTTTTTGGCACAAGTTATGAGGGTAAATTTTTTTAAGTTTGAAAAAACTTGAAATAATTTTTTCATATATAGTTAAGTAATTATGACCAAATATTTTTTACTTTAACTTTTAAGACGTTTGATATTTATGTTTACATTTTAAATTGTGCCCCTGACACCGGAATTAGTTTTTATCTATCTCTTCTAGGAATGGGAACAGTACACCTTCATAATTTTGCAAACGAATATAAATAACGTATAGCTAACAACAAACAACAGAGAACTATGATGCAGACTGCACTCTGCAGATTAGGAACTGTCGTAAATTATTTTCTCGATTACTTATGCTGGATATGGAGGCGCATTTTGCATTACATGTAAGAGCTGCGTTCGGGCATCGGGAAATTTGCGATAACGTGTGCTAGATATAAAATGCGTCCTGTCTTAACATAAGTGTTATAACTCTGTTTTTATTTTAGATCCATACAAGCAAACCACACCAACCAGAAGAAGGAAGGAAATTTAGCACCTAGGTAAAGATAAAACTCCTGAAAGCTAATAAGTCACCCGATGGATAGAGAACATGATAAGCAGCAGGAAAGCACAAGCCTCCCTGTGTGCTGTCACAAGAGAGGTGAAGACAGAATGAGGGTGTCCATAGGGAGGTGTTCTGTCAGTTAAGCTGTCTATTCTGGTAGTCGACAACCTCCTTCTTGTACTAAACGAGCAGGGATGGTATGCTCAAGGGTATGCTGACGACATTGTTATTCTAATACGGGGAAAATACGTGGGCATCTGCCTGGAACTAATGCAGAGGGCACTGTCCGTAGTGGAGAGATGGTGTGTCAACTTGAGTGACAGATCCGAATGGGCTCAGGAAGAACCTCAACATATGTTGAACAGTATAACCTGGTACACCGACGGGTCAAAGATCCCAACGGGTACAGGAGCAGGCGTCTACGGCGTCAGACCCAGGCAAAGCATAAGCGTCTGCCTTAGTAAGCTGCCGACCGTATTCCAAGCAGAAATAGCCGCACTAACCGAATGCGGCAGAACACGCATAGATAGGAAATTTAACAAAAATTGTATCTATGTGAAGACTGACAGTCGGGTGGGTCTTATGGCCTCAGAAAACCACAGCTATACGTCGAAGATAGTGTGGCACTGTCATAATACCCTGAAAACCTTGGCAAAAGCCAATAGGATAATTCTCACTTGGGTGCCAAGCCATACAGGTGTAGCTGGAAATGACGGATCTGATAAGTGTGCCCAGAAAGGAGCTGATCTCACCCTCATGGGAACAGAACTATCATACGGCGTTTCATATAACATCGTATGGAAAACTGTCTCAAACTGGATGTCGCATGAACACCAAAAGCACTGGAACAGGGTTGAGGGACACGCTCAGTTAAAAAGAAGTCTCAAAAGACAATCGATGCTCTCAGACTGGGCAGAACTGCGAAAAGTGGTAGAATTCCTAACTGACCACTGGCTATTCAATGCACACCTAGCGAAGATGGGGATTGACGCAACAAACCCCTATTGCAGGATGTATGGAGAGGTAAAGGAAACCCCAAAGCACGTTATCTTCGATGGTCCTGCCTTGTGAAGAAGCGCAGCCTCCTGTTTAGATATCTTCCCAGATACAAATCAAGAGGGACTGCAGGAAAGTATAGTCCGACGAATCTTACTGTTCGCTAAGAAATTAGGATGGGACTCTGCTTAATATCTGCGAATGGGGGTGTACAATAAGCCTAATTAGTGGCTGAGCGGCAGCCATTAGGGCACCCGAACCATTACCTCCTCGTGACTAAAAAAAATACAAAAAGGTAGATCCCCTACAGGTTACCATCACTGTAGTTAATTAAAATTACTTCCGTGAGTGTTGCTGGAACTTTTGTTATGATTACGGATTTCGATCAATGCATAGATCATTTCCTAAGTTAATTCGTGTTTCGTGATTAAAATAAAAGATTCAAGAGTCATCAACGATGAAACAAGGTTTTATTGAGGCAAATGGCTCTAATTTCGCCGCAATTGATTTGTTGATGTTGGGAGAGTTTCTCCCATCAAATAAAGACTTTTGCTCATCACAGTTGTGAAAAGTGAAAACTTCCTTGTAACTATATTATTAATAATATTTAGCGCTTAGTAAAATTCAATTCTCACAAGCCATTTTTAAACTTACGTTATAAGTTATTTTTAAGACTAGCTAATAATTTAACTAACATATTATTAGTGGTGTTCCTTTTGCTCGTTCGATCAAAGTCGATTGTAACGCTCAGGTTCTTTTTGACCTTTGCTTGAGACCCACAGGGGCGCCCAGACACACAAACTTTCTTTTCCTCTTTCCCCTCGAGCTTCAACTACTACTTTTCTGCCTAACCTTTCTATAAGCGAGAAAAGTATTGGTTTACCCCAAAAGAAGTTGGAATATTGAAATTTTTTTTGAGTTATTTTCACGTTTTCCATCACAAACAACACCAAAGAACGGGTTTTAGAAAAAAAAGCCTGTGTGTATGTCGTCGTCGTCGTTTTCGTCGGCCACTTTTCCTTACATGTCTTGTTAGCACGATACAGTCTCCGGAGTGCAATGAGTCAGCAATTTTATGATTGAATATTGTTAAGGACATGTCACAGATGAACCTTATTGATTTTCAGTTTACCGAAGCCAGTAGAGCACGATACAGCCTCCGGAGTAGATAAAAGTGACCAATTTTATGATTGCATATTATTCAGAGAATTTCAAAGATAATCCCTGTTGATATTCAGCTCACTAAAGCCAGTACTACGGGTGCTATGGTACTGGAAGTACCAAATTTTTGTCATTTTTGGAGAATTCCCAGTTTTTTTTGCATGATACAGCCTTCAGAGAGTATGCGATTGATCAATTTTATGATTGAATCTTGTTGAGTGTCTCAGATATGTACCCTATTGATTTTCAGTTGACTAGAGAGAGTACAGCGGGTCCTATAAATCCAGATTTACTAAATGTTGGCTTATTTTTGGAGAAATTTCGGTTTATTAGCACGATACATCCCCGACGTGTATGCAAGTAACAATTTTATGATAGAATATTGTTCAGGACCACAGATGCGAAAAAGTTAGTTTTAATCTTTAAAACCGTTCATTTTATCCTTGTTTCGTGCACATATTTACATTGAAGTTATAATTCGTCTTTGATTTGTGTTATAATAAAAGTATTGATCTTCATTTCTTCAAAACTGTCAGAGTCGTAAGAAACGAGAAACGCAAAATCACAAATTTCAAGGAACTAACGAGAGAAACTATTTTTTTGAGGTTATATTGTGCACATGCAAGCGTTCTATTTAAATGTGTCGTGTACCTATTGAGTACTCAGCTCGAGCCTGCAAATTAAACGCCACTATTATAATATTTGTAATGTCATATCTTCTTCTTTTTTCTATTCATATTTTTGATACACGAAAAATGTTTTGTTGACGTTCTTCGTTAAGCATAAACACAATGCAATATTTACTGGGGCGTCACGGCACATGAGTTTTCTCACATAATTCAAAGTAGATATAATAAAATACAATCAATTTCGCTAAAAGTTAGTTTATTGTTGGAATAATTTATTTTTCGGAAATAGCAGACGTGTACCTACATTGTAGAAGGGGAGTTCAAAATCTGTCACCATGCCTATTCTATTGAGCATTATTACTCGAACAATAGGAGAATCTTAAAAACTGAGTTTGAACTCAAAAAATAACATATAACTTAAAAGTATAGAAATAGTGGTAAATGGTTATATCTTATCAATGGGAGCTCAAGTGGTAACCATCAGAATTTGATACAATATCGTATTTATGGTGTCGCATCTGTACAATGCGATATACATATTGGTTCATAAATGACTGTTATCTTCATAAGCAATAAGCTGCAACAGCTGATAGAAATTACAGTCACAAAAAATTATCACAGAGTAATCTAATTGAATTTGTTATCCATAATATGATGAATAAACTGAAATAATTGCCAGAGTTTCGTAAATATCTTTACTCTGAAGTATGACGTTTCATATATTATAAGTTATAAAATGTATGTCAAAGGAAAATGGATATAGTTGAAAGTGGAACAATAAAATTCAAATGCATGCCATCATCAAACATTTGCAAGATAAAGTAGCGAAATATTCAAATCCGTAGACTACATGGCTACCGTTTTGATGTTTCAAGAAAAGTGGCAAACTTTCCAACACATTTGGAAAAGTATATCAACTATATTGGGACAATCTAAATTCCCATATATATTTTCATTCCAGAGCTGAAGTGGTTGTTTCTATATATTCCATTTTATTTCAACGTTTACAAAGATCAAAAATATATTTTTACAAAATATGTCATATCATCTCGACATATTAATCAAAGAACAGACTTGATTTTTCTTTTTCTAGTTAACAAGTATAGATATATCTAAAACACTCGATATGTGTATATTGACTACAGAACCTAAAATATCCATTAATTACCAACATATACCTCCCACCTTGAAATATTATTTCAAAAGGCTTTAGCCCTAGAACACTTACCATCGTAAATTTTACGACGGGCATCTAGTTTGACCACGTGTTTATCGTCGGGGTCAGAATATAGCCCTTCAAGTGACTTTGATTCTGATTATGATATACCATCAACTAGCAAAAATAAAAATCAAACATGACGAAAAGGGAAAAAACAAATTCCTAAAGAGCGGGGATCAGTATAACGTTGGAACAAATATTACTGAAAGCGAACATATGCAAGAGTGTTTAGTTATAGATGACGAGAACAATAAAACAGTTCCTACAAATCTAAACAGAGCGGAATGCCAGCTACCTGTAGGTCTTACTGAAAGCGATGATATTATGCAAGAGTCTCCATTTACAGATGAAGTGAATGATACTACAGTTTCTAAAAATCTTAAAGTCAAGGAATGCCAGCTACCTGTAAGTCTTAAGGGAAAAAAACGGCCATAGGTGGTCCTCGGTGGCAAAGGCGGTAACTAAAATACCATCGCGTAATATTTTGCATATCATACAAGGTCCTACAAATGATGCTAAAGCGGCAGAAACCCCTCTGGATGTTTTTCTTAGTCTGCTAGATCCAAGTATCCTAGAAAAAATAGTGGAGTACACAAATCACGAAATTTCGATTCGTTCGCAGAAATAAACTACCCAAAAATTGATTACCTCACAAGTGAATTTGGAGGAACTTCATGCTTTACTTGGACTATTGATATTTGCTGGTTGTCAAAAAGATAATCATTTGTCTACAAGGAAGATGTTTGATGACAAAATTTCCGGGTCCATATACAAAGCTACTATGAGTCGCGAAAGATTCGAGTTTCTAATAGACTGCTTACGTTTTGACAACAAAGAAACTAGACCTGAAAGAAAAGTAGACGATCCATTAGCACCAACTCGAGAAATATGGGACCAACTTATAAGCAGCTGTCGAAGATCATATAAACCAGGGTCATACGTTACAATAGACGGTCAGCTCTTAGCTTTCAGGGGTAGATGTCCCTTTAGGATGTACATACCCAATAAACCTTCAAAGTATGGCTTGAAAATTGTTATGGTGTGTGATGTTGGCACAAAGTATATGTTCGATGCTGAAGTATATTTGGGAAAGGGAACCAAAACCGATGGACAACCATTAGAACATTATTACGTAAAAAAATTAACCCAAGCAATTTATGGAAGCAACAGAAACGTGACCATGGATAATTGGTTCACGAGTATACCACTGGCTAAGGAATTATTAAAGCCTCCATATAACTTGACCCTGGTAGGCACTCTAAGAAGCAACAAAAAAGAGATACCGCCACAAATGTTGGATAGTAAAAATCGACCTATTGGAAGCAATGGTATCCTATAAAACTAAGGTGTCAAAAGTAGTTATTTTACTATCTACTATGCATCATAGTTCGGAGGTACAGAACATGACATCAGGAAAACCAGATTTAGTTAAGTTTTATAACAAAACTAAATACGGCGTCGATACGTTTGATTAAATGTGTGGGAGCAGAAGTACTTCACGAAAAACAAGAAGACGGCCGCTCTGCCTTTTTTATGGTGTGATCAATATTTCCTGCATAAACGCCTAGATAATTTATAATTATAATGAAAGAAGAATGGGATGTAAAATTGTTTCAAGAAAAGAGTTTATGGCTACAGAACAGCTCACGAAACAGTGGTTGGAACAGCGCGTAAAATGGCCAACTTTAAACCGTCCAGTAAGGCTGTTGATAGAAAATATTTTAAATCTGGACCTAGGACAGGAAACACCAATAGAAAATGTAAAAAAACGAGCCATGTGTCAATTTTGTTCAGCCAAAAAACGCCGTATAACAACCCAACATTGCCAACACTGCCATCGGCCTTTTTGCGGGGAACATCGCGCCCTTCTTTGTGTGTCCTGCAGTCAAAATATATAAAATATATCCTTTTTTTTATTAGATTTAGTGCGTTAATACCCTGTTCTATGTTACAAAATTTTTACGAATTTATTAAAGCTTAGGAACATTTTCTTTAGAGTTGTTTCTTTTTATCGTCGTAAATCTTACGATGGTTAGTATTGAAAGGTGATTTAGTATGGTGAGTATTCTAGGGTTAAGTTATTCACGCCTAGTTTTTACTTTTCACTTAATCTTGTAAGGGCAGTGTACACAGTTCCCGTACTCGTCTTCAGACAGACAACACGAATTTTATTGTTTGGCTTTGGAAATAGTTCAATGACTCTGCCAAGTTTACATCTCAACGAAGGTAAATTGTCTTCTTTTATTATTACCAACTCATCTAATACGACAAAACGACTTTCCGTATACCATTTTGCTTTTTTTTGAAGTTCTACTATGTAATCTGATGACCAATGTGACCAAAAGTGTTGATAAGCATTTGTAAATTTTGGTATTTTGACAATCTATTTTCTGAAATATGCCGAACATCTGGATCTGGGAGTGAGGTGAGGCGTCTTCCAAATGAAAAATGAGCCGGTGTCAAAAAATCCATATCATCTGGACTTGATGATAATGGGTATAACGAACGCGAATTGAGAACGGCTTCAATTTCTCTAAATAGAGTGGTGAGACCTTCAAGAGTTAATGTAGAATTACCTAAAATACGTTTAATGTGATTTCCCCCTGCTACCCAAAGCCCTCCAAAATTATGTGATTTTGCAGGAATACATTCCCAAAGAACCCCTTCATTTCCAATTTTGTCACTAAGAGATTCTGCAAGAATTTTTTAAACCGTGCACCCACAAAGGTGGTTCCATTATCAGAGAGAATTTTGAAAGGTTTTCCCCTTCTTGCAATAAATCTATGAAAACCGACTATAAAATCATCACTAGTTAAATCTGAAACTACCTCTATATGTATAGCTTTGGTAGAACAACATACAAATGAACATATACATATAATGAAATTGACTGTCTCGACCCTTACTTCGTGGAATATGCTCATATTAGTGTTTTTAAATGAAACTCACGGTATCTAGTTAATTCCACAATATAATAAAAGTTATTGGAAATTCTGAAAAATTGACAATTGTTTCGATAAATAAATATTGATTTATCGAAACAATTGTCAATTTTTTAGAATTTTCAATAACTTTTAATATATTATGCCTCAGATAATATACATAATCTACTACATTTAGCTGAAGATGTTAGAATATTTGGACATCTTAATAGTTACAGTGCTTTTGATTCCGAAAAGTATATGCAAACAATAAAGAAGTTGCTTAGAAAACAAGACAACCCTCTACAACAATGATTAATAGAAAAACAGAACTAGATAATGCTAAACAAAGTGAACATATTGAACGTATTGAACAAAGTGAATATTCTCAAAATTATCCGATACTCCACAAACCTCACTAAAATGGACCTGTGCTAAAAAATCATCCAATAACAGATCAATTTGAACAAGTGAATTGCAAAAAATTTGATTTCTTGTCTAAAGAACCTGATAGTTGTTGTTTATGCGGTCGAGAAATAATAGCAATCAGTAATTCGAAGATAACGGGCAAATCCTAATTTTAGGATAGAATATACAGGAAAAGAAATTGTCTTCCTTAGGCCATGCGAGTCATTAATATTAAATATATTTTTAGTTGGAAAATGACTAGTGAATGAAAAGCATGGAAAATACAAAATGTTTCATTTAAATGTCATGTCATGTTAACATTCACTAACAAATTTGTTACTCCGTTGTTACATAGTTTTTGAGACAACTTGTTGGTATTTATTATATATTATAACAATATATTAAGAATTGGCTGTGTGCTGAATATATATCGAACAACTTGCTTTGAGAGATGTTCAATATATTTACCCATTTTTTAGTGATAGACTTTTTGAAACAAGTTTTTAAGTTGCTGTAAATATATTGAAAATTAACTACTCTGTTGAAAAATCATGTGTTTATATATATTTTTTTTTGGATTCAACTTTTCAGAAAAAATGGAAAATAGTAATATTCGTGAGTTTTCTAGAAAGACTTGGATAAAAATGCAGTTTATCAATGACACGTCGGTAGCAGTGGTGCCCATCCACTTATCGCTGCTATAAAGCCACATCAATTAAATTCGTGTTGGCCTTCACTTAAGGTGAAGTTGTTTAGGGATGGGACTTACGGTAATATCTACAAATTCTGTATAAATAGCAAACTAAATATTATTATTCATTTCTATATTCGTATGAAACTGCTCGTCTAAAGTGCAGAAAGGCGGAAGTGGAGACCTCAATACCACATATGTGAACGAATCACATCCAAAAATAAGGGAATTTAAAACGAGGTTCCATTCTTCTTCAAAGTCCGACAGTGAGGTTAAATAACTTGTAAGGCAAAAGAAGGGGTCTAGACTGTCATCACCACTAAAAGCAGCTCGCACAATCATAATTGGTAATTGATATAAAAATAATGATTTTGACCTTCCCCAGTAATATTTCTTGGTTTTGTGAGTTTTTCAATTATTATTTAATGTCCACCATTGAAAAATAGTACTTTTATGTAAAAAATTATAGACCAAAAATTGAGGTGTTAATATTTTAATATTTTAGATACTGCAGAGCCCGAAATGAGCCACGTGGAACAAAGCCGAGAGGCAGTTTTGAGTACTGAAGAATGTGAGCCTTCAGCTAGGTCCAGCCATCAAATTTAGTTGTTTCTTTGATGAAACTCATATATCTGTAATTTGAAGTTATTGGCAAAGGGACTCAAGATCCAACAATAAACCACAGACCTGGAATATTTGCAGTTTTTCATTTTAAAACCTTTTTAAATGTGGCAAAAGTGTATTAACCCTCCGAGGAGTTGGGTGTGAGTTTAAAGGAGTCTTGGGTGCTTACCTAAATTTCTCGGGTGCCTTATTTTTAATTCTAAATAAATATTGAAAAATCCACCCCTTCTTCGACTTGAAGCTAGTCGACTGGCGAGCACAGATTGTTATACAGGGCAATCTGACATCTAAACGAGCACAGGAGGTAGGTATTGTGAATAGGAGGAGTCTCGTTATAAATAAATAATAAATACCTACTCTTTATTATATTATATTTTCCTAACTAGTTAATGGTCAAAAGTAACTTTAATTAAATTTACTTTCAAGTTGTTTTTGAAGTTTAATATTTTAATATAATCTAGTGTGGGCTTTCTGACGTGTACTTTAATTTATAAGACCATACAGTTGAACCCACAATTAAGTGATAAGGAACTTTATTCTAGCAACGTTATTAACATTGTGACAAGTAAACTCAAATTACCTTCAAAATTTTAATAATAAAGCTTCTTGGAACTAAATTGTGAGCTTTCAGCTCTGTAGTCTGTTTACAAAGTACGTACTATCAATACATACCAAGTACGTACAAACGATACGTACCAACTACGTACAAACGGTACGTACCATGTACGTACCAAGTACGTACAAAATGGTACGTACCAAGTACGTAGAGATGGTACGTACCAAGTACGTAAAAGCTGTACGTATTTGGTACGTACATTTTATTGGAAAATGTACGTATTTAATACGTACCATGTACGTACTACGTTCAGAAAAGTACGTACATAATACGTACCTTACGTCTCATGAGTACGTATTAAATACGTATTATGTACGTACTTGTGCTGTCTGGGAAAGGCAATGATTCATCTCATCTCATTTTTTCCAACCAAAGCTTTTGGAGTAAAATTATTGTCAGTATGACATAAGGTCCAACCAAATCCAAAAGAGTCAAGTTTTTTTGAATTTTCTGTGAGTATCACTCTTTTCGTTATTCTCTTGCGGCCAATTGAAAGTTTAGTAGGAAACTTTAAGATATCCTGTTTAAATTGCCAAAACAATCCAAGTGTCTTATTTTCAGTTTTCTCTCCAAAACAAACTTTATCCCTAACCTCTATTCCATCCAACACATTAAGTACATTTGAATTATTTGATACCCACCTACCAAGTTCCATCCTCCCAGCCTTCAAACCTCGAGAAATTTGGCACCACAGCTCTATAGCCTCCTCAGCTGACTGAGCCCCAGTCAGCAGGTCATCTCTCGGTATAGCCTGGGAACCCTTAGAATATGTGGCACAAGCCTCAATACCCAACTGTTGCAAACACCTTACTGCTAAGTATGGAGCAGATCGTGTTCCATATAGAACCATATTAAGGGTATAATTTACTAATGGGTCTAAGATTAATCCACCCATATCATTCTGTACATCTCAGCTACATCACCACATACAGCCACTACGTGTTCTCTAAATCTAAGAAGACCTAAATATAAATCACCCTGTGGTATCGGGCCAATATACTGGATGTCATTGAATGAAATTCCAGAATATGTTTCTGCCGAACCATCAAAAACAACTCTAAGCCAGGTAGTTCCTGAGTTTTCATTCAAACCACCATTATTCTAATTTAACCCTTTTTTCTGTCGGGCTAATTAGAGGGAGTGTAGTTTCGTTGTTCTTTTCCGATGCATTCGAAGGACCATTTGGATGTTGTGAACTTAGGGGATGATGTATTTGATGTAATGAAACACTTATATCACGATATGATTTATATTATCACGAGGTTATAACTTATTTGTTTTGCGTCGACAATTAAGACTTCACTTATTTTCGCGATAACTGAAAGTATTGTGCACCTACTATGTTGGTTTATGAAAATAATTAATGATTACAGACACATGGTGGTTCCCGGGATTGTAAAACGCCGGTGCTCTTCTAAACTGAGTACCTTTTCGTACCACGTTAAATGATGAAAGAGAGCGAATGTAGGGTCTATGGAGTATTTATATGTTTGATGACGTAGGATCGAAGAATGAGGGAGCTGTTAGAAACTAGCCAATGGGATACAAGTATTTGAAAATGTAACGTTCAAACACAACTGAATTTTGCAGATATGGAGATGTTTTTTTTGGGGTTTTCAACGGTTTCGTAGTAACAGATAACAGGGTTTGGACCAGCGTTTTTATGAAGAGATAAGGTGTCGGGAGCTTTGGTGTTGTTAGTGGAATTTCAGAAGACGATTATTTCTGTTTTTCTTAGGTGTTAGTAAATTTAAATGACTTTTTGTAGTTATATAAAGAAATATTAAAGGTTGAAATTAAGGATATTTTTAGGTATCTGTTTTGAACATAATATTCGAAATATAGTATACAGGGGAAATTGAAATAAAGTCACGGGAGAATTTGGTAATTAAAACCAAATTCGAACATATTGGGGGCGGGGGAAGAATGGAAGAAAGGTGAGAGATGGCTGTTCTCAGACATCGAATGCTGATGTTAGTGACAGGGTTAGATAGCGTGAGAGTGTATAGGGCTCTGATGCAGGATTGTGAATGAAAGTGAATATTTTTGAGAGTAACTATGTAAATATGTGTAGGGGTTGTAAAGGTATCTAATGTGTGTCAGAGTGTTGTAAGGACTCTGACGTCATGAATGTAATGAATGAATAAGATTTGAGGTTAGAGTGTTGTAAGGACTCTAGCGTCATGAATGTAACGAATGAATAAATGTTGAGGTTAGAGTGTTGTACGGACTCTAACATCATGAATGTAGCGAATGAATAAATGTTGAGGTTAGAGTGTTGTAAGGACTCTAACACCATGAATGTAACGAATGTAAGAGTTGGGGTTAGAGTGTTGTAAGGACTCTAACGTCATGAATGCAATGAATGAATAAGATTTGAGGTTAGAGTGTTGTAAGGACTCTAACGTCATGAATGTAACGAATGAATAAGGTTTGGGGTTAGAGTGTTGTAAGGACTCTAACGTCATGAATGTAACGAATGAATAAGACTTGAGGTTAGAGTGTTGTAAGGACTCTAACGTCATGTATGTAACGAATGAATGAACAAGAGGCCTAGATGCATGCTAGTTCTTGTTTTGTAAGGGCACGAATGTAAGCAATATACTCTAGAAATGGACTAGAGTTGTAAACGATAAGATTGTAAGCAATATACTCTAGAAATGGACTAGAATAGTGAACGATAAGAGTGTAAGCAATATACTCTAGAAATGGACTAGAGTTGTAAACGATAAGAGTGTAAGCAATATACTCTAGAAATGGACTAGAGTTGTAAACGATAAGAGTGTAAGCAATATACTCTAGAAATGGACTAGAGTTGTAAACGATAAGATTGTAAGCAATATACTCTAGAAATGGACTAGAGTTGTAAACGATAAGAATGTAGCAATATACTCTAGAAATGGACTAGAGTTGTAAACGATAAGAGTGTAAGCAATATACTCTAGAAATGGACTAGAGTTGTAAACGATAAGAAGGTAAGCAATATACTCTAGAAATGGACTAGAGTTGTAAACGATAAGAGTGTAAGCAATATACTCTAGAAATGGACTAGAGTTGTAAACGATAAGAGTGTAAGTAATATACTCTAGAAATGGACTAGAGTTGTAAACGATAAGAGTGTAATAATACCTTTGTCCAGGTATTCACATAAAGGAATAATACCTTTGTCCAGGTATTCACAGAAAAGAATAATACCTTTGTCCAGGTATTCACATGAAAGACTAAGTAAATGAAGTAAAGAACGAGAATGTTTACGTCGATTCTAGTTCGACAAGTGTGGTACCAGTTTGTTTTACGAGTAACGGTCCAGGAACCTCGGACGTCCCAGTGTTTAATGAGATAATGAGAGAAATGTAAGAGAATGTTTAAATCGATTCTATTTCGACAAGTGTGGTACCAGTTTGTTTTACGAGTAACGGTCCAGGAACCTCGGACATCCCAGTGTTTAATGAGATAATGAGAGAAATGTAAGAGAATGTTTAAGTCGATTCTATTTCGACAAGTGTGGTACCAGTTTGTTTTACGAGTAACGGTCCAGGAACCTCGGACATATGTAAACAAAAAGGGGGACCAAGTTGTGAAGGGGTGTGAAATTCCATGAGAGAGCATGGAAAGCTCATGTGGGTGTTTTTTTTTTCCGGGTTTTTATTGTATCAGAATGAATGGTGCTGGGTAAGAAAGGGAACGTTTTTCTTCGGAGAACGTGAAAACTCCAATGTAGCTTGCGCTACTCCCTTTCTACGCGGAGGAGTGACTTGTATAGTGAGGGTGATTGTAAGAGTGTATGCTCATGAGACTAGAGCAAGTACGAATGCGTGCAACAACAAGTGAGTAAGAGTAAGTATGAATGAATGTGAATGCAAATGTAAATACGAGTATGTACGAATAAGTGTAAAAGTATTATGAATGTGAGCTTTGAGTGTCAATATGAGTATGAGTATAAGTATGATTAAGGTGCAATTGTATGCTAGTGCAAGTAATAATGTAAGTGTGAGTTAGCATAAAAGTAAATGTAAGGTAGTGACCACGAGTGTATAAGTATGATGAGAGAGTTTTTTCTAACTCTTTTGAGATTGTTTTTGTATATGTTTTTATGATTATAGGTGTTTGTGTTAAGGGGACCCGACTCTTTTGCGGGTAAGAATGAGTTTTTAAAATGTTTTAGTTAATGTAAAGGAGTTATTTCTGTTCTCGCCAAGAAAAGGAGGGTAAGATATGTATATAATGTTTTTGTCAAGTTGTGTTAAATTCAAAGTGTCGTCAATGTGATTGTTTAAGTAACATATGAGTAAGGGGGGATGCCGTTTTCTTCTAAACGTCACCCAAGTGTTTATATTATCCAAGTGTCATCTTCTTCAACCATGCATCTTCTTCAACCAAGTATCTTCATCTTTTCAACCAAGTTTCTTCATCTTTTCAACCAAGTATCTTCTTTTTCAACCAAGTATCTTCATCTTTAACCAAGTATATTCATCTTCATTTCAATACCTTTAGCCAGGTATTCACATAAGAGTAATGTTCATGTCAAAGTGTCTAAGCTTTTTTTTTTTTTTTAATCGTCCAGGGTTTTAAATGTTAAAGTATTTGTTTCTCAATGTTTAAGTATAAGTTTAAGTTTTTTACAACGTTTTTTTGTTTTTCTTAAGTGTCTAGTATATAAGTATCACTGTTCTCTTCGAGAGAACTAAAGGATTGTTTTCTTGACGAGAAAGAGTTTAAGTAATGCATGAGTGCTATCCTGCACTGAAAGAGCGTTGAGTATGAAAGTGAATCGTTTATTCGAGTGTAAGTGTTGGTTTGAAAATTATTTATTTATGAGTTAAGAGTGTTTTGTGAATTAAGAGTGTTTTTGAGGGTAAGTTGTGATTTGAAAGTGGTGTGGTCACACCAAAAGAATGAGTATAATGAGTATGAGAGGGTTTATCCGTAAGGTATTGTGAATGAGTCTTGTCCAGAACAGTACGTTTCTTGACGATAATATTCTGGAGATTGTTGCATTGGTGGTGAGTGGTTAGGGTTTATGTTCAAAGGTCTCAATGATGGGTTTTGTTTGTGGGTGTGAGGGAAGTGAAGTAAAGTGTGGTGCTTGTTTCTGCAAATGGCACAAACACCGGTAGACGAGCAATGGGCGAATGTGTGTCTGAAACCCAGACATGCTGTGCACATTTTGTTATTTATTATATATTTTTTGCGGTCAAGTGTAGAGAGTGTTCTGAAGTGTGGGCAAGAATAAATTTTATGACCTGCTTTGTTACAGAATGAGCATGTTGAAATGTTGATGGGGTTAGAGCTACGAGTTGTACCACAACATAGCTGAGTAAAGGTGTCCCTTTCAAGTGAGTTGGGTAACGAGTGATTAGCGAGTGAATGTTGAGTTGAAGGTTGTGTTGCGAGAGAGTGTAGGTTGCATGGTTCATTTAATATGGAATGAAAAGAATAGGCCATGGCGACGGTCGGAGTATCATTTCTCTCGACAGGTCTTGTGTCAAGGTTTTGTCTAGGGGAATAATTGTCTAAATGGAGTAACGTGTGATGTCTTTTTTGACATATGGAACATGATTTAACTGATTTACAGTTAGTAACTGTGTGTGTGGAACCTAGGCACTTAAAGCACATTTTATTGTCTCTAATGTATTTACTTCGATCGGGGATAGACAGCCGTCCGAATTGGGAACATCCATAAATTTTATGGCCTGTTTCCTTGCAAAATGAGCATGTTGAAGATGGATAATTGGAAGTAGGGTATGCGCTAGACGAAGGTTGATTGCGTTGACCATTGTTATGATGTGGGTTTTGTTCGGGATGCGAATGTTGGTTTGCAAATAATGCTACTCTGTTGGTTGATGTGGTCACATTAGAAGACTGATTACGATAATGATGGGATGTATCAGGTTTGGGATCTTGGGTTAACAAGTTTTCTAAGACCGTACATTTTTTTTCCAAGAAATCAAAAAAATTATCACTAGCAATTAAATTCTGATCAGTCTCTTTTTCTTCAAGAGATCTTTTTGTATTATAATCTAGTTTTGTTTTTAATATGTGAACGATTAGTGCATCAAATAACTCTTCCTTATTGATATTTAGATTTAATAATGATTTTACTATAGAACTAGCTTCGGACGTGAATGTTCTTAATTGTTGGGCAGTACATTTTGAAATGTTATTACAGGCTGTCAAACGGTTAAAATGGGCAGTAACAATCTGCCGTGTATTATTATATTTAGAATTCAGTAACTCCAATGCTACATCAAAATTGGTTTCATTTACCGGTAATTGAGAAATTAAATTGAGCGGGTCACCTTTCAAGTATGATTTCAAATAGTAGAATTTTTCAGTCTTGGATGTAAGCCGGGTATTATTCACTATAAGTGCGTTAAAAAGGTCTATAAAGGCAGTGTATTTAGTGCTATCTCCTGAGAAAATCGGTATTTCTATGGAAGGTAGTCTAATATGAGTTTCACTCTGAGACTGTACAGGTAATTGGTTAGGTTGATTGAATGTAGGGTTTAATTTTTCGAAAGCATTTTGTAGCTTGCAGTGTAATGAGTAATATTTTTCATCAATCTGACTTCTATCATCGAATTCTACTTCAGTATCTACGGCCATGGTTTCAATTTGGTCTTGAATCTCAGAGTATTTACAGTAATATTTTTCTAAGTTGACTATTCGGGATTTGAAAGCATACTTGTCTGACTCGTCCATATTGTTATGGAACCAGTTGTAAATGCGAGTAATTGCTGCTTTGCAACTAGCTCGTTGCGTCTTTAGTGAATCCATTTTGTAAATGATGTATTAATTATATAGTTAACATTAAATATGAATCAATGGCTATGTTTGAACAATGCTTATTTTGTATCAGCGTAATATATTTGTTTTATATTTTTGCTACCAGCCGTGCCTTTTCAGTCTTCTACGGCTCGTTGCAAGTTAAATGACACTGTAATTGTACCTGGTTTTCTCACACAACAATACCGATTAGTGTTATTGTGGTTCCATAACAATCTTAAAATGTAATTATTTGAGACACACTGTACAATGAATGTATGTTATATACAAATATCAATCACTTTGTCAATTAGCGTTGTTATAATCAAACACATCCAGGTGTAATTATTTAAATCCCAATGTATAATATAAATATCAAAAGTTCAATAAGCAAATACAGAGTATGAATGTATGTTTTATAAGAGATATCAACGATGTTATTGTACTTAATCAATATTCAGGTGTATAATATAAATATAAATGTTTATGTTGCATGAAAAATATATCGAAAACTTTTATTATGAATCCAGAACGATGTTAGTTATTTTGAAAATATTTGGGTGCAGACTTTCGTCTCCCACTGTATGTTAAATTTATGAGATTTTTACAGTTTGGTACGCAAATATATGAAAATATTTATCAGTTTTAATCAACTATCTTATCTTATAATATTAATATACATGACTGTTTCACATAAATGGTATTATAATGTTATTGGAAATCCAAGATAAATATTAAATTGTAAAACATGATTAAATGTTTTTGCCTTGTTAGATTACTAAATTTCGTATCACTATACAAAATTTTACGTTGGTTGATAAGCAAATATACAAATCGTTTATTATTGATAAATACCTTATCTAATGTTCTGTTTTCTGTTGACTGAATTTCTCGAAGAGTTCTCGGGAACGTTGAGGGTCTATATTCTCTGGATTCCAAGGGCTGTTTCACTCTTCTGTTCGCTAGGACTGCTTCACTTTTTTCTGATTCTATCCGGCTCGAAGGACCATATTCTAATTTAACCCTTTTTTCTGTCGGGCTAATTAGAGGGAGTGTAGTTTCGTTGTTCTTTTCCGATGCATTCGAAGGACCATTTGGATGTTGTGAACTTAGGGGATGATGTATTTGATGTAATGAAACACTTATATCACGATATGATTTATATTATCACGAGGTTATAACTTATTTGTTTTGCGTCGACAATTAAGACTTCACTTATTTTCGCGATAACTGAAAGTATTGTGCACCTACTATGTTGGTTTATGAAAATAATTAATGATTACAGACACATGGTGGTTCCCGGGATTGTAAAACGCCGGTGCTCTTCTAAACTGAGTACCTTTTCGTACCACGTTAAATGATGAAAGAGAGCGAATGTAGGGTCTATGGAGTATTTATATGTTTGATGACGTAGGATCGAAGAATGAGGGAGCTGTTAGAAACTAGCCAATGGGATACAAGTATTTGAAAATGTAACGTTCAAACACAACTGAATTTTGCAGATATGGAGATGTTTTTTTTGGGGTTTTCAACGGTTTCGTAGTAACAGATAACAGGGTTTGGACCAGCGTTTTTATGAAGAGATAAGGTGTCGGGAGCTTTGGTGTTGTTAGTGGAATTTCAGAAGACGATTATTTCTGTTTTTCTTAGGTGTTAGTAAATTTAAATGACTTTTTGTAGTTATATAAAGAAATATTAAAGGTTGAAATTAAGGATATTTTTAGGTATCTGTTTTGAACATAATATTCGAAATATAGTATACAGGGGAAATTGAAATAAAGTCACGGGAGAATTTGGTAATTAAAACCAAATTCGAACAACCATGATGTGAAAAATAGTAATTCATCTCTTCGTTTCCTGTTGCATCAACCGCAGACATATGTCCTAAATCTAAATATTCCGGCACAAATTGAACATACTTATCTTTCAACTGACGATTTTTCTCTAATGCAAAAAATCTCTGTAGTGCTGCGTCTCTGGAATTCCCCAATTTTGACGAAGATTCCCGTAGTGGAATTGTAACAACAAAATTCTCATCACTAGCCCTCCTGGTCGTTTCTTTGAAAATATTTCCGTATTCCAAATAGTCCTTAGAACCAATCTGTCTCTCATCAGAAATATTTTCTATTTTCCAAAAACTTTTTACTTGTTCCATAAGATTTATATCACATTATACCCTATTTCCATCTTTTTCCTTAGACCATATTGAGCCAGGTACAATCCAACCCAATCTAGGTTTTTGCAAAGTAGGTCAATAGTTACCTAATTTTATTTGGCCTACGCAAAGTAATTCATAAAACAGATCTGCACTAAGAAGCAGATCAACTTTATTTGATTTAAAAAAACCAGGATGAGCTGATACTGTATTGTCAGGAATATTTAAATGGGTTATTTCAATTTTACTACTAGGTATATTTGCATAAATTTTTGGTACCACAAGAAAAGAAATCTTTTTACTAAAATTGATTAATATTGACTTAATTTCCACAAAACATGTATTCACTATGTTTGCAGATTGTTGATTTACCCCAACTATTTCTGTATTGACTCTTCTCAGCTCTAAGTCTAAAAATTCTAAAGATTCAGTGGTAATGAGGTTGGGTTGACTTCCATTATCCAATAAAACTCGACAATCACGTAACGAACCATCTTTAGCTACTACCTGAAGTAATGCAGTATACAACAGTATTTCTCCTGTCGTTTCATCACGATTATCTAAAAATATTAATTAATGTTATCTGAACCTGTGAACTGGAAGCCTAAGAAAATTGCGCATAATCATGAGAACCATTTTGAATGCACCTTGCCTCAGTTATTCCATTATTTATTAAGGCGGTTCCATTTGCACTCAAATCTTTCTTCTCCTCAGTTACATATTGTTCACGATGAAGAAGGGTGTGATGTCTAGATCCACATTTCAAACAGCTGCTGTAACTGCATTGCCTACTAGTATGACATGATATACGATTGAAACTGTGGAGCAGCTTGAAGTAGCCTCTCAATGGTTGAATCGCACGATAATTAATTGCTACGAGGAACCTTGTCCCATCATAACAAAGGCTGTCAATAGGGATGTGCCTTGGTGGAACCAGGAATTCAGCATACTAAAGGTCTTAGCACGCAAAGAATTTAACAGAGCCAAGATGACAGGAAACTGGGAAGACTACAAACAGGCTCTAACTGAATATAACAAAGAACTCAGAAGGTCCAAGATAAAAACTTGGAGGCAGTTCTGCGAAGGGATTTATAACGTAGCCCCAGCAGTGCGCCTTCAAAAAGCCATCACTAAGAACCACTCTAACGGTATTCATCATCATCATCAGTGGCTTCACAACCCTGGGTGGGTTTTTGCCGACTCAACCACACGTCTCCATCTTTTCCTAACGGTATTGGACTCCTTAAGAAGACAAACGGGGAGTTCGCCGACACCATAGAGGAAAGCATGAGATGTTTATTAGTAGCTCATTTTCCTGGTGCTGTAATTATTGAATATAACGCAGAGGCAAATCTTGATGAATCAATCAACAAAACATCTAGATCAGCAAAAAGCCTAGCGGATAAAATCTTCACCAAGAATAGAATTGAATCGGCAATTAACAGCTTCAAGCCCCACAAATCACCTGCAGAGGATGGCATCTTTCCAGCACTTCTACAACTGAGATCTGATATCTTAATTCCCCACTTATGTAAGATATTCATCTTGAGATATATTCCAAAAGAGTGGAGAGAGGTCAGGGTCTGCTTTATTTCTAATATTGGCAAACGTCCTCCAGAGAAACCAAAGTCATATAGACCTATAAGCCTTACCTCCTTCTTACTCAAAAGTATGAAAAAAATACTCGACACATACATGAGAAGTGAATATTTATCAGATGCACCACTTCACAAGGAACAATTTGCCTACCAACCTCGCAAATCTACCTAAGATGCCTTACATTGTCTCGCAAGAGACCTAGAAAAGGCAATAGCTGCGAAAGAAGTATCGCTATGTGTATTCGTAGATATAGAGGGAGCTTTTGATAACACCTCATATGAATCAATTAGCGCTGCTGCAACTGCAAATGGTATTCCGCCTTCCATAATCAAATGGATTCAGTCCATGCTAAATACTAGGAAAATAATCACCTACCTCGGAGACCAGTCGACTACTATAAAAGCGGTGAAAGGTTGTCCTCAAGGAGGAGTGCTATCACCTTTACTGTGGTCACTAGTGGTTGACAAAGCTAAAAAGAGAAGGATTTCGTGCTCTTGGTTATGCCGACGATTTAGTTATAGTGGTCAGAGGTAAGCACGACGGCATCATTGCCGATCGCATGCAATGTGCCTTGAACCTCATAACTACCTGGTGTTCGGAGGAAGGACTTTCAGTCAATCCTAATAAAACGACACTAACAGGAGAAAGTTAAGTATACGGACTCCGAGCTTGAATGGTACAACCCTGTTTTTTTCGGAAGAGGTTAAGTACCTTGGAGTCATCCTTGATAGGAAACTTACGTGGAACTAACACCTCGCACACATCACATCAAAATCAACAAGGGCTCTTTGGACGTATCGTAGGCTCTTTGGGAAAACTTGGGGTCCAAAACTTAAAATGATCTACTGGTCATATATAACGGTTGTCAGACCTATCATCACCTATACTGCGCTTGTATGGTGGAAGAAAACAACGCAACAAAGGGCTACAATAGAGTTGCAAAAATTGCAAAGACTCGCATGTTTAGGAATAACGGGTGTAATGAGATCATGCCCTGGCGCGGCCTTGGAGGTAATGCTAGATCTCCCTCCATTACATTTACATGTAAGGAGGATTGCTCTGCAAAATGCCTATAGGTTAACACAGGGTAAATATCTAAAACCCGGCGATTTGCCAGGACATCTCGAGACACTAAGGGCTGGATCAACCCAATCTATGATGATGCCTAGGGACATAATGCCTGCTAAACAAGATTTCGAAGCTACTCTAGATGTTATTATTAACGATTGTTAGTTAACACAGATCGAAATCTCAGAAATAACTAGGGGTGCCCTCACATTTTATACTGATGGGTCAAAAGCAAACGAAGTTGTAGGAATAGGGGCTACTGGACCTAATTTTAGGTTATAAGTAGCCCTTGGTAACACTCTAGCGGAAATACTAGCGATAGACTTCTGTGCTCAAGAGTGCCTCAAAAAGCGCCTCAACGCAGCCAGAATATTTATTGCCTCCGACAGCCAGGCTGCTTTGAAAGCTCTTAGGTCTTTCACTTATGAGTCCAAAAGAGTCTGGAGCTGCAAAGAATCTCTTAAGCTACTGGCTAGATATGTAACATAATATAACAAACTATCTTTGTTATGGGTGCCCGGGCACAAGAGAATTGCTGGGAATGAGACTGCCGATGGTCTTGCAAATGAAGGAGATAGCACTCCTTCCATCGGACCCGAACCGTTTTGTGGCATTAATAAAAGCCACATTGTGGAAGAAGTCCGGAAATGAGAAAAGGAACTTAGTGCAGCCTACTGGAAAAATGTTCCAGGCCAAAGACAAGCAAAAAGATTGCTACAGCCTTCTGCTCGCTATGCTAAATCACTCTTACAGCTTCAGAAGTCTGATCTCAGAGCAATCACCGGACTCCTCACGGGACTGCCCACTCAGATATCACCTCTTCAAGATGGGAAAAGTGGACAGAGGAACATGTCGATTCTGCGACAGTGCAGATGAAACGGCTGAACATATATTATGCCATTGCGGAGTACTTGTTCGCCAACGCCATAGGTACCTGGAACGGTTGTTCTTGAGACCTGACCAGGTAACAGAAATAGCTCCCAATCGGATAATAGGCTTCCTTAGAAGCCTTGATCTCTGGGACAAAAAATAGTTGGAGGGTATACACAAAAGATCTTTTCAGGTCGCAGTGTGAAAAGGCCAGCTATTGGCCAATCGACCCCTTAGTAATCTACAATCTACAAATGACTTCTACCAACACAGTTTGAACATAAACCTAATTGTTTCACCACATCATACCTAGAGTGAGTATTCAGTTTTAAAAATTTAGTGTACTTTTGTAATACATGTTTACCTTTACAATAAATACAACTATTGTCATTTTCAATTGAAACAAATGATCTTTGAGTTTTATTTTTTTTCCAAATTTATTAAGTTTTCCTTTTTCTTTCTATTGCGTTCTATAGTTTCCAAAGAAAATGCCCTGTCAATTAAGAATTAAGTCAGAAGACTCAATATGAATTAGTCATCCAAGGATGCCAATAATCAATGATAAAAGTGGCTTGATCTAATTTTTCACTCATCAAATGTATTATTAGAGAATCCCAGTTATCAGTAGAAACATTAAGCGAGACAACGGTAGAAATGATATTAAAGCATTCAAATGATGATCAACCAGCATAGGAGAATCGTCATATCTATCACACAATAATGGCCAAACTATTTTATGATGTTCACCAGTTGCCTTACATTTTTGGTGCTTCACCCCGTGAAGATTTCTTCAAAAAATGAAATTTTTCTACATTGCTTATTTAATCGTTACTGTTATTTAATAAGAAAATCGAAAGTTTCTTTGAATTCAAGCCAATTTTCTACCCCTCCATTGATGGTAGGAGTTGATATTGAAGGTAGCTTAACAGATCTCTCTATGGGAAACTCGAATACCTTATAACCTTTATCGCTTTGTACACTGACATTATCATCTTTATCATTCGATTTTACTTTACTTTCAGACAAAATCTCTTAAGCTTCAGCTATAAAATTTAAAAATGAGTTTCTGAGGTTCCTCTTACGTCTAAAATACCTTGCACACCTTCGTCTGCTATTATCTCTAAAATTTGAAACTGTATGTCATCAAAATCATCTATAGTCTATTTCTCAATATCTGACAGCTCAGTAGCCTCATTAAATATTCAAATAGGAAATTATCTCTTACAGAGTGATCCTAAGAATTTTACAAGTAAATACTAAAGTTCTAATGCAAAACAAGTAGGTATCTGTATTGGTTATCTGTACATCCCTGTTTCAGCTCAAAATACAATATAGTAATAAAACTGAACAATGCCAGCAAAAGGATAAACAGTGCGGCAGTGGCGGGGATTACGATATTAGTTCACTTTGCTTATTTAACTAGATTCGGTCAACATTACAGTTGAAATAAAATTCATTCGTTTAGGCCTATTAACAAGTTACATTCTCATGTTTATTAAATTAAATTAATTAAAGAAAATATAGTTTAATTCTCATAATTCAAATTTATTGATAATGAATTAATGTTTATTGAGTAAAGTAAACATACCATTTATGGGAAATATAAAATTCAATCTCTAGTATCATCCTCTTCGCTGGCCATACAAAAATCATCCGAAGGCTCGTGAAGAGATATCACTATCGATTCAATAGTTTGTTCTATGAGGTTATCTAGAACCCACATTTTCTCTTCCTCTTTAATTACATGATTCACAGCATCTATTCAGTTCTCTTCAGTTATTGTTGTCAATGAGTACTACTACAATGGTATGGCGGCAAACGAAGCACTGTTATCCCACGATTCTTGGCTATTTCATCAATAACAAACTTTTTAAATTGTAGCTTGTGATCTGAAGCAACCTTTAAATTATTTTTTTTTCAACATATCATCTTCAATGGTATATCTTTTACGATTAACCAGTTTCTAATATCAGCTTTTCTCCAAGAGGTAGATGGAATATTTTCTGTTAATCGCGACTGATAAGTGGCATTGTCTATAACGATTACAGCATTATTTGGAATTAATTCGACCATTTGTGTAAAATACATCTGCAGTCATTTCTTCATGATAGTCTTTGGTTGATGTTGACTGAAACTCCAGTGAACCACCTTCAACTAACCCTGGATTGCATCCAATATGCGTTATTATTAGTCAGCGACCTTTACCGATAGAAGTTTTCAGTCCAGTAAATAAACCTTCTATGAAAGCTTGACGACTGGTTCGAATATTTTTGTTTTGCCATATTTTTTTCACTGAAAATCTCTCATTGAGCCATGTCTCATCTATATAATAGATTTGTCTTCCTTCCTGTCTGTAATTTCGGATATCTCGTAAATACTGGCGTCTCCAACATATTATTCCTTCGTTGTCGATTAGCACTGATTTGCGACTTTGCTTCTCCCAAGTAAAATTTGATATGTGTAATATTTTCCACAAAGTTTTTCGCTCTATGTCAGGCAAATTCTTGTCCTTCTTCACCATTCTTAGAATTCTGTCAAGGGTTGCGATCTCTTTTTTAAAATATAATTCATGTAGTTTTCGTCTTATTGTAGTTTGCATATAATCATCAAGGTCAAATGGTTTTCTTCCAGTTGACTTTTTAGGTGGAGATATATTTCCATTTTTCCTCTCTCTTAGAAGCCTGTGAATAGTAGATTAACTAACTCCTGTCATATTGGAACATGTCGAAACTTCTAACAGTAGCAGCCGGCATTTGATGTACAACAGCATCATGCACATTTAACACTACAGTCTTCGTTTGTAAGCTAATCACGTTCTAACACTTTACTGGGGTAAAACTTGAAGACATTTTTCACAACACAGTTAACACTTATGGAACATAAGCGTCATTGGGACAATCCCTAGTAGGACCCTTTTGTAATGTTTCTTGGAAATGTTATTATCAACATTTCGAAAATCAGAAAGTAATTGTTTGGAGAATGAATTGATAAATGGTTTGTTAATGTCTCCCAAAAATTGACCTGCTCCAAATTCTCAAGATAAATAATGAAATATTCAGTCAGAATAGTTGCGTTACAAAATTATTTCAAAAATAATTTATTGTTTTAACTGTATGTACTCTACAAATGTATGAAGGTCAGTTAATTGTTTTATCTAACCGAATTTACATTTATATTACCTTTATATATCAGATCGGGTATAAAATTATATAGTGAATAAATTCGTTAGATGAACTGTGACGCTTATGCTTTACTACCTGACTAGCATCTGTGACCTTTTCGAGTGCTGTCAGTCAATAAGAAACAGACTGTAATAATGTTTCAGCTTTGATTAACCTTTTCTTTAACTCGATAGTTTACGATTTATCAAAATTATTCAAGTATCTCCAAAAATAAGTAAATTTACTTTTAATGGAACCTCTTTTTCTATTTAGCATCCATGTTTTTAGATGCTCACCCAGTAGTCACACGAATTAATTTGATAAATATATGAAAACACGAAATAATTGACCAAAAAGTTAACAAAAACACTTTTATATTATTTTACGAAAATAAAAATATTTGAAATAAAAGTAAACAAATTAACTGCGATTATTCACTGCCACCTACGGTGTTCCGATTACACCCTTCTTCACTCCAAGTAAAGACGAACTATATCATCTGGACCAATAATTAAATGTTTTTTTCCCAGAAAAGAAAGCATAAATCTTCCCCTCTCTGGACCACGCATTTTTTTTACCCACTTTATCTTTGACTTCCCGTAAAAGTTCATAACGTTGTTTCGTTAACTCCTCAACTATTGAGATAACTGTTAGTTTTATGTTTGTTTAATTGGCATAAATAAATTTAAAATTACAGGTCTTGTTTTTTGTGACATGCCATCTTTTTTGGAAACCAGTACGGTATGCTGCTTCAATTTGGCAATTGGTTACTTTCATTTTTTCGTTAAAAATATTATTTAAATTATCATTCGTACTTTCTGATAAACCAAATACTCTTAACGAATAATTTTTATGGGAATGCTCCAAAAATCGATGGAGTTTTTCCAGTCTCTATTCTCCAATTGTATATCAGACATTTGGGCTTTAATTGAACTAATTTTCGTATCGACTTCATCCAAACGAGTTTTAAATTTCTCTTGTACCATATCAATGAGTTTTTCCATTATATTATCAAAAAACCTCTTATCTGATAGAAAATCATCAACAATAGCGGTAGATAGTTTTTTTTAATTCTGATTTTTGTCTTACCGTGAAAACCATTTCTACAAAAACAAAATAAGGCATCTATTCACTGTAATTATTGGATATTAAATCGGATTACAAAAGTCACTAAACTATAACAATATACACTTTAATTGGATCGTAAACACGTCTAATTGCTACTAGCAGACATGAATGATGAATGGAAGTATACTATGGAGATAATTTATTTTTCATATTCTTGAGATTAAATAATCTCTTCGCAGAGAGAATGATGAGAAGAGCATATAGGCAATACTCAATTATAAATGATTGAATAATGTTGAATGAAATTGATCAGAACATTGCCAGAAACGTATTGAACAGAATCAGAATAACATTATTAGTATTTAAATGAAACTCACTGTTTCTAGCTAATTCCACAATATAATAAAAATTGTTGAAAATTCTAAAAAATTGACAATTGTTTCGATAAATCAATATCATCGTCAGAATGACAGAAGTTACATTTCATTTGATACCTACCTGATGTTTAGTAGTTATTTTTGGCTAGACCAAGAAGTGACCTAACTTGTGATTGACTTAATATATATTAATAGAAAAAAGAAGAAGATGTGATATTACAAATATTGAAGCTTATATATTATTAGCCCTAGGGTGATATCCTGGATATCGTTTTTCCAATTAAGATCAGTATAACTTTGCAATGATATAGAAAACCAGGAAAACTATATCTGCTGATCTTTACAATTATCACTTAAGAAGACAGTTTATCAGTGGAGAATTCCCAAGATTTATCTGTTCATTGACAACTTCATATTGTGGGTTTCTCAAATGTCTTGTAATTTCCAATTCTTCAAGGAAATCCTATTCTTGTTTCTTTTCACAAATCTGCAGTACTGCTAGTTCTGTGTTAGGTGTCAATGAATGATTGGTGTCAAGTAGATGTTTTGCGTAGTGGGATTTATCTGGTTGTTTCAATCTGTATGCTCGTAAGTGCTCACTGTATCGTATTTCAAAATTTCTAAGGGTCTGACCCAAATAGACAGCATTACATTCTGGACATTTGAGTTTATATATACCTGATTTCTTTAATTTTGGTATTTTTGTTTTTACATTTAACAATTTTGTACTAACGTTACTTTCTGTTTTAAAAGAAATTGTTGTATTCATTGCTAAAGATATTATCTTTTAAATATTATTAGAAATATTTCCTCCTTAGACAACTACATAAAAGTTGTACATTCAGAACTCACGTTCCAATTACATCCAGAAGAATTTGACTGTTTAGATGACAAAATTAGAGAAAGTTTCAGCACGATGAAGTATAAGAAATTTAAGAAACTAGAACAAAAGCCACAACACACTTTGCACCACAATTTGAAAACCTTTCGGACACTAATTTTACAGATAGTGAAATAGAATTTTTAAATAATTGTTTAAAGTACAGCATACCACCAAAATTTACGAGTACTATTAAAAAAATTATAGCTACAGAGTCAGAAATAGCTATAAAATCCAATTCAAATAATTTTCTTTATGAGAAATTAAAAATTGCAAATTTAATCAAAAATATTGAACCTTAAAAAGTTAAACGTCAAACAAAAAATGACATTACAGTTTTAAATGCAATCAAAATGAAAGTAGAAGATAATAACCTAACAGTTATAAAATCTGATAAGGGGAACACAACTGTCATATTGACAGCTGAAAATTATAATTCAAAACTATATAACTTCATAGAATCTAGAGATTTAAAAGTTCTTAAAGCAGACCCAACAGAAAAGTTTTCCAATAATGTAAGGGATATTGTTAATAGTTCAAATTATCTTTTAAGTGATTACGAAAAGAAGTCTATCATACATAAGCATCCTCATTGTCCACAATTATATGGAACCGTTAAATTACATAAAATAACAAAACCAACTAGACCTGTTGTTTCTTATGTTAGTGCTCCTAATAATATATTGGGAAAGATGCTTAACAATATAGTTAATAGTTACGGATATGCATCTGAGTACTCAATTAGAAATTCAATAGAACTAATCAAAAATTTGAAAGCTATACACTTGCAAGATAACTATGAACTTATTTCGTTTGATGTTACTAATATGTTCACTAAAATTTCTCCTAAAGAATGTCTAATACTTGTAAGAAAGTTACTAGAAGATAAAAATATTAATACAGGAATAACATCAGATATACTTATTTCACTTTTGACAATAAGATATATATTCAAAATGAAGGTTTACCAATGAGAAGCCCTATATCACCTATGTTGGCAAACATTTTTATGGACAGTTTAGAAAGAAAGATCTTTGAAAGTAATATTTCGAAAAATGCTTTATTTTGGTAAGATATGTAGATGACATATTAGCTTGTTTTATGGGTAGTGAACGACAATTAGATGTATTTTTCAACCACATTAATAATTTACACCCAAAAATGAATTAACATTAGAAATTCAAGAAAAGAGCTCAATCAATTTTCTTGATTTAAAAATTCAAAGAGTTAATAATGTACTTGATTATTCAATTTACCGAAAATCAACACACACTGATGTGACAATTCCATATAGTTCCAGTCACCCTATGTCACATAAACTAGCGGCATATAATTAATTCAATGATACATAGGGCTTTTTCAGTTCCTATGAACAAATGTAATTTTGATAGAGAGATTAATACAATTAAACAAATAGCAACATCCAACGGTTATCCATTACATATAATAAATATGCTAATTAATAAAAAAGAGAGGAAAAAGTGGCATTACAACTAATATTTCCTAAACAAAGTGATGAAATAAAAATTTATAAAACCATAACATATACAGGGAATATTTCTAATAATATTTCAAAGAAAATATCTTTAGCGACGAATACAACAATTTCTTTTAAAACAGAAATAAAAGTTAGTACGAAATTGTTAAATGTAAAAACAAAAATACCAAAATTGAAGAAATCAGGTATATATAAACTCGAATGTCCAGAATGTAATGCTGTCTATTTGGGTCAGACTCTTAGAAATTGTGAAATCCGATACAGAGAACACTTACGAGCATACAGATTAAAACAACCAGATAAATCCCACTACGCAAAACATCTACTTGACACCAATCATTCATTGACACCTAACACATATTTGTGAAAAAAAACAAGAACTGGATTTCCTTGAAGAATTGGAAATTAGAAGACATTTAAGAAACCCACAATATGAAGTTGTCAATGAACAGTTAAATCTAGGGAGTTCTCCACTGATAAACTGTCTTCTTAAGTGATAATTGTAAACATCAGCAGATATATTTTCCCTGGTTTTCTATATCATTGCACAGTTATACTGAGCTTAATTGGAAAAACGCTATCCAGGATATCACCATAGGGCTAATAATATCTAAGTTACAATATTTGTAATATCACATATTCTCCTTTTTTCTATTAACATATATTAGGTCGATCACAAGTTAGGTCACTTCTTGGTCTAGCCAAAAATAACTATTAAACATCAGGTAGGCATCAAATGAAATGTAACTTCTGTCATTCTGACGATGATATTGATTTATCGAAACAATTGTCAATTTTCAACAATCTTTATTATATTGTGGAATTAGCTAGAAACAGTGAGTCTCATTTAAAACACTAATATGAGTAGATTCCACGAAGTAATGGTCGAGACAGTTAATTTCATTCAGAATAACAATTCCTAGATTGGCATATTTGCAAAGAGCATAAGAAATCAAGTTAATAACTCATGCATATAATTCTATTACTTGTTTTTAGTTCTTCCTAATTTTTAAATCACAATTTAATTGTTGAACACTGTATAGGTATGTATCAGAATCAAGATATTTTCTTAAAGCATTCTGTAGAAGTAAGGACAGATTACCAAAAAGTGAATAACTATAACAATTGTTCGCATCAACTAATATTCTTACTGCTGAATAAGTACATATCTGTATTCCTGTAGACAGATTTTCAATTGATATTCTAATCATAGCTTGGACATTCGTTAATTTAACAGAATGTTGAAATACAAGTTGAACCCTTCACATGCACAATTTAGAATATGATTCTCATTTCTTTTGTTCATGAAAACTCTAATGTACATAAGTGAAAATTCATCAAATGCTTCTCAAAGTATACTCACTGTTATCAATAAATCATACTATAAATAGATTATGAAGATTCAGGTAACCAATGAAGGGGGGTATTAAAAACCACCGTGAAATTACAATGACTAATACTGTAAAAATGTTTCAATAATAAAATCATTTGTGCCAGTTAAGAGGTTTATTTGTTATTAATTATATTCTTAATTAAATTTTAGATTAGATTCAGTTTATTTGATTTTGCTATAGAGATGATCTCAGTACCACTTAACTCCAAATTTCACGAACCGGTTAAAAGGAGGATGATTGAATGGTTAACGAATTTATTAAAATTCATATACGTTTCTTCGTGAATGTCTTCTCGAACCGTTATCTAATTTCAAGCTCCTATAAACTCTATCAGCCTTACTTCATTTCCAATGGGTCAATGAATCGTCACAAGTAACTATAACAAAAACCAGTAACGTTAGTCTTGACAAATTGCTAATGCTGAGAGTCATCCAGTATACGAATTAAGTTGTCTGATAAAAGATAAAACAGGAAATCAATGGTGAGCTGTTGCGAAAATGAAATGTTATTTGTAGAGATGTAGAGCTCCGTTAAATTGGCATTACGAAGCACATTCCGTGTACGGAACAAATGAAACCAGTAATGTGTTAAAAATAAAAGTTCTTTTTTATAAGCAACATGCATGTATATAAGATGAACTGGTGAAATATACCCCAGTGGGAAATTACATTCCGGTCGTGGTGTCTTATTTGAAGCAAAAAGTAAATGCATTTTTGCTTATCTCCACTTTTATGTGGAGAGTAATGATTTTTTGTGAAAACTGTTAAGCTCGAATTTCTGTAACGGGAGTTTTGTTTTCAAATAACTTTTCTAACGACCAATATAAAATATGGCACATTTTATACAGTATTCCCAATTTGAAAATTTAAAAAGGCAAACAATTTTAATACGAAAACGATTGAAGGGCATCCGTGTGAAATGAAAAAATTTGAGAAATCTGATTAGCCAACAGCTGTGTGTTTTTATTTTATATACAGGTAGACATCGGTCTATCTTTCCGCATAATGACATAATTAAGTTTGACTTTTGAACTGTTAGCAAGTGAAGCAGCGAATTGGAGAGACTTATCGAAGTTTCTGTAATTGTAATTCTGATACGCATGAAATTCAAAAGTTCCTATCAACTAAAGAACATAAAATCGTGAACAACCGTCTTCAAGCACTAACTCTGCATTTTTTTGTGGTCCGCGGAAAAATATTGTGTTGAAAATTCGATTTCACAGTCGTTTACTTAAGCCACTCGCCTACGGCACGTGGTTCAATTCTGCAAACTCGTGTGAAATATTTCATTATAAATACTTGTTATACGATATACCATATACAATCTTATTTGATAATCAATATAATGTATGATTGGTGCAAAATATATACTGTAGCAATGTAATTGTATATCCCCTTTAAGTTATGTTGCGGAGATAGACTCTGAAAGGTATTGATATTTTGATTACTTGCCAATATCTATAAGGTATTAATTGTTACGTAATGAAAGGGAGTTCGGTCTAACCCTTCGGAGGGAGCGACGGCAGCAACTTGCCGCAAATGGTTCATTTGACCTTGAATCAGAGCTGCCGTTCAACCTATCGTAATGTATACGCATGTATTGGTTACTCATATATCCCACAGCAGGCTAGGGACACTGCAGACAGTGCCATCTATAGAGCCTGTCGAGTAACTGAAATCGGTAGATTTAAAAAAATTCCAAAACATTAATGAAACATGTAACGTAGTTAGTAATAAAATTTTATTGATTTTTATATGGCGCCACAATCAGTGTCTCATCTATCTGTGGGTTATCTGTGTCCCACACTAGCCTCGATAAATTGGACGTTCCAGGCGACAACGGTTCAGTTGCTGTTAGACTTTGAGTGAAGAAGAGAATTATTTGCGGCTATTTGCTGAACGCGCCATCTCACGTATTTTATATTCTACTCTCCAAAAAGCACATCACAATGTGAGTAACACTTTATCTGTAATATTTAAGTTACAATGTTTCATTCTAAATACCCCTAATAATTAGGCGACAAGTTCTTATTTTTCGTGTTCTTAGTTCTCGGAAATATTTGAATGATGAGGAGTTGGAGAGATCTGTACACGGTGTTTTGCGAGAGTCGGATGAACGAAAACTAGAGAACTATGAAATTCCTGATGATAGTGAATCGGAGACAGACGAGGAGATTGTCGAAGAGGATCATAAGAACAGTGAATCAGAGCCAATAGGAAAAAAAGGAAATATTTCATTACATACATAAGGATGAATCAAATTCGCAAATCCAAGACGATTACTGATTTTATATAGGTAAAGACGGTGAAACTATTTTGATCAATAAGCCGCTCACTGCAAGTAGAACGCAGGCAAACAACATAGTGAGAATTCTGCCTGGTCCAAAAATGAGTGCCAGAAAAGCGAAAAGCGACTGATTTCATGATTACTAACAGAATGATTGGAGATATCGTGACTTTCACCAAGATACATATCCAAAAGAAACAGGCTGAAGTGGAATATGCAACAGATAGGGACTGCAAAGAGACGACAAAAACTGAGATAAAAGCTGTTTTAGGAACCCTGTTTCTAATTGGCATGAAAAAAAAGCCATACGAACTGTGTTGAGTTGTGGAATTCAGATGGAACAGGTATGATTCTTTTACGAGCACTTTTCATTTATAAGCGTTTCCATTTTCTGCTTCAAGCTTTCAGATTTCATAATCTGCTCACTAGAGATGAGAGAAAACCAACCGATAAACTTGCTCCGATTCGTGAATTTCATGAAGAGTTTGTTAGTAATTGCAATTGACAGTTTTCATGTCAGTGAGTATGTAACAATTGATGAGATGCTCCATGGGTATAGCGGACGTTGTGAATTCGTGCAATATATTCCCAACAAGTCAGCAAGATATGGTATCAAATTATATGCACTTTGTGATGCAAAAGCCTTTTGCACCCTGAACTTTGAAATTTACTGTGAGAATCATGTTTCTGATCCTTCTGTTAAGTTTAACAGAAGTAATCACGTTGTGAAGAGATTAATTGTGCCTATTAACAACGCGAAGAGAAACCTTACCACAGATGTTTACTACAGCAGCAATCCATTGGCAGAACATACGTTAACCAAAAAATCACTTTCCTTGGAACTATGAAAAAAACAAGAAGGAAATACCAACAGAATTCTTACCAAACCACAATAGAGAAATAAAATCTGTTTTTGGTTTTCAATATGACTTTTGTTTGTTTTCAACCGTTTCTAATAAAAATAAGGCTGTGATATTCCTTTCAACAATGCATACTTCAAAAGAAATTGATGAAGACTTTTAAAAATAAAGCACCTGGTAAATTTGGGTTACAATGCAACGAAGGGAGGGGTCGACACTATGGATCAATTGTGCGCATATCCTACAGCACTTCCAGAATCACAAGACGATGGCCTTTGGCTATACTCTAGATCTAGATATTGCTGGAATCAAAGTATTTCATCATCTTTAAGTTCAACAATGTCGAAAACAAGAATAGGAGGCGTGTTTTTCTGAAAAATCTTTTTATTTGCCTCATGGAGGAACACTTGAAAGAAAGAGCTCTCCCCAATGATATTCAAAGCTTCTTAGTAAAGTATCGGGAAAATGACGATCCTCCAACAGAGGAAGCAAAACGTGGTATCTGTTATATTTGTGGAAAACATAAGAATAACAAAACACAACTTATTTGTGTGAAGTGTGGTAAAAATATGTGCAAAAAGCATGCTAATATGATATGTTTCAACTATAACGACGAACAGCAAATAAAGATTGAATGATCAATTTGTTATTACACAATTATTGTGTTTTATATGATTTTCTCCTCATATAATAAAGATGTTTGTATGTGGTATCCCTGTCTGTTAACTAGAATATAATTTCCGTTTATATAGACAGTCATAATTTGATGAAAATATGAAATGCGGCACAATGCCGCAACGCGCCTACTCGTGTAAGTTTAGGAGGCGCTCCCACCGAAGGGTTAAACGGGATACCAGACGTGAACTGAGCCCTTTTGGTACTCCATTCGATTTTTTAACGAAAACGAAATTTCAATGCAAAAACCATATACAAAACTAAATTCTATGGAAATATAACAAAAAGAAATAGATTTTATAACATTGAATATAACAATTCTCTAAAAATAAACATTATGTCTAACTCCCGTTTGCCACTACTATATAAGTAACATGAAAAATATATCAAAATTAATAAATTTTTATCTTCCAAAAATTCTATTAATCCGTCTCCCATATCATCTGCTTCACTATCGTCTTGTAAATCAATAATAAATTTATTTCCCCCATTTATATGGACTTGCCCAATATTCTTATATTCATCTTCAATTTTCATTACATTTTGAATCATTGTCTGCCAGTCTTCTTTGGTGATATTAGCTACTTCTCTTTTAATCAGATCGATGACTTTCGTATCAAATTTAGGAAATGTATTGTTACGCCGAATACTCTGTTTTAATTGTGCCCAAATTAACTCGATGGGCTTGAAAATATGAAAATAAGAAGGAGGAAGTCTGAATATAGAGTGTCCATGTTTTTCGGCAACGCTCTCTAGGGCGTACAATTTCTAAAATTTCATTGTCTGTGAAACTTCAAAGTACAAATTATTATCCATTAAAAAATTTCGTAGCTCGGTCTTCTTGTCGGTTTTATTTGGTATTTTGTTGACCTGTTGTGAATAATAAAAAGCTTTTTCAAGTACTACAACACTATTTGGCTCTATGTTTGGGATCAATGTGAATTCAAACCATTCTTCAAAAATATTAGCGTCCATGTTCTTATGATAGTCAACGTTGCAATCTTCCATTTTTTCCCACATATTTTCAAGGCATTTGGAACCCATCATCAGTTCCACCGCAGTGTAGTGGTAAACAAGAAATTATGATTTAATATTATTCAATAATATATTTTTTGAATAATATGGTCAGTGATCTAATTGGTATTTATTACTTGCGGTTTCTACACTGAAAGAACAGTTTGGTTACAATCACTAAGAATAATCAACTATTTCCAAATCCGTTATTGAAATATGGCTTATTAAACGTTTATTAGAAAAAAACAGATTATTTGTGTACACTCTATAAATAAAGAATTATTTACTACTACATGAGAATATTTTCTCATAATAATTATTTATTGAAAATAAATGTATATATTGTTTTTATGAAAAAATGATGCATAACTAAGAATATATGTTTTTTCACCACACCATATCTTATTTATTATTACAAAGTCATTGCATACAGTTATTACATATTCTGTCATTGTTATTCCAGATATTTTTACATTTTGTTACCAATATTCATAGATTGATGTCCAAATACTTATTTCGGCAACTACACTGCCATATTCAGAAGACCCGAAAAAATATCATGATATTAGCAGATAGTGAAACCATATCAGCCTTGGCTAATTTCTGCTAATACATTGATTACTTTTAGAGTATCTACTGGAGATGGCAACTCGGTCTCTGAAATAAGTGTTAAGACATTTCTGAATATTTCTTTGTTTTTTTTTAGTGTTTATTGCTATGACTTACATACCTAGATGCTGGAAATGAAACAACACAACTTTTAATCAAACGATTTATTCAATTTTTTAAATTATAATTCTTACAAAAAATACCATATAAATGTACCACACAGGCAACACACAAAATAGAATATGCAATTATGAAAAAACCACTTAATAAAAATACATTTTTGGCTAATATTCGAAATAGGTCTGGGAAAATACACCGTGTATACATTATACAGTGTTTCTCTAGCCATTTAAAATAAATAAAATAACGGAAACCAATCATTTCAATAGTTACAAATTATTAAATTTGTACTCATACAAATAATACAAAACATAAATATAATTCTTAAATGAAATAACAACAGAATACAGTAAAAGTGTTTCAAGAAATTCCAGAAAATATCAGTCCATCGTTTAGATTATACAAGGTATTCGAATAAAAATTGTACGAAAATGTCTCACCTCGAGTAAACAACTTTTACGTTCTGTGCATTTCGGTATTCATCAGGATTTTTATATTTAACGACTTTTTCGAGTTTAAACATACCTAACCTATATCTACTATCTGATATTCTGCAAAGCAAACTTATATTTCGTTGCATAAGTCCCACATTCTTTCAGGAACGTATTTATCGAGGTGCTACTAAATTCGGATACACAGACACCGCTGTCCGCCATTATTTTTGTATAATATCCAAATAGGATGACCAGTTCAAGCACATACAGGTCAGTAATCACTACTTGTAAACTATTTAACCACCCCCACGCCGCCCACACTAATATTCAAACATACACAAATTTCTCAACGATACACGAAAGCGAAGCCACAGCACATGCGCGGGCAGTGGGGGCTAATGCCACGCGCATGACAGGATTTATATCGAACAAGGTTAACTATGAATACATATTTTGCTAATTTGTACAACGTAGATTTATAATCAATAAATGAATTAATTGAATGTTGTATTAATACACAAAGATTTATTAACAGACACTGTACCATTTAATAATTATCGAACCAAATTATAATTATTATTTAAACTTATTAATTATCATCGGGCAGTCGGCGTATTAGATGATTGTTTATTATTAAAACTTTTTGTTCAACATAAACAGTTATAGCAGAGGCAAATCCTCTATTATTTATTAATAAAACAAATCATTAGTAATAATTTTAATAAATAATCTTTTCCAATTATGAATATCAATACGTAATTATTAACAAATTTGACGATAAGAAACATTCGATAATTATTAGTGAGAGTTTTCTTCCGATGTATGGGCACGAGTTACAAGAAGTAAAGTTCAATCACTTATGGCTTCCAAAGAAACAGCAAGCAAGCAATTCTTTATATATTCCAAAAAAAGTGATATTATTAATGGTGAGTTTTGTGAACGATATTTAATAGAGTTAATTCAAACAAGTAAGTTGTATTATTTGAAAACATGGAAAATAGTTCCACTACAAGAGTCATTACATGTCGATCCTGCCATTAGGTTTTCAAAATTGTTGTACAATAAGTATAGTAAATTAGAATGGCTGAAATGGAGTTGTAATAGATAGAATGAACAGAGTCTTACAATTAAAATAATGGCTGGAAGTAATCAATCAAAGGAAGTTTAAGAGAAGGTCATAATAGCCCAAGCAGGGAACAGTGGAGGTGTTGCAAACCAGACGTCCGAGACCTCAAATCAAAGTGATGTTGTGAGAGTCCTAGGAATAATTGCTTTCATAGCAGTCGTGTCCATTTTGGCAGTTATGTTGTACAAGTTTCTCAAAAGAAGAATAGTAAATAAAATTAGGAAAGAGAGATGATCAAGGAGTCAAGAAATAGTTTAGAAGTTAACCGTGTAAGTGTCAAACTCTGAAAGTGAAAAAAAAAGAGAAGAAAAAACAATGTGCAAAAATCAGTGAGTTATAAACATAGGAAGAACGTGAGGGTAACTAGTAAAAAAAAGAATATTTGATATGTACTTCTTAGTTAATGCATTTAAGGTATATTTGCAAAACTCCCTCACATCTTATATAACTGGATATGCCTAAACTTATGAAATTTACAACGAATTATATGAAATAAGAAAATACTTGATAAAAATAGGACCAGTGAGAAGAAAAGGCGATATTTTAAATAAGAAAGTTGGGGAAGCTAAGCTATTATGTTAATTTTGAGCCAATATTATCACATAATAATGCAAAAATTAAAAATTTTGAATACACAGAGGAGGAAAATTCAATAACAAAAGCTAATATATAAAAAATTAATAAATTGTATTCCGGAATTTTGTCCATACGAGATATAGTTTCGACACAAAAATGGCTTCATTTGATTTAAAAGTAGACGTAAATTTATAACCTATAATGGATGATAATGAGAATACAACTAACCAGTTAATTGACGCTATTGAGTTATACGAATCGATGCTTGATGATAATGGTAAGCAATCGTTAGTAACATTTGTTTGGAAAACACGATTGTTAGCGAGTGCTAAACTTAGGTTGTCTCAAAGTTATACTAATGTTAAAGATCTAATTTCTGATATTAAAACGCATATGTTGACTAGAAAATCTGATAATGCTTTAAAATGAAAAATTTTACGTTCTAGACAAGGTGATAAGTCGATTGAAGATTTTGGATGAGAACTAGAATCTCTTTTCTTTGATTTAACAGTTTCGCAAGCTAACGGTAAAAACGACGGATTTAAAATACTAAAACCTATCAATGAAAAAATAGCAATAAAACAATTTGCAAACGATTTAAAAAATCAAAGAATATTATTGCAGCTAGAAATTTTACTTCTCTAAAAGACGCGATTAGATCAGCATTAGATGAAACTATACAGAGAAATTCTGAAAATCCACAAGTAATGTCATTTACAAGTGGATACCATCCCGGTAGAAGGGGCCATTCATATCCTAACAGGGCATTTTCTTTCTTATCCTAACAGGGCATTTTCTACTAGAGCCAATTACAGAAATAACGTTGATTCAAATTTTAGAGGAAATAGGAGATTTAATCATACGCATTATCAGCAAAACAACAATATACGGGATTCTCATCGCAATAACAATTTGAGATCTCAACAAGGCCGCGGACGTTATCAAATCCGACAGATCAGTAACCGAGTTTTTATTTTAGAAGATGCAAATGCTTCAAATTTGAGTAGAAATTCACAAAATAACGAGAAATTTCAGTTTTTTCGAGACAATTAACAAATCTTATTCTTGTGAAAGTTTGAACTGGGTGAATTGTTACATACGAGAACAAAATTATAACTTTATAATAGATACCGGTGCAACCTTATGTATAATAAAATATAATTGTCTAACAGCTAACGACACTATATATAAAGAGAATTTAACGGTTAAGGAAATTAACTGTCTGGACCCTTACTTCGTGGAATCTACTCATATTTGTGTTTTAAATTAAACACAATGTTTGTAGCTAACTCCACAATATAATGAAAAATGTTGACAATTCTTAAAAAATGACAATTGTTTCGATAACTGAATATAATCGTCAGAATGACAGAAGTTACATTTCATTTGATGCCTACCTGATGTTTAGTAGTTATTTTTGGCTAGACCAAGAAGTGACCTACCTTGTGATTGACTTAATATATGTTAATAGAAAAAAGAAGAAGATGAGATATTACAAATATTGAAGCTTAGATATTAATAGCCCTATGGTGATATCCTGGATATAATTTTTCCAATTAAGATCAGTATAACTTTGCAATTATATAGAAAACCAGGAAAACTATATCTGCTGATCTTTACAATTATCACTCAAGAAGACAGTTTAATAGTGTAGAACTCCCTAGATGTATCTGTTCATTGATGACTTCATATTGTGGGTTTCTTAAGTGTCTTCTAATTTCCAACTCTTCAAGGGAATCCAGTTCTTGTTACTTATCACAAATATGTAGTTTTTCTAGTTCTATTTTGGGTGTCAATGAAAGATTGGTGTCAAGTAGATGTTTCGCGTAATGGGATTTATCCGGTTGTTTTAATCTGTATGCTCGTGAGCGTTCACTGTAGCGGATTTCAAAATTTCTAAGGGTCTGACCCAAATAGACAGCATTACATTCTGGACATTTTAGTTTATATATACCAGATTTCTTTAATGGTAGTGTTTTTGTTTCTACTTTTAACAATTTTGTACTTACGTTACGTTCTGTTTTAAAAGAAATTGTTGTATTCGTTGCTAAAGATATTATCTTTGAAATATTATCAGAAATATTTCCTGCATATGTGATGGTTTTATAAGTTTTTATTTCTTCAGTTTGTTTAGGAAATATTAGTTGTAATGCCACTTTTTCCTCTTTGTTATTGACTAGCTTATTTATCATATGTAATGGATAATCGTTGGATGTTGATGATTATTTGCAAGAAAAACATTGTTTTAAGGATGCTGTAAGTTTCAAAAATTACAAATTTTCAATATTTGAGTGTGGAAAAAGGTAATAACTATTATAAAAATGTTTGCTTTGAACATATAATGTGGAATTAATGTAGTTCACAGTTTGATGCTTGTCACATTAGAATAAATAAATATTATATGTATGCAGATTCAATTAAGTTTAGAGATCTTGAGGTATTGCACATTTCAAATTTGTTGGGATAATTGTATTCATAATTGAAATGTTGTACTTTCAGGTCCAGCAAATGTCAAAATTGGGGAAGGGAAACCCATACGACGCAATAAAAAGAATGTTTTTGGCCACATTTTCTGATTACTTGGCTCAAAATTACACGTATGATGGCACAAAGGAGAAAACTCCATTTAAAGAAAATAAATTGTGTTCTGTAATTTTAGGTAAGGAAACGTTAAAAATAACGTTGGAAAAACATTGTGGTTTGATTCTTATTTTTGTTTTCTAGTCACTGCAGAGGCTTACAGCGCCGACAGAAAAACTGCTGAAGCCTGCATAAGAAATTGGCTTAGGAGGGCGAAGGAGCGATTAGCTTATAAAAATACTAAGTAAATGTATCTTGAGATACTCTCAAATAAAAATAGAATTCCAAATAGTTGAAGTGTTTCATTCTCATCTTAAAAAGTAAGTGAATGTTTTGCTGTGAAATGCCAATATACAGTGAGGTCCTAAAAGCGAGGTTTGTAGCTAACGCTCTGTCGACATGAATTCATTGCTCACACATGTGTTGACTCACCTAGATGATTGTAAATATGTACTGACAATTATATATTTTTAACACCGAAAACTATTTTTAAAAAACTTTATTTTCGCAATATAATTAAAATGTTATAATACTTGCTAATGAACCGACAAAGAATAAACTAATTATTAAACAACGACTTTTGCCAACTAACTTGAACAACTTATATTCAACAACCCATTTCAACAACAACCTGAATAATAATGAATATGAATATATATACTAAAACAAAGCTAACTCTGCATTTCTTATCTTATTTACAGTAATATAATATTATTATTTATTTATAGAAATTTCTAGTTCTATAACTTGACGAACCTTTTGTTTCCACGTATAAATGTATTATACATGTTCATTATTTTTTCAGTTGAATTCCCATTACAGGTCAATTCTTGTTTTTAATTCACTGCATTTTATGTGATAACTGAATAGTCCAGGAGCAATAAAGATTGACATGGTTGTGCCGTTACGTAACTGAGATATTCTCAAGATTGATCGAAAATCATATATACAATCATATTCTAAGTATGCGGTAGCTCAGAAGGTTGTGCTATTTGCAAAAAAAAATTGAGAACTGCAAAAATGCACGAAAACGCCGCTTTTTCTATCACTATTTTCAATACGGTGCGGTGGAATAAGTTTTACCCTCCCCCCCCCCCCCCCTACTAACTACTCTATTTTTATATCTTAAGAAAAAAGCTCGAACAGGTCAATTTTGATATTAAACGTAGTATGTCATGACATAAAAGTTTCGAACCTGACATAATCCCTCTTCAAGGGGGTGCCGCCCCATCGATTTTTTTAAATGAGAAAGTGCATCATGCGACACCTCGTTTGAAACCTATTGGAACACTGATTTCAAAAATGTATAACACTTTGGTTCAAAAATTACCGGAGTCTGAGTTATTCGAGAGTTTTAATCTTACTTTCCAAGAATTCAATGAATTCTGTTGGCTTGACGGTAGGTTTTTTCATTGGAGGGTTGTAATTGTTTTGTCTTTAAATAAATCTTTCCTAAATTGTAAATGTTGGTAACTGAATTTGATCATTTAATGTAATAAATTACAAGTAACAACTAAGGGTGTACTGAAAAATAAATAAATTTTAAACTTTAACAGTAACTGCAACTTGACAATACTACAGCCTATTTTGGGTTGCCTCTCTAACCGTTAACAACATCTCTGCACTAATATTACCACATTCTGCAATAATTTTTTCGTGCAGTTGGTTAATTGTATCCACTTGGGTTTGATATACATTGGACTTTGAGTAACCTCATAGAAAAAAATCTAATGGGGTTAAGTCCGGGGATCGAGGTGGCCACTCGATATATCCCGTCGTCCAATCCACCTTCCTGGAAAAACGGTGTTTAAACAATTTCGCATTCTGACAGCATAATGAGGCGAAGCTCCGTCTTGCTGAAATATGACATGTTGAGGAAATTCATGCGGGTGGTTTGTGATGATGTTATTTATTGCGGCGGTTATCTCTGTCTCTAACATATTCAAATAATTATCACCATTTAAATTCCCGTCTATAAATATTGGGCCTACCATATAATTCCCTAGTATGCCTGCCCATACATTTAGTTTTTGCGGAAATTGTGTGTGGCCTTCTCGGGATATTCTGGGATTTTCATCAGACCAATACCTCACATTTTGCCTATGTACATGTCCGTTTACAAAAAATGTCGCCTCGTCACTAAAACAAATGTGTTGAAGATAATCCTGATTGTGTGCAATAATATTTGTGATAGTTTCACAATATTCCATCTGTCTATCTGGGTCATCCTCTGTGAGTTCATGCAACATTTGTATTTTGTAGGGATGTAATTTATGTTTCTTTAACATCTTTAACACTGTCTTCTTATCTACTTTACAAGTTTGTACTACATTTCTGGTTGAAGTAGATGGATTTACGACAAACTCACTCAGTATAGAAACCTGCTTATCTTCGGATATAGAGTTTCTGCCAGACCGTTTTTTATTTTCGACTCCACCTATTTCAAAAAATTTATCGACTACAGATTTCAAATAACGTCGGTCTATTGGGCGGTCAGGAAAGCGTTCATTAAAAATTCTGACCGCCTCATGATAATTACGAACAACTTCACCATAAATAACAATCATTTCGCATTTTTCTTGTAAATTGCGAGGTTGTATCATTTTTATTATTCACAATAAACAAACTTATCTTCATGTAGTAACAAAACTGAAATTACTCCAATATTATTTGACAGTGACAACTGATAATATTAAATTTGTTAGGTAACGAAAAATGACAATTACGGTTTGAGAAAAAATCGACAGTGACGTACTCATAATCCGTTAATCTCGCATAACTCAGACTTTGTTAATTTTTGAACCAAAGTGTTATACATTTTTTAAATCAGTGTTTCAATAGGTTTCAAATGAGGTGTCGCATGATGCACTTTCTCATTTAAAAAAATCGAAGGTATGACACCCCCATGAAGAGGGATTATGTCAGGTTCGAAACTTTTATGTCATAACATACTACGTTTAATAAAAAATTGACCTGTTTGAGCTTTTTTCTTAAGATATAAAAATAGAGTAGTTAATAGGGGGGGGGGGGGTAACACTTATTCCACCGCACTGTATAACTCTGTACTTATACAGTTTAGAGAAAAAATGATTACTTGTGAATTTGTTCGTTATGAAATTTTCTATAAAATAGAATTAGTTTAAAAGTCGAATTTATTATATTTTCGTTGCTAGATAGCAATAAATCGGAAAAAAAATTACGAGAATGGTGGTAATTTTGAGGCGCGTAACAACCAGGTAAGAAATTGCACAATTATACTATAAATAGAGATTTGAGTACTTTAGAGTATTACAAAGTGAAATACCAAAACCCGATCCAAATTTATTTGTTGGTTTTGACGTGGTTGATTTGTTGATTTACCCGATCAAAAAAACACTGTTTTCCTCGTCAAATGTTGGGAACAAAATTTTGCATTTTGATTGCTGCCGATTTTTTTACACATTGTTGGGCCCGTTAGCTATCATATGGAATCGATATAAGGTCGTTTTTCTTTTTTTAAACAAACTGTTGGCGCGATTTTGAAAGTTTGTAAAATTTTTACTTAATTAACAAATTATTTAGGGAAGCGGTTTTACGCGTTGAAAAAAATCTTAAGGTACTTAAAGAAAGTTCGCGGAAAGACGCTTAATTTGAAAAAAATCGTACAGATTGGTCGAATAAGTTCTGAGATATTAACTGCCAAAGTTGACAAAAGTTATCTATAAAACTACGCATAGTGGAACAATAAAAAAAAAGAATTTGGTAGGTTTGTCCAAGTACTTTTCGTAGGCGTTTATATAAATAATATTCTACGTATGCTTTTTGCAGAAAAATCAATGAATGTTGGCGAGACAACCATCCGAGCGGCGAAACCGGCGGGGAGGGGATGAGCGGCGGAAATTAAAACGAGCGTTCAAAAGCAGCGCGGGCGCTTTAGTACGCGATATCTCGGCTTCTATTGCTTCGATTTTGATAATTTTTTTCAATCAATATACCGAATCAAGAGGAACTTATTTAATAATAATAAAAAGGTTCTTTATTCATGATAGGGTTCCCTGTTACATTAGTTAGAAAAATACACGAAGTGTATGCCCATGTTCAGGCAATTTTTCTTCCCAATGTGTATGATTTCCTTATGTTTCTAAGGCTCCTTGCCGTGGCATTATCCCTAGTTTTTTATGTCAGCAATAACTTTGTCCCGTGTAGAGTTTATGGCTCCTAGCATATTTCGGCTGTGTATTCCCTGAAAAGAAGCTAAAAAACAGGGTTTCGAGGAACCTATTTCTCAATGTTTCATAGCAATATTATGTAAGATTACCGGCGTATTACTACTAATTAAAATTTCACAGTTTTAAACGTTGTTCTATATTTAAGATCCAAAATCGCGCCAAAAGTTGTTAAAAAAAAGAGAATCGACCTTATATCGATTCTATATGATAGCTAACGGGCCCAACAATGTGTAAAAAAATCGACAGCAATCAAAATGCAAAATTATTTTCACAGCATTGACGCGGAAAAACGTTGTTTTTTTTGCTCGGTTAAATCAATAAATCAACCACGTCAAAACCAACAAATAAATTTGGATCGGGATTTGGAATACTGTACCGAATGGGAAAATTATATAAAAGAATTATTCAAAGACGACCAAAGAGTATACCAACAAACAACATCAAACAGGGACAAAGGCCCACCGATCCTAGTTTCCGAAGTACAAAAAGCAATAGATCAAGCAAACCGAAGAAAGACCCCTGGACCGGACGAAGTACTTGCAGAACTGCTAAAATTATTCGACGACGAGTGCGTTGGGATCATCGCATCCTTATTAAACAAGATATATAGCACTGGTGAAATACCAGACGACTGGTTAGAATCCTTATTGGTTACTATCCCGAAAAAGAGTAACCCAAAAGAATGTGGTGACTTTGATGAGTCACACACTTAAAATATTGCACCATCGTATATATCGACTTAGTGAGGACAGAATCAGTGATGAGCAGTTTGGTTTTCGAGGCGGTATGGATACCCGTGAGGCGTTGTTCTACATGCGAACACTTTTGCAAAAGAGTGTTGAATTTCGTAAAAACATTTACGTATATTTCATTGATTTCGAGAAAGCCTTTGACAACGCACCGCATACACGACTGTTTCAATGCTTAGATCGAATTGATCTTGACTAATATGATGTAAGACTGCTCAAAAACCTTTACTACAACCAGACTGCTAGAGTACAAGTGGAACATGAGGTTTCAGAAAAAGTTCCTATTAAACGTAGCGTTAGGCAGGGATGTGTCATATCACCAATGCTTTTAAATGTCTACTCGAAAGCTGTATTTGAAGAAGCGCTGAAATATCGTCATGAAGGTGTTAAAATTGGTGGAGAAGTCATTAACAACATTAGGTACGCTGATGATACTGCTTTAATGGCAGAAAGCCTTAAAGACCTCCAAACACTACTGAATGCAGTAAACAATGCATGCAAGGAGTTTGAGTGTCATCACAAAGAAAACTAAGTGGATGGTTGTCGGTAAAACTAATATCGTGTATCCAAAATTGAAATTAGGTGATAAAGTTCTAAACAGAACACAACAATTTAGGTATTTGGGTAGCTGGATGGACCGTAGAGTTAAAAGCGATGAAGAAATCTCAACCAGAATAGAGCTGGCACGTAAAAGATTCACTAGCTGGCGTTCTGTACTATGTAATAGAAGTATTTCGATTAACATCCGTCTAAGAGTATTTGTTAATTCTATTAATTGATAATGTGAATAAGTAAAAGTACTTTCGATTGAATATGCTTTCAATTTGACATATATTATAAAAATTCTGACACATGTATTTTTTCACTGACAGCAACATGCAACGATCGCGACTCTGATTATTTGTAGATCACATCATTACCATGGTTTAAACAAAAAATAAGAAAATAAATTGAACAGTATTAAAGTGCTACGTTTGGTCTGTTTTGTTTTATGGATGTGAAACCTGGACACTGAAAGTCAAGCACCTAAATAAATTGGAAGCGTTTGAGTGACGTTGCTATCTTCGTATGCTAAAAATTCCGTGGACAGCAGATGTAACTAATGAGCATGTGTTAGAATCCCTACATAAAGAGCGAGAATTGACAAACACCATCTGTTCAGTACGCCCCTGGCATATTCACCGAAGGAGAGGGGCGCGCGGAGAACAGAAACCGGCCTTCGACAACAAGCCAGGCGGAGAACCAGACGAGAAAAACATTCATCAAGTGAACATGTATTTATATTTCTTGTATATTCGAATTGCAATATGTAATAATAACGAAAATTGAAGTAGTGATAATACTGTAGCATTTATTATTATATTCACACGACCACCATCAAAATAAGAAAAGTCGAATACTTTGCACATATAATGAGGGAGCATAAATATCATATGCTCCGATTAATTATCCAGGGTCAAATAGAAGGAAAGCGATGGATTGGCAGAAAACAGCTTTCTTGGCTTCGTAATATTAGACATTGTACAAGTCGAACAGTCGAAGAATTGTTTCATGTAGCTACCGATCGAGAAGCTTTCCAACAAATTGTCAACACGATGATAACCAACGCCCGAAAGCTTGATGATAGCCAACGTTTGATAACACGCATGGCACACAAAGAAGAAGATACATGCATGTGCAGTAAATGAAAATAGGACTCAACCTGTTTCGAGAATTCACGTTAAGAGTGCCTGTGAAGCTACACATGCATTTATTACTTTGGAACCTCCCTGTATATTTGTCGACTCTAATAACTGATTTTTGTTCACCAAAGGCATCCTTGCATCAAACCTGCACAAACGTTTGTGTGGGTAGGGGGGGGGGAGGGAATAAGCATGGCGGTATATGTCCATAGGAAGTCCGAACGATTTCCATTAGCATTCCGTGAAAAGTCCAAACAATGTCTATGAGCATTTCAAAAAGTATCCAGTTTTGAATATTTCCTGGAATCCGATTGGATGTACTGGATGGTAACATTAGGACAACCATTGGATGTCCATTATTAGTCTGATATCCTGTGCTGGACATCCAATGGATAGTCGGTACTTCCAGTTGAGGACGTCCATGGGATGTCCATTGGACTGATGTGTGCTATCTGGGTACTGCAAACGGTGCGTATAATTACTAGTAGTAATGTTCCCAATATGCAATGTAGCCGGTTGATTTGTACTAGTATAACAAAATAAATTGAAAGATACCCGACAATTTGAAATTTTAAAAAGTCCCGCAATTTCAAAATCTCAAATATTCCGACCAGAAAACAAAGACAGTGTCTATGTCACTAACAGACCTAAAAGCTCTGTTATGTCACTGCTATGGCAGCGCCTTTGTGATGTTAGTCGTAACTCAAGTCTACTTCAAGTAAGTTATCTCTTTTTTTCAATAGTATTTATATGATCTGTGAGTAAGACGAGGATCTCCACAACGGCAATGCCGAAGATCACCTGAACATAATACTGTTTTTTTTCTGTGAAGATATTCAAAATCAATTGTTCACGAGGTTCTTATGTTACTCGCAATACTCCTAACTATCATGAACGTATTCAGCAATGTTTTAGACGTCAAGCAAATGCTTGTATTTTAACTGGAGGCACATATTTTGAACATCTGCTATTCAAACTTTGCTATTTTTAACTTTATTGCTATTAAAATGTTGCTGATTTTAGTAAAAAATGATGGAAATATTGTGCGCACTGTATCTTATTACCTAGAAAGAAAGTTATCACATACGAGAATTTTTTCCTGAAAATTATATTATTAATCGCTTATGATTATATTTCAGATAACTTTGGAAACACCTTTAGTAATTGAAGATATAAACTATTAGACGACTACATATATTTATACTTATTAGATTTAAATAATGAGATAATATAGTAACACCCACCCAGGCTAGTTTATTTTATATTTTAACGCCATTTTCCTACACCAGACAAGTAACTGATTTTGACTTGACTTGATGGAAGGACAAAAATTAAAATTGAGAGAATATTATAAACTTCAACCTGCCTCAATTAATGAATTGTGAAATCTTCCAAAACAACTACATTGGCTTGTATCCCAAATTCTATACATTTTCATCAATTTATTTCGCTTGCCTCTACTCACCATCTAAACGGGTAATATATTCTGTCAATTTGTATCTGCTTACGTGCAACCGTTATAAGAATGTATTTCCCATAATTCATCTATGATTTGTATGAAAAGTATACCACTGCGTGTTAATAAAACATTGCAAAAAAATTTCTATAACGACGGCAATATAAAACATAAATATTGATTTAACGTGGAATGCGCTAAGGAGATTAATTGAAGTTTACGTTTTAAATTTAACCAGGTAAAACAGTGTCTGACATATTTTTGTTGAGGAACGAAATTGTATACGTTTTGGCATTGAAGAAATATTGGGTTTATTTTTAAATACAGTTTTTGTGGTAAATTAAATATTTTATACATTTTGAATGATACCCACTCAAGATTTATAAACAGAATCAATTCATACTGATAAACAGTTACTAAAAAATATCTTTTGATCCCAACGGAAATATACAGTAGGGTAGAGCGATAATTATAAAATTTTGAAATGTCTGAAAAATTGATTTAGATTACTTATCAAAAGTTGCCTTTGGTAATGTTGATAAAAGAGTATTAATACAAATTTTGGATCAAATGACATCTTCTGCACGCTACCGGACTTTGAAAAAAGTATATAATTTTTTTTGGAATAATTCCCAAAATTTACAAAATGAAATTTCAAAAATTTTTATGTATGGTATAATACAATAGTATATTGTACAATGAGCATGAAATTACATACATTTCCTACGAGTATATACCTACTAGCTGGAAATGGTTCATTTTATACAAATTGTACATTATACTTTTTGTACGACCATCTGAAATCATAAACAAAACTGTAATATTTTTCATAACAATTTTTATCATAAACTTCCCTGCCGTTATTACTTTTCCGCCCAACCTATCTAATATGCGAAAAAAGTATTTTTACGTTTTCCATCAACAACAACACGAAAATACGGTTTTTTGAAAAAAAAATCCTGGTGTGTATGTCATCGGCCACTTTTCCTTACATGTCTTGTTAGCACGATACAGCCTCCGGAGTGCAATAGGTCACCAATTTTATGATGAAATATTGTTAAGGACATGTCACAGATGAACTCTATTGATTTTCAGCTCACCAGAGCCAGTACAACGGGTGCTATGGTACTTGAAGTACGACATTTTGTAATTTTTTGAGAAATTTCAGTTTGTTAGCACGATACAGCCTCCGGAGTTCAACAAGTGACCAATTTTATGATTGGATATTATTCAGGGCATCTCACTGATGAACTCTATTGATTTTCAATTCACCAGAGCCAATACAACAGATATTACAGTACAATAAGTACGATATTTTTGTCGTTTTTGGAGAAGTTTCAGTTTGTTAGCGCGACACTGCCTCAGGAGTATATACAAGTGACCAATTTCATGATTGGATATTATTCAGAGCATCTCAAAGATAAACTTTATTGATATTCAGCTCGCTAAAGCCAGTACAACGGGCGCTATGGTACTTGAAGTACCAAATTTTTGTCATTTTTGGAGAATGTTCAGTTTGTTAGCACGATACAGCCTCCAGAGAATATACGATTGATCAATTTTATGATTGAATATTGTTCAAGGTGTCTCACAGATGTACCCTATTGATTTTCAGTTGACTAGAGCGAGTACAGCGGGTCCTATAAATCCCAATATACTAAATTTTCGGTTATTTTTGGAGAAATTTCGGTTTGTTAGCACGATACATCCCCCGAAGTGTATACAAGTAACAATTTTATGATAGAATATTGTTCAGGGCCACAGATGCGGAAAAGTTAGTTTTAATCTTTAGAACCATCTATTTTTTCATGGTTTAGAGAATTTTTTCTCTGAAATTATTAAGTCGGGTTCTTAACCCGTTAAATGAACCATATACTTTTTTATTTTTGTACATGTACCTAGTTACGTCGTGAAATAACGTTCCAAATTTTCCAATTTTGACTCTCTGAAAAAAAATTAGTTTATGCAGAAAAGATCGGTATAATTCACCCGCGTAAAAAAATGAAAAAAATACTGGACTATAACGTCTGTCAAGTCATTGAATTAGCTATTAAGTAAAAAACTATTTGAACAACAACTGGGCTACACAGAGCATCGAGTTATCAGTAAAACATGTGAACTAACCAAAAAAATGCAAAATGAAATATAACGGGGCTATACAAAACACCAGTTATCAGTTAAACATGTAAACTAATGAAAAAAATAACGCAAAATGAAATATAACTGGGCTATACAAAACATCAGTTGTCAGTTATACATGTGAACTAATGAGAAAAAAATCCAAAATGAAATTTAACTACGCTATACAAAACACCAGTTATCAGTTATACATGTCCTTACACTTAGCTAGGATATAACATACGTTATCAACGTAAAAAATAAAAATACAAATCTTAATTCGGGGGAAAACTTTGGTACCAAGGCGATATAGTGCTACTCAGATTGGATGTGATTCATCATGATAAGTTTAAAACAAAATATATGCTACAGAAAAGAATATATGTATATATATATATATATATATATATAAACAATTATATCCACCCCATGTTATCCCCTCATCATTATCTCGTCCGGAAGAACGGTGATTGCCTCATCACCCCGGTCCAGGCAGAACCAAATGGTAAAGAACCTCCTCAAGGAAAATAAGAGTAACCAAAAAAAAATATCCCTCCAGGAAAATGGAAGTATTCAAAAAGAAAGGTTTACCTCCAGGAAAACCCTTAAATATACAGATAACATTGAATTACTAAAATGTTATCATCAACGATGAAACTATTAATTGAGTGAACTAGCAAGGCTATATGTCCAGACTATATTATTATCAACACCAGATGTGTTGTTAGAATAAGATGAAAATAATAGCCAAAGTGAAATTGAAGATTTCCCCCAAAGAGTTATTATCTAATATACTGAAGTATTACCTCTGCCACATAGAAAAACTTTATGGAACCAGAAAATGCTTCTTCCCTAGTGTTCCACTAATCGAGTTAAAGTTTTACTTGAAAAACCTGAATGACTACTATGTGAGTAAAATATATACAAAATCTAAGCGATAACTGATAAATTAATCTTATGCATAGCAACTGATTGACAACATGAAAAACTACATTAATGAGCCAAAAATTATCTGATATGTGATCACACGTAACTGCAGTACGTAGAGATATGAAACAGAATTATACATTTCAAATATTCAACTAAGAATATTGCAAGTACATGTGCCGATATCCTATAAGTAATATGCTAATCACTCGATCAGACAATATAAAAACTACTTGATATCTATTACCTATTCTCATGTGAAGAATATCAAAGTTACCATCATAGGTAGAACACAGTTAGAAAGTAGCCATAAAAAATTCATAGATATTTTTTCCGTGTTTCAAAACGACAAAAATACCTCTGAGTTGTACAAAAATATATACTACTTTACAACGAATTGAAATATATTAATAGTTACAAATTTAAATCTAAACATAGTTTGAATATATATATATATATATATATATATAAATATATATATATAGATATATATATATATATATATATATATATATTTACATATATTTATAAATATTTTCTTTCACATACCTGTAATTGAGGGCCTGAAACTTCCTCGAAACTCCTACAATCGTCTCATAAAAAACGAGGATGAAAAGAAGCTAACCAAATCCCAACGACATTATGATTCCAGTCAAAAATCCCTTCAAAAAAAGGACAGGCAGCGTGTTTCCCAAAAACGGCCAATATCCACCAAATCTCCAAAAAATACAGCCACCAACAGCTTCCCGAATCAATTTGCACTGTCCTGATTATTATCCCCAACTGGGATGGTTTCAAATACCATATATAAATCAAGATCTTACTGAAAATCATGTAGCTATCTCGGAGTTCACGTTAGAAAAGAGAGTCAAGGATGCGCCAATAATATATGTAACTTAACTTCTCTCTACAACGCAACTCGAGAAAGTTTTCTAACCTAATAGGAATCCAGCTGACAGGAATTCGTCTCAACCACAGATCATAGAACTACAATCCGCTGAAGACATCAAACAAAAGTCGAGTGAACCCAAAAATATTAATAATAAAAGTTCGCATGTCATCTACGAGTACATCGGAGAGAAAATCTGTAAGCATAATGAGTTGTATATGAATCTTAAAGTCAAACCACAATTGATAGACAGAGATCTCGACTACTCCCAGCGCGAAACGACAAACGAACGCAGCTATCCAAGACGTATCTGTCATCGAGCAAATTGTCAATTCCAACATAACCAGAAGATAAATACAGGGATTCTTAAATATTAGGAACTATGTAAATGATTTTAAACAATCGTAGTACCGTAGTACCCCCGCAGATGCTGATGTACAAAGCCAAAATACCTGGAATTATCACACAAGTCAGATGTAATCAAACAGTTAACGTCTTATGGGTAAATGTTTACAATATATTCTAATGACAACCAAGTCTTAAACAGAAGTTTCTGAACGATATGGAAATACTTACTGAAGCCATTAAATTGTATATAAATGATAATTAAATATACAACTATCTCGAGAGACAAGTATGTACAAACTAATCAGCCAATTTGTTTTAACCCAACACTAGTGAAATGTTTCAGACAAAGTCAAGGAGTCGACTAAAATCGAACCCTGATAAGTTATAGCACTCAGCTAGAGCGGGCAGTTTTTCGGACTACTGAGGTTAACACCCCAATATGATGTAACCAAAGCAAAAATCAGTAGTCCCACGGTAACTTATATCTACAGTAAAAACCACAAGAAAGAGAAAATAAACCCTTAACACCCATGAAATATACAACAACAAAAACTAACAAGAAAACTAATTACAGGACTAAAAAGGCAGGCCCTCATTTTTTTTCATACGATAACAAAACTCTTCACACTTACCTAGCGACAAATATAAAATTGTAGACATGATGTGAAGACAGGTTTGGTTACAGCCTGCACTACTTCGCCGGAAGGATGGTGGCAGAGTTATCCCTAAATCTGTGGGCTGACAGAAATGATTTCAAACGATTACAAATATGATGATATGAAGCAGGGTCGGACACTGACTGTTTCAGTAACTCATGAAAGTCGTGAGAAATGAAATATTTCAATACAGCTAGCCCGTGGGAAATGAAAATCGGTATTACAACGTGATAGGTTTCTCAATCGAATACGCACTTAAAATGTACATTTTTCTTTATGGTCGTAGAAAAACAAATTTCCAATACTTTTCACCATATACTATATTATTATAATCACGCTGTAACAGAAGCTGATTACGATTCTTATTTCACCCGCCCACACCTAGTGAAATCGCTGAAATTCGGCTGTGTTCGGCACTCTACGTACTCCTGCGCCGTGTTATAATTGTGTCAGTGTGTGTTACTCATATCAGTTACATTATTGTATTGTTAGGAAATTACACACTGTTGTAGTCCCTGAATCCGACTCTGTCTAAGCTATGAACGATAGTTAAAATTTTGGCGAATGCGCAAGGGTTTCTCCGAACTGTTTATCTTTATTTTTTGTGACTTTTCTTATCTAGACATTTCCAGTAAGGTCCATTGCTTTTGTGAACCGCAATCTAGAAGGACCCAGAAAAAAGGCACTTAATAAATAATATATAACGGAGTTTGTTTATAATTTGATCTCGTGAGATAATGAGTAACCAAGTAAATAGTCTAAGTAAATAAATATTAGTGAAGTGTAGTGAATATACTGTGTATCTAATATAAATTAGTGAATAATTTAGTGAGTGGATCTACCGTGTGTATGAATTTATTCCAAAATGTTATATTGGTGTCAGGTGAGGGGTAATATAAATAGTCACGTAAAAATAGCCAAGAGACTAAACTACAGGAAGAATTGGAAAATAGTGAGCTGGAAACGTCCTGTGAGAAGAGTGAGGTACTAGAAAGATTCCAAGTGGCACTGGTAAGCGATAGCTTCGATCCAAAAACATCCTTATTCAAAGACGAGACTTCCACCTAAATCTCGTCAATTTCTGATACGAAGAACGATATTTCTGCCATGAAAGAGAAGATTCAAACTAATGTGAAGAACGATATCTCTGCCATGGAAGAAAAGATTTCAACTAATGTGAAAAACGATATTTCTCCTATAAAGATTTTTTCTGATATGAGGTTCGATATTTCTGCTAACATGGACAAACTTTCTGCCGATATGTTATTAACACTTCGTTAGTAGCGTGGTGGTCCGATAGACTCCTACCGTAGTATTTGGTTTTTATTTAAAAAACTGATAGAAATCAACACATCTAGTTTTACGACATCTCAGACACAATCTTTTTCTGTGGTTTTCCAAAATTCCATTGTTGTAAGAACATCTGTTTGCAAATAAATTCTAAGAATTTACTGCAGGTGTATTCTGGGAAACTACTAGACTCCTATACTCGATAGTCGAAATTGTGTAAAGTGAGTCAGAGCTATCTAATCAACACTTTGGTTAAAGCGCAGTTGCCATATGTATTCTAGAGAGAAATGCTGTATTTTATAAATACACTTCAAATCCATTGTGTCAATATTTCAGGTACAAAAGATGCAATGTAATTAAGTCAATACCAATTTAATATATTTATTTCAAATTTCAAGCAGACTAATAATAATTAGTTTACGTGAAATGTGAAATAAAGTGTTTATGTATATTTATTGAACGCAAAGTTTGTTGTGAAAAACTCGCCGATTTGACAATGTTGGAGAGTCGCTTCAATGTTCCGGCTTTGAGAACGAGATAGATAGATCGAGCTACGCGAATGAGACAGTGATAGTAAACAGTTATGTGAGGTGTTTATTCTCTTCATGAATGTAACATCAGTATTTGTGTTGTGGTTTTGTGTGATAAATCGGTTATTATTGGTATTTATTGTAATATTTATATCGGTATATTTAGTGACAATAATGGCGGAGTGTAGCGGTGTTGGCGATAAAAAACGGCGTCGTAACAATTTAATTCGGGAAGAAAAAGTCCTCATATTAAATGTGTACGAAGGACTGCGTGCCATGGACAAACAGTTGGGTGTTAGTGACGCTGTGATCAAGTGCAGTTATTTAACTAAAGTTTCTGAGAGTACTATATACAATATTCTAAAGAAATCGCGGGACGGATCTTTGACAAGAGAACGAGGTGAAAACTGTAAACCGGAAAGTAGGGGAAGAAAGAAAATTGTTTTGGACGACCAAACACGGAATGCTATACGTAGGGGAATACATTCTTTTAATTTTAGGAATGAAATCCCCTCGGTAGCTAAATTGAGCAAGGTAATAGAAGCTGATGATACTTTACCAAACATCAGTGATAAAGTTTTGAGACGAACTTTAAAATTAATGAATTTTCGTTACCAAACAAGAAGTAGAAACAGTGCCTTAATTGAACGAAATGACATTGTGGAATGGAGGAGAAATTATTTAAAACAGATACGACAGTTTCGTAACGAAGGACGGCACATATATCATCTTGACGAAACATGGTTAAATGAAGGCCACACTGTGTCAAAAGTGTGGCAAGACATGAATATACGAAGCAATCGACAAGCCTTTATGGAGGGTTTCTCTTCCGGTTTAAAAGCTCCCTCTGGGAAAGGACGTCGACTGATTATCACTCACATTGGCAGCGAGGAAGGATTTGTAGAAGGTGGATTACTAAGTTTTCAGTCCAAAAAAACTGTCGATTACCATGAAGAGATGGATGGTAACCGGTTTGAAACATGGTTTAGATCAATTTTAACAAAGGTAACTCCTGGTTCAGTGATAGTTATGGCTAATGCTTCATACCACTCTCGTCGACTGGAGCAAATACCTACTTCAGCTAGCCGCAAGAGGGTTATAATTGATTGGTTAGAGAGTAAAAGCATTCCGCACAACGAGGCAATGCTAAAAGTTGAATTATTATCTCTCGTACGGAAACATAAAAGCAGTTATATTAAGTACGTTGTCGATGAAATGGCGAAAGATTTCAACGTCTCAGTTGTTAGACTTCCTCCCTACCACTGTGAGTTAAACCCCATCGAGCTGGTTTGGGCCCAAGTGAAAAATTATGTTGCGAGAAAAAACAGTACATTCAAAATGGCTGACGTTGAGAAACTGTTTGACGAGGCGCTGCATACCGTTACTGCTGAGAGTTGGCGTAAATGTATTCAACACGTATTAAAAGAAGAAATAAAGTTTTGGGATTTAGACATACGTGTAGAAGTAATGACGGAACCACTCATTATCGATATAGGAGGAGAAAGCGATGATTCTGAGGAGTCGTCAGGGAGTGATACCGCTTCCAGTTAGTCAGACATTTTACAAGTGACCTCGCAACATACCTATACTTATTGGTAATTTATTTGGGTCTTGACAAACAACTTTTTTTTAGTTTTAGTAGTAGTAAGTTGGAATTGACTTTTAAACATTTTTTTATTTTGTTTTAACTTACTTATGAACAACTTGTGATAAGTTATTATTTCAAATGTTAAAAATTGAAATTCCAGATATTTCAGTATTCGCACCCTTAAACTATGATACGCTCATGGAGTTCACTTTAAATCGGTAGATAACCGATGACGTCACTTTACACAATTTCGACTATCGAGTATAGCGCCCAACGGCGGTGCATTTGTCGCTGAGTTTTCGAAGTATTCGGTCCAGTTTGGTTCGAGTAAATATTGTGCGTTTTATTTTTTATCAAAAATGAGTAAAAAAGTTAATGACCTAAGTAAATCTGAAGATATTAAAGAAGTTAATCGTCTTATAGATGCAGAAATGAATTTTGAAGAAAATTACATTCCTGAAGATGATTTTGAAGAATAAGATGAATCTCAAACTGAAGATAATCTGGAAACTAGAACAAATGATTCGGATGCAGATCACGAAGTTGAAGAAAATCTTGAAGAAGTAGAAAATGCTAGTATAGATTTTTACAGTGGTAAGTGAACCAAAAAATAAATATTTTTGTTTGTTCAAATATAACTTATTCGTATGCTCATATTTGTGTTCTGATAGTGAAAATAAAAACTTAAAATATAAATATTTTGTCTACATTATTTCTATTCCTGATTGCAGCCCGAGACGGTACACAATGGCGAAAGTTTCCATGGAGAAATACACAAACTCCTCCACATAATATTTTTATGCAGACTTCCTGGTGTTATGGGCCGGACGGCTAAGAATGCTGAAAAAGAAACGGACTGTTGGCGATTATTCTTTGACAATCGTATTTTATTTATGTTAGTAGAAAATACAAACAATTATATAAACAATATTAGAGAAAAATTTGCGCCAGAAAGAGACTGCAACGAAACAGATCAAATAGAAATAGAAGCATTCTTAGCTCTTCTATATTTCGCAGGAGTATTTCGAGGCAACCACAAAAGACTTTCCGATTTTTTTTCATCTGACGGTCTTGGAATTGACATATTCCGAATGACAATGTCGGAAAAAAGATTCAGGTTTCTTGTTAGATGTGTTCGGTTTGATGATTTATTCACACAGCCTCAAAGGAAGGCGGTCGATAAATTAGTGCGATAAGAGAGATTTTTGAGTTTTTTTTAGAAAACTGTTAATCTCATTATCATAATGGGCAGAATGTTACAGTTGATGAAATGCTTCCAGCATTTCGTGGGCGCTGTGGATTTCGTCAATATATCCCCTCAAAGCCAATAAATACGGAATAAAAATGTTTTCGCTGTGTGACGCCAAGTTGTTTTACACATACAATATGGAAATTTATTATAGTACACAGCCAGAGGGGCCGTACAGAAAGAATCATTCTGCAGAAAATGTTGTATTGAGATTAGCAGCACCAATATTTGGAAGCGGCCGGAATATTACATCCGACATTTGGTTTACGAGTTTAAAACTAGTCCAGGAACTGGAGAAGAAAGAAATTTCATACGTAGGAACAATAATAAAAAATAAAAGAAAAGTACCGTCTGTTTTTGTTTTGCAAAGAACAGGAATCAGTATGACTGTGGCGCTACTCTCGAGTCATCACACATCCAGTACTACAGTTTCAGAAGATGAACATAAAAAACCTGAAATTGTTCAATTCTATTATGAAGCTAAAGCAGGTGTGGATATCGTTGACAAGTTATATAGCACATTCAATGTTGCACGAAACACAAGACGGTGGCACATGGTACTATTTCACCATATTATGAACATTGGGGGAATGAATTCTCATGTAATATATCTCGGCAACGGCAAAGAATATGTGCCTAGACGAGATTTCCTAAAAAAAATTGGCATTAGATTTAGCCACACCTCAATTGAAAAGAAGAGCGTTATGCCGAAATCTCCCAAGAGAGTTGCAAGTTCTTTTAGAAAAATATGAGGTAACTGAACGTGTAGAATAAGCAACAACAGATATATTTCCAGATCGTAAACAAAAATATTGTGGCCCGTGTTACCAAGCAGAAAAGAAAAAATGTAAAACACAATATACATGTAGAAAATGTGGTATCTACTTGTGCTTAAATTTGCATACAGTCAAAATTTGCCAGAACTGTTTCGAAAATATTGAAGGGGATATTGCAACAGATACAGAATAATTTCTTTTTCTGTAAAATTGAATGTAAAAAATATTTTGTTATTTTCTAAATACATTAAATATTTATTGCAATAATTATTACTTGTAAGTGACGAAAGGGTGTGGGTAAAACATTACTATACTCGATAGTCGAAATTGTGTAAAGTGACGTCATCGGTTATCTACCGATTTAAAGTGAACTCCATGAGCGTATCATAGTTTAAGGGTGCGAATACTGAAATATATGGAATTTCAATTTTTAACATTTGAAATAATAACTTATCACAAGTTGTTCATAAGTAAGTTAAAACAAAATAAAAAAATGTTTAAAAGTCAATTCCAACTTACTACTACTAAAACTAAAAAAAAGTTGTTTGTCAAGACCAAAATAAATTACCAATAAGTATAGGTATGTTGCGAGGTCACTTGTAAAATGTCTGACTAACTGGAAGCGGTATCACTCCCTGACGACTCCTCAGAATCATCGCTTTCTCCTCCTATATCGATAATGAGTGGTTCCGTCATTACTTCTACACGTATGTCTAAATCCCAAAACTTTATTTCTTCTTTTGATACGTGTTGAATACATTTACGCCAACTCTCAGCAGTAACGGTATGCAGCGCCTCGTCAAACAGTTTCTCAACGTCAGCCATCTTGAATGTACTGTTTTTTCACGCAACATAATTTTTCACTTGGGCCCAAACCAGCTCGATGGGGTTTAACTCACAGTGGTAGGGAGGAAGTCTAACAACTGAGATGTTGAAATCTTTCGCCATTTCATCGACAACGTACTTAATATAACTGCTTTTATGTTTCCGTACGAGAGATAATAATTCAACTTTTAGCATTGCCTCGTTGTGCGGAATGCTTTTACTCTCTAACCAATCAATTATAACCCTCTTGCGGCTAGCTGAAGTAGGTATTTGCTCCAGTCGACGAGAGTGGTATGAAGCATTATCCATAACTATCACTGAACCAGGAGTTACCTTTGTTAAAATTGATCTAAACCATGTTTCAAACCGGTTACCATCCATCTCTTCATGGTAATCGACAGTTTTTTTGGACTGAAAACTTAGTTATCCACCTTCTACAAATCCTTCCTCGCTGCCAATGTGAGTGATAATCAGTCGACGTCCTTTCCCAGAGGGAGCTTTTAAACCGGAAGAGAAACCCTCCATAAAGGCTTGTCGATTGCTTCGTATATTCATGTCTTGCCACACTTTTGACACAGTGTGGCCTTCATTTAACCATGTTTCGTCAAGATAATATATGTGCCGTCCTTCGTTACGAAACTGTCGTATCTGTTTTAAATAATTTCTCCTCCATTCCACAATGTCATTTCGTTCAATTAAGGCACTGTTTCTACTTCTTGTTTGGTAACGAAAATTCATTAATTTTAAAGTTCGTCTCAAAACTTTATCACTGATGTTTGGTAAAGTATCATCAGCTTCTATTACCTTGCTCAATTTAGCTACCGAGGGGATTTCATTCCTAAAATAAAAAGAATGTATTTCCCTACGTATAGCATTCCGTGTTTGGTCGTCCAAAACAATTTTCTTTCTTCCCCTACTTTCCGGTTTACAGTTTTCACCTCGTTCTCTTGTCAAAGATCCGTCCCGCGATTTCTTTAGAATATTGTATATAGTACTCTCAGATACTTTAGTTAAATAACTGCACTTAATCACAGCGTCACTAACACCCAACTGTTTGTCCATGGCACGCAGTCCTTCGTACACATTTAATATGAGGACTTTTTCTTCCCGAATTAAATTGTTACGACGCCGTTTTTTATCGCCAACACCGCTACACTCCGCCATTATTGTCACTAAATATACCGATATAAATATTACAATAAATACTAATAATAACCGATTTATCACACAAAACCACAACACAAATACTGATGTTACGTTCATGAAGAGAATAAACACCTCACATAACTGTTTACTATCACTGTCTCATTCGCGTAGCTCGATCTATCTATCTCGTTCTCAAAGCCGGAACATTGAAGTGACTCTCCAACATTGTCAAATCGGCGAGTTTTTCACAACAAACTTTTTGCGTTCAAGAAATATACATAAACACTTTATTTCACATTTCAAGTAAACTAATTATTATTAGTCTGCTTGAAATTTGAAATAAATATATTAAATTGGTATTGACTTAATTACATTGCATCTTTTGTACCTGAAATATTGACATAATGGATTTGAAGTGTATTTATAAAATACAGCATTTCTCTCTAGAATACATATGGCAACTGCGCTTTAACCAAAGTGTTGATTAGATAGCTCTGACTCACTTCACACAATTTCCACTATCGAGTATATAATCATTGTCAATGAAACATTGATAAACAATCATGAGTCTATTGTTGGACCGAGCAAACAAAACCTTGCAAGCCAGAAACAAACCCTAAATTAGGAAGACATTAGCAGTTTAACACGAGTCAAGGCCCCAACGTTAGATGAAAAATGTCGTGGATCAATTATATAAAACAGTTTGAAGCAGCCGCTGAAGTGAATAATTGGTCCGATAAAGAAAAAGCAGTGGAACTAACTATAGCGCTTCGGGGAGATGCCTTATATGTACTTCAGACGATACCTTTGGAAGAAACTGATGACTTCCAGCAGCTGAAGAAGAGGTTGGACATGCGATATGATCACAAACGTCTAGAACATTTGTACCAATCCCAGCTGAAGAACCGAAGGCGGAAACGTGACGAAACCCTTCAAGAGTGTGAACTGTATAGTTCGATTTGCTTATCCATCAGCACCAGAAAATATGATAGAATGTTTAGGCATCCACGCCTTTATTGACGGCTTATGTGACCACGATATAGAGATGACGCTTCGATTAGCCAAAACTAAAACATTGGTCGATGCATTGACTGCTGCTCTTCAATATGAAGCAGCCATGATGGCTACCGAATGCAGCAAAGTTAGGACCGTGCAAGAAAAAGGTGACGATGACAGACTTGACCAGATCGTCAACTTCTTAAAAGGTACGGTATGGTAGACGGGAAGCCGAAGAAGATTAAGTTCTGTAATTGTGGCGAGCTAGAGCATGTACACAGTTCGTGTAAGCATCCTACGACTCCTGCAAACCAAGAACCTCTTAAATATAAAGCTATCACGAAGGATTCGCGGTACAACGAAGTTAGGACCATGCAAGAAGAAGGTAACGAAGACAGATTAGACCAGATCGTTAAATTGATAAGGAGTATGGTGGACATGAAGCCGGAGAAGATCAAATGCCGAAAGTATTGTGAGCTAGAGCACGTACGCAGCCCGTCTAAGCGACCTAGGACTCCTGCAATCCAAGAGCTCCAGTTACGGTGGAAACTAGACAAGGGCAAAAATCGAGCTGATGTGAATCACCGAAATTCCGACAATCTGCCTAGACTGTCATGCTCTGTAGACTATTCTCACTGCAACAAGTCGGTATCTAAGGAAGTTGCAGTTTGAAGAATTACGGTAGTCGACGAAGAATGGTCGCCCACCAGGATCAGAGAAGATCAGAAGAATAATCCCCACTTAAAGAAGATTCGGTAATTTAAGGAAAAAAATCGGCGACCTACCTGGCAAGAAGTGTCAAGATTTCACCGACACTCAAAGCATATTGGGCTCTGTGGGACTTCCTTGTACTGGAAGAAGGCCTGTTGAAAAGAATCCTTCAGAACGTTGATGGTTCACAGAAGACATAGTTATCCCTGTAGCGCTCTGATATTACTATAACTAATTTACGATAGGCGAAATTAAATTAAGGGTAATCGTATGTTTTAGGTGGCAGACGTATTTTGTCGAATATAGAAACCAGGCTTTTTCAAGACTACAGTATTCTATTTGATCTTATAAAGGTGTGCAGGCGGTGGCCCGTCAGTAGCTTATAGATAGTGGAGAAAGGTGGGGTATACAAGTATCTATACTCAAAAAATTTATATCGCGCCACAAGATTCTCACTGCTAGACACAGCTGTTTAACTAGAATCTTGAAGAGCCAACTAAATTGGTTTTTATCAACAGAATAATAAATCGATACTATACCTGATTATCTTGTACCTATTCACCACTACCAAACAACGGATGGGTAACTTAATAAAAGGTAAAAATTCTTGGTGGTAAATACAATAGATTTCAATGAGAACTTCAATTACTGTTTACATAAAATATGAATTTACTCCACGCCAAAAATAACAAATGTGATCTGAATTGCTCTACATAAAATTAAGAAGATGACCTAAGTCAGAGTGATAGAGAACTAGTTGCTCAATCCTGAATATTACATCACAACTTATTGTAGTGAAGAAATATTAAATATTGCAATATGGATATACTGAGTTTACTCTAAGCACTAAAAATATGACAGGAATTTACTCTATGCAAAAATTAAAACGCAGCGTGTTTTATACAGCCTTCTTGTTGTATAAGTAAAAATTAATGAAATTTGTGCTTTTCGGCGATCCTGTATAAAATATGAATTCTGAAAATATGCGTTATACTAGGCAAGACATTGACTATCCGTTATTTGGTGCTCCTGCAGATTTTAGAGGTAACATACCCATTCAGAAGCTGATGTTTTAATGTGTTATTTATGGACAAGATATAATTTAAAACTTTCAAATTCGGAAAAGGAACTAACGTTTTCTGCTATATATTATTAACTGCCTCACACAATTTCAAGTTTGTGGTAGAAAGCGTCAATTCCTGCCGTAGCAAGAAAACTCATTTCACGATTATTAAAAAGCATTCACGACAAATATTTAAAACTTTTGAGGTATCCCGAAGGTGAGAATAATGATAGTTAGTGTTTTAAATGAAACTCAACGTTTCTAGCTAATTCCACAATATAATGAAAGATATTAAAAATTCTAAAAAATTGTTTCGATAACTAAACATCATCGTCAGAATGACAGAAGTTACATTTCATTTGATGCCTACCTGATGTTTAGTAGTTATTTTTGGCTAGACCAAGAAGTGACTTACCTTGTGATTGACTTAATATATGTTAATAGAAAAAAGAAGAAGATGTGATATTAGAAATATTGAAGCTTAGATATCATTAGCCCTATGGTGATATCCTGGATATCATTTTTCCAATTAAGATCAGTATAACTGTGCAATGTTATAGAAAACCTATATCTGCTGATCTTTACAATTATCACTTAGGAAGACAGTTTAATAGTGGAGAGCTTCCTAGATTTATCTGTTCATTGACGCAGTTTCGAGATAGATAGTGAAACCAGACAGAAATTGGAGGCAGGAGAAAGGAAGTTTCCCCGCAGTAAGTTTTTGAACAAGTCTGGGATTTTTTTTATTGAAAAGATATTTTTTATTTTCTTTGTGCACTGATTCTAAACTTGGTATTTATAACATAAATGTATGCATAGGTAGAAGATATAACAGTTTTTTTAATTTCGTTCACGGGGTTATTGGACAAGTTCGCAGGTTCAGTTAAAACTGCAGGTCCTGGCTCATAATTTTGGGCACCGCTCGTTATATAGGATATGAGTTTATCGTGTGGGATAATATAGTAATATTTCCTCAAGATTTTAGGAATGTTGGGTATCCTTCTAGGACATATGTAACTCGGCAGGATTTAGGTATTATTTTACTTTTTTTTTGTGTCACATAATTTGCACTCACCTCGTAGATGGACATAATACAAAGGTAAATTTAAGTAAATTGTAATTAGTATCAAGAGCCCGGAGTGTATGATTTTGTATCCGTAAAGGCACGTTATCAGTAAAGTGTCGCTACGATAAATAATTTTGATTTTTCAGACGTGGTTAGGTAATCTCCTCATAGCAAGTAAAATAAATGAACATTATAGGTTATTCAAAGACCTGAAAATTGCAACTCGGAAATTTTTGTAATACACACTGAACGGGTTGTCGATAAACATGTCTTACTCATAAATCAGCAGGAATTTAAACGCCTCTACTTTCACCTTCTGTTTACACAAAGTACAACGACTCGCAATCACAGTCGATTTGTATAGTATTTCTTTTAAGAATAAATAAGTATTTCTCGCAGCGAGGCAGGTCAATTGACGGAATAAGGGCTAAATCATACCGCCCTCGCACACATTGAACATATTCATAGATAAGCGGGTAGTATTATTTTATTGTCGGGGGATTTAATATTTGTTTTGATATTGGGATTATTTTATACAGAGAAAAATTTATTATATTTTATTATACAAGTTTGTGGTTTCCGATACATTATTCAGATCCCTACCCCGATCTTCTCTTTAGAGTGTGCAGTGTTGCAGTGTTCCTGGATTCGAGGCCCAACAAGTAGGTCAATCCTGGCCTGGCAAAGGTAATTAGGCCGCTTTAAGTCCAGGAGTTCCCATCCTAGTTCGGACCGGTTTTATTTTATTTTCACGCTAGGCTGCATTATTAGACTTTGGTGACAGCAGTTATTAGCGTGGTGACACAAGGGGATGAGGTTTAGTAGACTATTACAATAACCTTACCTACCCCGACTGGAGACTCTTCCACTGGTAGTAGTATTCGGCCTCAAACTATTGTCTTTCAGCTTTCACTGGGATGGGGTGAACAATCCATAATAAATTGGAAGCCTCCAGTTTTTGAAGCAATACTAACCTCATTTAAACAAAAACCAAAGGGGATGAAAAACTGGAAAACCGTATAAAATAATATTTGCTTTAAATAAATAAAACAAAATAATGAAAATATGTTATAGCAATGGTCCAAGCAAATTATAATTATTCATATATCAATAAGATAATTTACTTTGACTGCATTGTTGAGATATCAAAACAAAATAAAACATTAAATAAGATGAATAAAATCTTATAATTGTTCACAATCCTTTTTAACTAGTAAAGTGTTTAATTTCATAACACAAACCAAATAAAATTCCAATAGGTTATGGGCCCAGTCAACGTTAGCTTATAAATAGTGTATATAGATAGTTAAATAGTTCGTTAATAGTTAACGGAAAAGACAAAAAGTGCGCGAAAATTCCTCATCAAAGCACTACTGACCGAATTGGATGTGTTAAAGTGCGATAAGAATATTCCCGAAAACCCATTATCCGAATGAAATAAGAAAAACACTCTTGCAGAAACACTATTCTAGAATACTTGAATAATGCATTTCTTAGTTTTGCTATAGATAATAATGTTGCAAAATCTATATTACAAAATTTAGATCAATTGTATGAGCGAAGAAGTGTAGCTATACAATTAGACCTAAGGAAGCAATTATTGAGATTGAAGCTGCGAATTGATAAAACTTCAATAAAGCATTTTGATGAGATAGTGACGGAACTCATATGTGCTGGAGCAAAGTTAAGGGAAATGGACGAACTGTCCCACCTATTATTAACATTACCCTCCTCTTATGGTGGATTAGTCACAGTTCTCGAAACCTTGGGATAAGAATACCTGATTATCACTTTTGTAAAAACAAGGTTGCTAGATTACCAGAACAAATTCAAGAAGGAAAATTTGAAAAAAAGGTCATTTACATTGTAAGGTTAAGCAGCCTGCTTGGAAAAATAAAACTTTTCCAAATAGCAACAAGAGGATTTTCAATAAAACTTCATTCAAGTTCTCAAATATAATGTGTGATCATTGTGGGAGAAGAAGTCACATAAAAAACGACTGCTACTTCTCTAAACGGATGAAAAGTGAAGGTAGAAATCAAACCACCCAAAACGATCCAGACTGTACATCACAATTCTACATCAGGAGAAAATAGTTTCGTGTTTATGGCAGGTAGAGGAGAATCGAAGGCTGAGTGCAACAAAAATAAAATAAAATTCATTCTAGATTCTGGTGCAACAGATCACATTGTGAATAGTGATGAAGTGTTCCGTTCATTTTCCGCGATGAAACCTCCTTAACGAATTGGAATTGCACAAAAGGATGGTGCAGTATTCGCTACTAAAAGGTGCACAATAAAAGTGACCTCTGACCAAGGATTTGGTGGTACTCTAGATGGCGTGCTCTACTGTCTCTATGTTCCTTATAACCTGTTGTATGTCCGCAAAATTCAACAAAGTGGCCAAACAGTCATCTTTAATGAAAATGGCGACTGTAACAAAGATGGAAACCACAAAACCATCGTAATAGGTAAAATATTAAATGGATTGTTATCAATAATTTTTAAAATCAATTCTGAAAAAATTGAATGATTTAATTTAAGTGATAACAATAATATCTATAAATTATGACATGAAAGATTGGGCCATATAAGTAAAGATACATTTTTAACTGTGAAAAGACTTGCAAGAACGGAAATATAACAAAAATTCATAACATCAATCCAGATAACACATTATGTTAAGCTTGTATTTACAATAAACAAGCCAAACTCCCATTTTCTAAACGCAAATCTAAAAACGGTATAAGACGCCTTTATATTATACACACTGACGTTTTGCGACCTATAATTGCCAGTACAATGAATAATAAAAACTATTTTGCAGCATTTAAATAATGAATTTACTCATTATACTTGTACATATCTAATGGCCTATAAATCACGAGTTTTTGTAGCCTTTAAGGAGTGAATCATATCATTTAACTCTTCCACATACGCCAGAGCAAAGGGGTGTCGCCGAAAGAATGAATAGAACAATTCTAGAAAAGGTACGTTCATTATTAGTGGGAGCTGATTTACCAAAATTCTTTTGGGGTAAGGCTGTTATTATAGCAACTTATTTAACACCAACCATAGCCCTACTAATGAAATTGACTGTCTCGACCCTTACTTCGTGGAATATGCTCATATTAGTGTTTTTAAATGAAACTCAAGGTCTCTAGTTAATTCCACAATACAATACAAGTTATTGAAAATTCTAAAAAATTGACAATTGTTTCGATAAATCAATATCATCGTCAGAATGACAGAAGTTACATTTCATTTTATGCCTACCTGATGTTTAGTAGTTATATTTTTGGCTAGACCAAGAAGTAACCTGACTTGTAATTGGCTTAATATATGTTTATAGAAAAAGAAGAAGATGTGATATTACAAATATTGAAGCTTAGATATTATTAGCCCTATGGTGATATCCTGGATATCATTTTTCCAATTAAGATCAGTATAACTGTGCAATGATATAGAAAACCAGGAAAACTATATCTGCTGATCTTTACAATTATCACTTAAGAAGACAGTTTATTAGTGGAGAATTCCCTAGATTTAACTGTTCATTGACAACTTCATATTGTGGGTTTCTTAAATGTCTTCTAATTTCCAGTTCTTTAAGGAAATCCAGTTCTTGTTTCTTTTCACAAATATGCAGCACTTCTAGTTCTGTGTTAGGTGTCAATGAATGATTGGTGTCAAGTAGATGTTTTGCGTAGTGGGATTTATCTGGTTGTTTTAATCTGTAAGCTCGTAAGTGCTCACTGTATCGTATTTCAAAATTCCTAAGGGTCTGACCCAAATAGACAGCATTACATTCTGGACATTTGAGTTTATATATACCGGACTTCTTTAATAGTGGTAATTTTGTTTTTACATTTAACAATTTTGTACTAACGTTACTTTCTGTTTTAAAAGAAATTGTTGCATTCGTTGCTGAAGATATTATCTTTGAAATATTATTAGAAATATTTCCTGCATATGTGATGGTTTTATAAGTTTTAATTTCATCAGTTTGTTTAGAATTTTCAATAACTTGTATTATATTGTGGAAATAACTAGAGACCTTGAGTTTCATTTAAAAACACTAATAGCCCTACTAATTAATAAAGCACCGTATGATACGTGGCTAAATAAAAATCCTCATATAGCTCTCTGAAGGTCATAAATCAGAAAATGATATAAAAATACCAGATAATAAATGTAACAGGAGAAGTGACAGAATGAAGGGCATTCCAAAATTATCCTACAATGAAGATAACATTCAATATAATAACTGTTATGATTCTTTTCAAACATAATTGTCGAAAGTTCTGATTTCTTACTATGATATTACAGACATGGAATAATTTAATAAGTGGGGGGAGCAATAAATAGCGAGATTCACTCACTTCAACTGAACGGAATTTCAATATTAGTAAAATCACCATAAAACAAAAATATTTTTGATTGCCAACATATATACGGCACGTTTATTTTTTTAGTTGCAAAAGTGTTAAGCCAAAAATATTATATACTATATATACTATAATGAAACCTTCGCACCTGTAACAAGGATATCTACCTTCAGGGTTATCTTAGCCTTTGCAAATCAATTCAATTTAATGATACATCATATAGATGTAAAGACTGCTTTTTTAAATGGAACATTAAAAGAAGAGCTTTACATGAAAATACCGGAAGGTGTAAAAAGTCGACATCATAATTAATGTTGATCTTAACATCGAATATCGAGCCCATAAATTTTACAATTTTAGGGATTTTGATCATTCTGCAAGATGTACTTAAAATACTACTTCTGAGAAGCTCTTGGTTTTCTTGAATTTCATAAACAGCTTATATTCCCTTTCATAACTAACCTGGGACTTTGCCGGTAGTAGGCCTAGAGTTACTACAGCTGCTCTTTTGCAATTTCAGGTTGTGTGTGCGCTGTGTCGAAATTACTATCACTTTTATTTTGCACTATTCAAATGATCTAAATTATTAAGTATTGACAATTTAATAGAACTACGTGAAAAAACCAGCTAACTTTTACACTCTTTCGTTGTTAACTTAATAATTTCAATAGCAACGTTAGAATACAAAATCGGCGCCTTGATTTTAGGAAATAATAAAAAAAAGGGAGTGAATAAATTTAAAATTGAGACAAATAATGCGACGTTGGGAAAAATAGTATACGCAATTCATAATTAAAGTGATATTTTTCAACTTGCAATAGTATCCTCACGTGCTGGCGCTCGTGAGTATGTCATGTATTGCTCATTGAAAAATCAGGCAATTTCATCACGTTTAGTGCAATATATTATTCTATAATCCTACTACTTACGTTTGTCAAACTTTTCCATTTCTTCTATGGAATTGTATTGGCAAGTTGGTGCTGTCAATTATCTACATTTTCAAAAAAATAATTATGCTAATAATAAGAAATTTCTACCGCAATCCTAGCCCATCGATATCATGCCATTATTCCCATGTTTACATTCTTTTATCCGTCACCGCATTTTATCATCTCCATCGCTACTTCCTCTCTCCATCTTGTTTTTTGTCTATCTCTTCTTTCCTCACCTACCACTGATGTTGAATATATTTGTTTTGAATATCTCGTTTCTATAATAGACTTGATATATTCTTCCAATCTCAATATTAGCACCTTCGAAACTTCACAATATCGGGTTTACCGTACATATCTTGTAATTATTTTTCTGTGTTTGATGCAAGTTATTTTGAATTTCTGACTTTGTGGTATCCGGTTTTCTTGTGAAGACTATTCACGAATACGTTAACATACACCTGTCCAATTTAAGAGATTTCCCAACTGTCCGATATTTCTTTTGTTTCTGTAAGATCTTTTCAGGATTGAGCCAGCGTTTAAGAAATATCCCGAAAGGAAAGGAATATTCCAGAGAGCCGATTGGTTTTGCGTGAGCCGCAAACTAGAATTATCTAGAAAATAAGGCCAGTTATATATAAAGGACCGACCAGCGGGAGAAGTCAGTTGATAAAGTGATCTCGTGATATAAACAGCGAACAAGTAAATAGTCTAAGTAGTGAAGTGTATATATAAATTAATGTAAGTGAATATACCGTATTTATAATATGAATTAGTGAATAGTGAAGTGAATAAATAAATTAGGTTAGTAGACATAACGTGTGTGTATAAATTTATCCCACCCGTAATAAAAACGTTTAAATAAATAAGAAAAATATTACATTGGCGTCAGAAGTGTGATAATATAAATAAATATCTATGTAAAAATGGCCAAGAGACTGAGTGACTTGAAAGGGACTGAGCTAAAGGCAAAATTGAAAAATCGCGAGTTGGAAACGTCCGGTAAAAAAAGTAAGTTAGTAGAAAGATTTGAAGTGGCACTCGTAAGTGGCGGCTTGGATCCAGAAACGGCTTCCACTTTAATCTCGTCAATTTCTACTAACATGGACGAGAAGATTTCATTTATAAAGAGCGATATTTTTAATATCAAGAATGATATCTCTACTAATATGGAGGAGAAGATTTCCACTATGAAGAACGATATTTCTACTAATATGGACGAGAAGATTTCCACTGTGAAGAACGATATTACTACTAATATGGACAAGAAGATTTCCACTATGAAGAACGATATTTCTACTAATATGGACGAGAAGATTTCCACTGTGAAGAACGATATTACTACTAATATGGACGAGAAGATTTCCACTATGAAGAATGACATTTCTGCCGAATGTTATAGTTGAAAAATGACATTTTTGCTGACGTCAAAAATAAAATTTCGTCTCTAAAATCAGACATTGAAAACAAGATGACAACGATAGACGAGAAAACAAGAAACTAGAGAGAAATATGGCAGATTTAAGAGCACAAGAAATGCCAGCAGAAAAAAAGAAGATTGAACATATAAAACCCTGCAAGCTAGAAATAAACTCCAGGATAGACATTGGCAGTTTTGCACGAGTCAAGGCCCCAACATTCGACGGAAAGACATCGTGAACCAATTATGTGAAACAGTTTGAAGCAGCTGCTAGAGTGAATAATTAGTCCGACAGGGAGGAGGCAGTGAACTTAATTATCGCGCTTAGGGGAGATGCCTTAGACGTACTCCAGACGATACCTCTGGAAGAAACGGATGACTTCGAGCAAATGAAGAAGAGGTTGGATATGCAATATGGTCACGAACATTTAGAACACTTGTACCAATCCCAGCTGAAGAACAGAAGGCAGAAACGTGACGGAACCCTTCAAGAGTATGAAGTGGATATTGCCCGACTAGTTCGATTCGCTTATCCATCACACCAGAGAATATGATGGAATGTCTGGGCCTTCATTCATGGCTTACGTGACCCCGATGTGCAGAGGGTGCTTCTATTAGCCGCTCACAAAACATTAGTCGATGCATTGACTTGTGACTTGAATATAAAACAGCCACGATGGCTCCGGGATACAACAAAGGTAGGACCATACAGGAAGGAGGTGACTATGACAGACTTGACTAGATCGTCAACTTGTTGAAAAATATGGTCGACAAGAAGCCGAAGAAGATCAGGTGCTGTAATTGTGGCAAGCTAGAAAATGTACGCAGTTCGTGTAAGCGTTCTACGAGTCCTGCAAACAAAGAATCTCCTAAATGCAAATTAGCCTCGAAAGATCCGTGGTACAACAAAAGTAGTACCATGTAGGAAGAAGGTGACAATCACAGATTTGACCAGATCGTCAACTTGTTGAAAGGTATGGCAGACAAGAAGCCGAAGAAGATCAAATGCCGGAAGTGTAGCGAGCTAGAGCACATGCGCAGCCCGTTTAAGCGTCCCAAGGCTACTGCAACGCAAGAACTCCAGTCACAAGGGAAATCAGACAGGAGTGAACATCGGTCTGATGTGAATAACCCAAAAACCCACTTTCTGCCTAGACGAACATGCCTTATAGACTTTTCTCACTACAAGTCAAAATCTAAGGAAGCTGCAGTTTCAAGAACTACTGTAGTCAACAAAGAATGGTAACCCACGAGGATCAGAGAAGATCGGGAGAATGATCTTCACCTGAAGATGATCCAGCAATGGAAGAAAGAAAATCGGCCACCTACATGGTACGGAGTGTCAAGATTTTCACCGACACTCAAGGAATATTGGGCTCAGTGTGACTCCCTTGTCCTGGAATAAGGGCTGTTGGAAAGAGTCCATGAAAACGATGATGGTTCCGAGATGAAGAGACAGCTAGTTATTCCGAGAGCGAGAGTGGCTTAGGTACTGCAGAAATTACATGACAGTTCATCGGGAGGTCATCTGGACCAAATCGCAAGAAAAAGGCACATATGAAACAGTATAATGTTGGAAGCGCTTTCGAAAGGATTGCTTTAGACATCGCTGGACCATTTCCGACGACAGATAATGGTGGTAAATACATCCTGGTTATAATGCATTATTTCACAAAGTGGGTGAAAATTTACGCCAAAATTTAGCCGATATCGAGTGCCCTTGGAGTTCCATAGTGACCAGGGAAGAAATTTTGAAAGCCAGCTAATCCACGAGATTTACGACAAGCTGGGAATGAAGAAAACCAGGACAACAGCTTTACATCCATAGTCAGATGGAATGATCGAAAGAATTAACAAGACTATTGAAAAATACTTGTTCAAACTTGTTTCCAGCTATCAGAGCGGTGGGGACCAGTATCTTTCCCTATTGGCATTGGCTTATCGATCTTCCATTAATGAGTCCAATTTAGACTACGTGATCCAATTGAGAAGAAATCTGTATTATATACATGAAATAGTTGTAACAAATCTTCAAGTTGCCAGCGACACAATGAAAAGTCGGTACGCCACAGGAGGAAGTTTTAAAGGAGGGGTCAAAATAAGATTACACAACCAGACGAGGAGAAAAGGGTTTACTCCAAAATTACAAAAATCCTGGAAAGGTCCATACCTAATCAAGAAAAGGATCAATGATCTTATTTATCGCATAAGCAAGATCCCCAACGGAAAACCAAAAGTAGTTCTTCAAAACCGACTAGCGCCATTCGAAGGAGACCATGACCTAGAGAAAGTAGTAAACCATATTCGAGATGTATCTGACCCCACCTTCGATGAATTTATGGGCGCACATGGAGGTACCGGGAAAGCTAGATATGGAGTCACTTCAGAACAACGACAAGATTAGTTCACTATCCCGGAAGATTATTTACTGGCATACAATATCCCCGCCCTAATCAAGAACGCACGATGGTTGGCAACCATCTGTCGAAAGAAGTTCAAGCAATTAGAAAAATTTGAAGATGAGATTCCAGCCCCTGGCAAAACACTGAGACTGAAACACAATTCGGGGTAACTAAAAAATAATTTCAGGATCGATCTACCTACCGCGATGTGTGGGATGCACTTCGAAACCTTCGAGACTATGTGTTGGAATCCAGCGTGAAGAAACTGGCCATGCGTAAGATAGCGAAAAACCAGTTGAAGTGGCGAGTCATCAGGAACATGGTAGTGGTGATCTTCCAAGATACCGGTGTCCAGATATTAATTTGCAGCTAAAACACCCGTTATCAGTATCCGATGAAGACGGTGCCATGTTATTTCCATAAGATCGTAAAGTGTAGAAATGGGGCCAGTTGCCGATTCAAACATTCAGTCTCGGCTACACAAAAGTTCCAGGAGGAACTTCCATTTATGGAGGGGGTAATTTTCCGAGCTCGCACTCCGAAGTAGATACTAAGTACGGTCCTGTAACCTTATTTTAACGGTGTTAAAAAAATGGCGAGCGCGCCGAATTCTGAGAAGGTCTATTGAGATTTTTTGTGACCGTTTTTATAGACATGTTCTCAGAAGATCTTTTAAGGATTGAGCCGGCATTTGAGCAATATCGCGAAAGGAAGGAATATTCCAGAGAGGCGATCGTTTTTGCGTAAGCTGCAAACTAGAATTATCTAGAAAATAAGGCCACTTATATATAAAGGACCGACCAGCGGAAGAAGTCAGTTGATAAAGTGATCTCGTGATATAAACAGCGAACAAGTAAATAGTCTAAGTAGTAAAGTGTATATATAAATTAATGTAAGTGAATATACCGTATTTATAATATAAATTAGTGAAAAGTGTAGTGAATAAATAAATTAAGTTAGTAGACATAACGTTTGTTTATAAATTTATCCCACCCGTAATAAAAACGTTTAAATAAATAAGAAAAACATTACATTATCAACTACAATTTCTTCGTATTTCCCCTTTACACAATTTCTCTCAGCTTCTGTTAACTTTATGATTCAGTTACTAAATCATCTGCAAATGTTTAAGACTGATGCTGTTTGTGGTATATTAACTATGTTTATCTCTTCACCTTGCATAACCTTCTCGAGATAACGAGTCTCTTCTGAATCCTGACATATTTTTTTTCAATTTTGAATTTCCTCAACTCCTCCAAAGCCCTGTTCTCTTTACTCAATCATGCCCCGATTTGAAATCAATGAATAGCACATATAGACCAGTAAATGAAGGAGGAAAAAAAGGCAAAGTTAACAATAATGACGCCCTATTCCATCTTCCGGTTGGAAGTAGCATTTGGTACCTCATTAAACATGAGACAAAGTTTTGCATGAAAACGCGTGCGAGGGCGGAGAAAATGGCCCAAAAGACCAGAAAAATAGGTTTTCAGCCAGTGTCTCCTAAGATATGGCAGGTAGAGATTTTAGGTTCAGATAAAAATTGAAGTTCAGGTAATTTTCTACAATAATGGTCCTAATAATTGTGGATTGTGGAAACGAATTGTAGATGGCGCCACCACATTTTACAGATTGGGAAAATCCTCGGTGCCATAAATGAGAAACCCTGTAACCAGACACTTTTGATGGATATTTATGTTTCCATGGGTCTTGTTTTCCTCTCAGATGAGGCATTAAGATATACTTATTAAGAAAACAGGCTATAAGATTAATTACAGCAAGATGGACCTTCACCATTGACCTGAATCTAGCAACAATCAGCTTTGCACATGTGGCAAAATACTGAAGTTCATTAGGTGTTTGGTAAGGAAAACTGAAAATGACTCAAGAGTGAAGAATACTTATTTACCCATAATACTCAGCAACAATTTCTTGCAGATTCTCCGCAAATTTTTGCAAATTTTTTGAGGTTTTTGGAATAAATAGGTATAAACGTTCTTCATGTTTCATTTATTATAGAAAAATATATTTTTTTTATTTATCAACGGGAGAACCCAATATAATGATACAAGAATAATACATCATAGACTAAAATATTACATAGAAAATTTTTAACAAAAGTACAAGAGATTCACGGGTTAGGTGTTTGTGTGTGTTTGTGCATTTGCAAAGACGTTTATTTTCCCAAAAAAATATGATGTTCAACCTTCCTTTCCTTGCTAACATCAATCAAATTTTCTAAGCCCCAAGTTACGGTGACAGCATCCGCAGAAACGCGTTCCTTATAAAGGAAACACACTGCTGTAGCAGAGTTGACCTCCATTTTTCTATAACAAGAAAGAACAGACCAAATTTCACTTAGAATAGTTGCTTGTAAATAAATGTTCTTGAATAAAAACAACATGAACAAATTCTCACCTTTTGCTCCAATTTTACAAGATTTGAATCTGCATTTTCTATTTATTGGGTTGGTGATAAAAGTTAATTTTAACGAAAAACGTCAATATTTGTTCAATATTCTTCACTTTTATGATTTTTCTTTCTATAATTGACAATGATCTTTGTCAAAATAATGAGAGAAAACAAGCACACTTATGCCTGGCCGCATGGTTTGTAGCAGACGATACGAGCGCCACGTAGAGCACACACGCGACGAACGACGGAGGAACGAAAGTAATAAATTATAGCGTGTATATTTAGATATACTGGTTTTTTCCCGTGGTATCAAAGGTATGACTTATATACATCGATGGAATGGTGGGAATTCCCCCGTTACACTAGTTAAGGTGTTAAAATGTTAGAAATAAAGAGCAAGGAGAAAAAAAACACCAAAAAAGTGCGTTTTTTCCTTGAGCCCGCGTTTTCTAATTTTATTGAAAAATGGACGACTTCGTCAAAAAAAGTAATTGCACAATCGAAAAGTAGACGACTTACTTAGCTTTCGAATGATGTATCATAGAGACCAATCGGATCATGTATACATTTTTAATTGATGGTTGTTCACAAAATTTTCCCGCGCTCCAGAAACAGAAAAAATTTGGGATTCAATAAACAACGATGAAATGAAAATTAAAAAAAATTTATCAAGAAAATTTTGAGCAAATTAGTGCAATATAAAAAAACAGGAACAAATTCCTGGCGAGATCAAAATTGCCCGGGAGCAGAAAGTTTGACCCGTGTTCCGATATGGCCAAAAGAGTCAAGCGTGACTCAATTCACCGGGTACGATAGCAGCAGAATTCCTCTTTTACATGAACTTTGAATCATGAGAAAATATGCATTTCTCACAAAGTTATTGAATAATTTGTTCTCCCGCTGATGTGTAAATACACGGACTGTGCTCTCCGGCATACAGCACAGAAGCTCATTATTCGAGGTGCACTTGGCGCCGTTTTTCTCGAAACCGGTCAAATTTTAGAGAAAAATCATTAGGACCATTTTTGTATAAAATTAACTGAACTTCAAGTTTTATCTGAACCGGAAACCTATAACTGCCTTATTTTAGGAGATATTGGCTGAAGACCTATTTTTCTGGTCTTTTGGGGCCATTTTCTCCACCCTCGCACGCGTTTTCATGCAAAACTTTGTCTCATGTTTAATGAGGTTCAAATGCTACTTCCAACCGGAAGATGAAAATAGGGCGTCATTAATGTAACCTTTTTCCCTCTATTTACTGGACTAATACGTTGCTTCCGTGTAGTGTGTTTTCAGATTTTCAATAAAAGAATTAACACTGTCATCCATTTATTCAATTTACGTGATATGGAAGGATTTGTTTTTAATGGATAAGTTGAGGAAGATGTTGTTGAGAATGAACAACACTAAGTTGTATAATACTACGATGGACGCATTTGAGCGGTTTACTAATATAAGATTGTCGCCACAAAAACAGTCGCCAGTCGCATACATAAGAGTATTAGAAAAACTTTTATTTTATAAAAAATAAATTTTGTTTATAGTTTATGAAACATGACTGAAATGCAAAATATAAATCACAGCATCAAATTTGGTATTGAGCACACTGTATAGAACAAATATACGGTGTAACATATATTTAAACTGGGCTAACATACAGGAGCGAACATTATAAATTCATTATTATTTGGTACAATGAAATCCCGCTTTGAACGTGCTCCTTACTTAATGATTGTTTATCTAACTCAAACATAATAATTTATGGAAAGTATTTATTTAATTGTTTGTTAGGAGATAACAACTATTGTTGACAATGGTAATTAGTTCAACAAGTCATTTTCGATTAGACGAAATATTTTGCTACGTGTATTGCCTGATGAAACAATTATTTCAATTATAATGATTTTTTTATCCACAAATTATGTATATATTAGACAGGTTTTTGAAAGTTATATCACTAAGCACTTTGTAAACAAAATGAACAACATTATTATTGTTGATTTTGGTGTATTTTGTTGAATAATGTATTTTTTTTAAAAAAATCTGTTTTGGCGTTTCGGCTAATTTTCGGCTTTTTCCAAAATATAATTTTGTTTAATGGTTTTGGTTAGCATGATCCATTTAGCCATTAGTTATTTTGGAGCGTTACTTATTCGTCAGCTACTCCAACCTCTCATTCAAAATCATTTTATTTCAGTTTGTTAATAACGCGTCGTATGAACGTTTTTACACTTGTAAAAATTTTATTTAAACGACGATTCGAATGGAATCGGTCACTTTTTCCATTTATCATCGCTAAAAAACAACTTATTATTCAATTATTTCGTTAGTATTTTTAAATTTAATTTCTGCTCTGCAGCACCTAGCGTACTCTACTCTGCCATACCATTATAATAAATTCAATTTCATAGCAAAGACTAACAAATCTATAAAACTATTGAATTGACATTTACAATGGAAAATATTTTGATCAACACTCAGATTAAATAATAGTCGTATATAAAAGAAACATAATTATATATATATATATATATATATATATATATATATATATATATAATTCATTTAATTTCTTCAACCATTTATTTATAATATTGAAAAGTTTATTTTCTTGGGTTCCTAGGTTCTTTGAAATAATTAAAAACGATTATGATTCACATTTTTCTATGAAAAATGGATATATATAATTTTAACGTTTCGCTTCTTCTTTGGAAGCATTTTCAAAAACAATACTATTGTAAAAATAAGAGACGATTAAAATATCAGCAGATAGATAAAAACATAACATTAGTAGGTTTCTTAAAAACATTAATAAAAACATAGCATTAAAATTGATGTACTCACCTTAGAATATCAACGGAACGATACTATACGAGGTAGGTTGAAAATGAAATTAGTTGATTAGCTTATAATAAATTTGACTTAAGTTTTTAATATCTTGTCTATCATTCACAGAAAACTTATCTTGTTTTATGTGTATCATCTCTTTAATTGACAATTTTTGATGATTGGTGTCTTGAGCTAAAACTTTTCTTTTTTTATAATCAAATTCATGATTCTCAGTGTTTTCATGTTTGTGTAAAGCGGTTGATGCATTTTTTGTATATTTGTGACCATTAATTCTACTCTCCAAGTATTGTGTAGTCATTCCTATATAATTCTTTGGACAATTCATACATGGTATGGAGTATATAATATTTGATTTCTTGTTATCTTTGGTTTTGTTCTTTAGTTTAGTAAAAAGTGGCGATAATGTGTTGTGGGATTTATGGCTTACATTGATGTTATGCTTTGACAAAATGTATTTAAGTTTTTCTGATAACTGATTTGTGTAAGGTAGGGCTATATATGTATCTTTCTCTTGGCTTGATTTTATTTGTATATTTGGTTTTATGTTGGTATTGTATAATTTACATGTACGTTGTTTAATGATTCTTTTAATTTGGTTTTCTGGATATTGATTATTTTTCAGAACATTTTTGAGTTTTTTCATTACTTCAGGACGATATTCAGGTGAAGTTAATTCTATAGCTCTATCCGTTAATCCTATAATAACACTGTTTTTTTGTGATTTGGGATGGCATGAGTTATAATTTAGATACCGTCCAGACCATGTTTCTTTTGTATATAGTTTTGTTTTTATTTTGTTGTTGGTTCTTATAAGTGTCATGTCTAGAAAATGTATTTTGTTGTTGTTTTCGTTTTCTAAAGTGAATTTGATACTTCGGTTAAATTTATTAAAAGCGCTTAGGAAGGCATCGCACTTGTTACCCGGAATTTAAAAGATACGTTGATGACTGTTCAGCTGTAATTCCGTTTTTAATTATTTCAAACAACCTAGGAACCCAAGAAAATTAACTTTTCAATATTATATATATATATATATATATATATATATATATATTAAAGTGAAACATATCTACCAGGTTAAATTAAACCAATTAGCATCATTCGAATAATGTGAATCTTAGTAAATATTCAATAAAAGGAGATAATTCATAAAGACATAGCTTAAACACATTAAGAAATATTTACGTATAATATCCATTTAATAAAATGATTTAAGAGATTACTATTCAATTTAGTAATTATTTTTCAAAGTATATAAAAATAACAACGACAAGTAAATCACGTCAAACACATTTTGTATATAATTATAATATTCTCTGTATATAAAATCACTTGAATTTTAAAACAAAATTCAACTATTATATTATCATAATTTGTAAACACTTTCAGAAACCCTGTATATTGCATAAACTTCCCAATTATTTTATATGAAATGTCAAACCAAAATATTGACGCGGAAATCAACGTTCTTTCAATAGTTCGTGTAGAGTGATTCGGAGTGATTACAGAAGTGTAAATAAACACAGTGAATTTATCTACAATAACACAGAAATGGATGTTTTGATTTAATGAAAACAATTATTTACTTAACAACAATGGACAATGAGAAACAAAAAAAGGAAAACAGTTGCAAGTTGTTGATTCTAAGCTTGGAGAGAAGCCTCGTGAATTTATACATGGAGGACGCGTAAATTTTTTCTTCTCCAAAATAATTTAAAAGTTAACATAATTCAACAAAATGATATTGAAACGTTGACCAAAGTGTTCAACAAAGCTTTAAAAGTAAACTAACTAAAACATAATTCGTATTTAAGCAAATAATTGTGCTATCGTCTAGATTTGGTAAGATTGAACAATTACCTCATCAATATAGTTTCGATGACTATTCATATATCTTGCGATTGACTGTGGTATTCAACTGGTGAAATAATTCACATTTCATCACTTTTCACATCCTGAGTTGCGGTTTATTCGATCGTAGTCACCATCGTTTGCTTCACATGTATCATATCCAGGGTTAAGAAGAACCAACTATGAACACTATTTCTCGTGTATATATAAAACTTCTCCTATAAAAAAATATTTTAAAGTATATTTACATGTTTAGGTTAAGTTATCAGTCATATCAATTTCTTAGATAAATATTGGTTTTAAACATTTCAATCTCCACCAATATATCAGACATGAAACACTAATTTCTTATCAAAATAATTACTTACCAAGTTCATATCAATAACGATAGTAAAATCTTAAACACGCCACACTTTCTTTATCTTTGCTAACTGAATCATACCCATCACAGAATACACACTCCGCGCGACGATTATATTTAAAATAACAACAGCTGGGATTGAAAGCGCTGTGAATGTACATTCAACGCACACCCTAGATAGTTTGAGCGCAATTTACTTGGTTGGTTTGATGTAAATAAATTTATAACTGGTATAAATCATTTTATGCGAAGGTTCGCGCTAATATTTCAATTGAATTTATCAAATATGTATTATTTAATTTGTTGATTAACAAAGAACTGATATTTCGTTTATTCACATTTAATTAAATCGTTTGTCTATGTTCGTCTTGTATTTTCTTTGATATCTTACCTATAGCTTCCTGTTGCTGGCAAGCGTCAAGTGCCGAATCCATTACTGAGATATGGTAACAACAATATAAAACAAATTTACAATTTTTCAAACTTATATATTATTTTTAATTGGAATTCGTGGTAAGCGAACCAAATCTGGCGCCCATAATTTTAATTAAATAAATAAAAATAAATATAAATCTTGAGCAATAATAAAATATATAGTAATATATATATATATATATATATATATATATATATATATATATTATAATATATACCCAGATATTCTGTTTTACTTTATTTATTTATCTATTAAATTTATCTCTGTTTTATATATTTGTCTATTATGGTTTAAATTGAATAGCTAGGTCAGGGTAAATTGATTTATATTTTATTATTAATTTATCGATTTAATGGAGAGCATGAGAACTGTATACTCCCGTTGGGTTCCGGATTGAATTAAAAATATATAAAAGTTGCACTTTATAAATATTGTATTAACATCATCTCCTCCAAAAGCTGTGAATAAAATTATGTGGAACACACCAATGCGACTTCTATGATATCAAGCCTTTTCCTATATTTAGCAGATGACATGCGAATAAATATCAGATGACTCAAGATTTAGTTAATATAATTACCCACAGACATAAAATTGAAAAGCATTATAATTTATGAAGAAAAACTTATGTTAAACAAAATTATTACAAACTAAATTATTTTTACTGAATATTCTTATACATATAAAATTATCAATGGTGAAATTTGGCCAAATTAGTGATATATGTCTGAATTTAAAAATGGTTAACCATATAAATTATTTACACACTGACCTGAGCACAACACTGGGAAGTTTTGTTCAGTCTGCTCCTGTGTTATCCCCTGGAATGAAGCTGGACCCTCTTCAACTTGTAGAACAAACTCTATAGTTTGTACAGCAGGTAAGTCGATGTTATATTATTAAATCGTTTATTAAACTTGGCTCAGAATGTTTTTATGATAATTATTAATGTTTTTATACAAAATTTAATACTGTAATGTGGTTACTTTATTAAAATTTATACATAGCGTCCCCTCTCAAAATTCAATTGTATGTATTTCTTACAAATAACTACTGTTTAATGATATTTTCTTCTGGAAATGTTTATGAGGTTGTAATTTAACGTTTGTAATATGTTTTGACTTTAATTTCTAATAATTTTCCAAATATTATAATTAAATTTTATAAAAATTTCTTACATGTGTCCATTTCCTTTAGCACCACCTCACCAACTCTCTTGTTTTCTCAATCAACAAACTCTTGTTGGTAGCTTTGTTATTTTCAAACAAAACACTAATAACTGACTAGATATATCATAGTCTTTTTTATTTAATGCTTAATACTTCATTTAATGTCTTTATCTCATTCCTATTGTTATTTATTGTTCATGTAAAATTTCAAAATAATTCATTACACCTATTTACATGTGAAATATTTCCAAAAATATACCTTATATTTATATACAATGATTATATCTATCCAACTGTAAATTCAAATATCAATTTACAATCATTACCGTTTGTAAACCTTTTATAATGCCCTGCAATTCAATTTTTATTCATGATTCAACATTTATCACATATAAATTTGGCCTATTATTTAATTCAGTTAAATTTTCCAAACATCCTCTTTGCTTTGCAAGTAATTAATAGTTCCGAAACATGAATAATTCTATGGTTGAATATATTTCTGCTATCATTATTACGTGCTAAATGACATGACGTTTTAATTGACACTTCTGTTATTTCATTTCGATAAGTGTGGTAATTTTGTTTGTATATTGTTATCAAATATCCTGTTTATTATTGTCTAATAATAATTTTATGTTCTTTTCAGTTTCAATGTTGGATATTCTAGATAATATATACAAGTCATCATTTGTGCTGCTAATGAGAAAGTGAATTTATAATTTACCAAGGAAATGAATTAAAATTTATAACTCATAATGCTTACATTCTGAAATTTAAGTTAGATAATTTCAATATTACTTATGTATTTCTATAGTTATACGGAATAATTGATATCATAGGTGTTCGATTCAATATGAGGTATATTTCTCACTTATTATTACCCGTAGAAAAGATGATTCTATCTGTTTGAAGAAAGTAATCTCTACTTTTTATTTGACAAAGTTGCAAATTTCATATATTCGTGTCTTATTCTCTTTAATACTTCTTACGATAAGTTCATATATATATATATATATATATATATATATATATATATATATACATATATATTTATATATATATATATATATATATATATATATATATATATATATATATATATATATATATATATATATATATATATTTAGTTATCGGCAGTTGTGGCCTCCGACCATATTAAAATTGCGTCTTCCTTGACCTCCGCGGCCTCATAACTTCTGATATATGGAGGCCACAAGGATTTTGGCTAGAACTTGTCGCAAATGAAAGGTATGGACCACTGCTATCGTTTAGCAAAATATCAGTCGGAGGCCCTCCCGACCGATTTTTGTACTTTTTTATACACCATAGTTTGAGCAGTTACCGCACAGTTCTACACAGTCGTATGAAGTATACCTTGCGATCACTTACGCGCTGCTCGTGGTCTCCAGCATTGTTTTCACCCATTTATAGTACCTGATGACTGCCATATACACCATTATCGGTGTTGCCGGCTGTGTGGCATGCATTTGTTTTAAATACTTTTCATATCATTAACCTAATTTACTACAAGAGATTTAAGTTTAAATTTTTGCACAAATTCAAGGCACCCAAAAAATAGCTTTTTAATAATCACGTTCTTAGTACTAATTTATTATATATAAAAGTGAACATTTTTTATTTTACTGTATTTTGTGACAAATAACCTAATTAAACAACAAAATTAATTGATCATGATAGAGATTTAGGAAATGAATTTTAAGCTAAATTAATTGATATAAAAACAAACAGATGGTTTGTAATTCCTGGCATGTTTTACGAGGTGTTCAAAAATATACAGGGTGATTCATAGGTAGTGGACCAAATTATTACTGCAGATTCAGAAGTCAAAAAGAATAATATTTTTATTAACAAAAATGGGTCTAAGTCTGCTCCTTACTGAGATACAGAATGTTAAATAGAATTTTATTAATAGAACAGTAAGATAATGACTTGAAAATTGGATATGAACATGTTTTAGCAAGGACAAACAAGAATATGAGAGAGGATTTGAGTAAACTCATAGATGTCGCCACATCAGCTACAAATTTTTGTCACTCATTAAATGTATAACTCACTTAATTAATTTGGATAGCCTCATCATTTCTGTAGAAAAGAGGTGTACTTCTTTGATATTCAAAATATTATCCGTTTTCGAGATATTTGAATTTTACTGTTTCACACTTCAACTTTTAGGTTTTAGAAAAAAGTTCTCATAAGTTCTCTAGCTCAAATCTGTTCTAATGTTGTCCGTTTCTTTTTTAACAGGCGTACAGTATTTTATAAACATAAATATGATTTTTTACTTAATTTTTTATCATTTCATTTTAATATTATTATGAATTACGGTTAGATAAATGTAGAGTACAGCCATTGGAGCCATGCGGTGAAATAATTATATTCAAATTATTTAGCGAATTATTTCTTTCTAGGAGAGAAAAATATGTCATTGCAAATTAAGGTCAATGTAGTTAATTTATCAACATATTACAATATTTATTGTGAATAAAATGATTCTTTGCCGTTTGAGATAAAAAATGCCAAAAGAACTTTTAGCTCGAAGTACAGAGAGGAATTCTTCACTTTACTATTTTTCCTGTTTAATTTTTATATCTCAAAATGTACAAAATAATTTCTGAATTCCAATTAGAACATCTTAATAATTAAAATGTGCATTGAAAAACCTGTATTTCTATTTTGTCTATCGTAATCTTTAATAATAACATTGAAATATATTTCGTAAATAGGTTTCTAAAGTTAGGCAGTTACAATATATGTGATATGAAAAGATAATTTTGAATCTGGGTAGAGTCAATCCGTAATTATTTGGATGAGGTTAGTAAAAAAGCAGGAACTACCCACCCTGCAGCCCTGATCTAAATCCCATAGGGAATATTATTGATCGTGAACTCAGGATCCGGCAACCATCTTCTGTTTTTCTTGACGACATTGAAGTTTTGGTGGAATTGAGCAAGAACAAATACGACGCTTGATTTTAATTATGCCTAGTCGCTGTGAAGAGGTAATTAGAAATACAGAGTGTATTCTGCGAGAGGATTGTTTAAGATTATTTAGGATGTGTTTCTTCACGTTTTAGTTGTTTTAAACGTGAATAAAGTTTATGCGTGTTACAATTCAATAAAATCACGTTATGCATTGGACGTACTTTTTTACTTTCATAACAGAGATATCCAGATGACTTTTTTACGAGAATGTCGAGAAAAGATGAATCTATCTCGCTATGTTAATGATATTTAGCATGTATTTCTAATAAATTCCACAGTGTGTTGCAAAACAAGATGGAAAAACAAAGCTTTATTTATACACCTCGTATATGGGTAAAACGCCGACATTTCTCAGATAGCATTCTAACAGTAATTCTTTAGAATTAGTCCCATCATGCAAAAAAAATAATGGGTATCCAATCAATAGTTCAGAAGAAAAGTAACTTGAAACAATTAATGCGTTAATTTTAGACAGTAGTGTAGCTTCATGTCTAGTCTCTAAACTGCAAACCAACAGAATCATCACAGAAGTATCCACTTAAAACATTCTAGTATAAATCGATTATTAATAAATGTATTACTATCTATCCAAATTAATGATTTACTAATCTGGATCTGAATTTTAGGAAAAAATATTAATGATATTACGGATAGTCGTATATTGATCTAATTAGAAGAATAACAGAGGTTATTTTTGTTTTAGTGTTTTTCATTTCAAATCTCATTTAGAGAAGGTACGCGAATCTCAAAATCTAATACAATTTTTAAAATGTACAAAATAAAACTAATCCTGAATCCAATATATGTTTTATAAATAGGTTTTTAAAATTAGAGAGAAATATGCCTTCTAAAATAGATAATTTTCCAGCTGTGAAGGTCAACGGTCAAAATAACAATCTCATTCAATATGTATAGATAACTCAAGTTTTGTAAAATAGGTGGAAGCCAACTCGAACGTGATCTCTATAACAACAGTATATAGCGGCTTGAAATATCATAATTTTAATAAAATCAAGGTCATTTCATCGATACCAAGAGACGCAACGTTGTCAAACGTAAGGAGGCCGCTAAAGACGCTAACTGAGTGGTCCTATATACACGCTGTATATTGGGCGGAGGCTAACGTGGTTACTTTTTATACGGACGCCGGGGCGGACGCTAATGCAATATATATATATATATATATATATATATATATATATATATATATATATATATAGGTGGGGATAACGGGGATTTCAGTCCAAGGAATCAAGGCGAAGATCTTTTATTTACAAAATCCCACCTATATAGCATTTTTCAGTCGTTATATAAAAAAAATATATATATATATATATACAGTGCTATTCAAAAGTCCCCTCCCACCTCGTATCTTTTAAACGGCTACACTTACATCAATAAAATTTGGAGGGTGAAAATAAAGTGTTGTAAACTTGTCTACGAATGGTAACAGGTGATGAAATAGTAATAGATGACGTCACAGTGCCACTCTGGCCAATAATTTTGAATAGGACCTTATGGCTAGTGATATCTCGTTTGAAAGGCATTGACATTGGCTACATAGCCATATTAATTTTGTTTGGGTTTAAATTAATTTTGACGGATAAATTAAATAAATACCAAAATTATTGAAATTATTTTTTCAAATTTAATTATTCAAATATCAACAATGGATTCTTATAGCAAGTGTTCGAAATGTGCTCCGTCTACTTCCTGACAGTAATACATCGGCCGGCGAGGTCCTATAGAATGGCCACCTCGGTCACCAGATCAGACACCATTAGATTTTTTTCTATGGGGGTATTTGAAATCCAAGGTTTATACTACGGCACCATATAGCATTGGCATTCAGTTTGTTAGCACGATACAGCCTCTGGAGTATATACAAGTGTCCAATTTTATGATTGGATATTATTCAGAGCGTCTCAAATATGAACCATATTGATATTCAGCTCACTAAAGCCGTATAACGGGTGCTATGGTACTTGAAGTACCAAATTTTTGTCATTTTCGGAGTATTTTCAGTTTGTTAGCACGATACAGCTTCCAGAGAGTATACGATTGATCAATTTTATTATTGAATATTGTTCAAGGTGTCTCACAGATGTACCCTATTGATTTTCAGTTGACTAGAGCGAGTACAGCGGGTTTTATAAATACAGATATACTAAATTTTCTGTTATTTCTGGAAAAATTTCGGTTTGTTAGCACGATACATCACCCGAAGTGTATACAAGTAACAATTTTATGATATAATATTGTTCAGGGCCACAGATGCGGAAGAGTTAGTTTTAATCTTCAAAACCGTTTATTTTTGTTTCTGTTTCAATTTTTATTTTCGAGGCTTTTTTGGTAGAACAATTTTTTGATTTGTTATTTTCAGTGACATAGTTTTTCTTTAACATTTTATAATTTAAATGATCATCGGGATTTGGTTAATATTTTGTTGAGAACATCACCATCTGCATAAGATTGCGATCAACCCATGTTTTTTTCCTTACATTACATACGTGTTTTGTTAAAATAGGACAAATAAAATCAATATAGTAATATATAGTATCTAAAAATTCATTATATACAAGATCAACACTTGACATGTTTGTAGTTTTAGATAGAGGTTACATTTTGTATATGTTAATAATTGGAAGATAGACATTGTATTCTAGTTAAAAATAATTAGTGAAGCTACTTTGTTATTCTAATTATGTTTATTTTGAGTTATATGCGTAACAAAATTATTTTAGATATAGTATACCTTTATATTCTTACAAAAAATGCTCAAGGGAATGCCTATTCGATATTTCCCATGAATAAAATTCTAGCTGTAAATGGAGAAAATGACAAAACTAGTTAAGGAACTTTCCATCCAGGTTTTTATTGTTTTTCCTCTTGTCTGATGCTGACAAAGCTGCATGGAAGATTATTTTAATATATCACAACGATAAAAATAACGATGAAATTTCCGTTCATTAAAGGAGATTCCTCTTGATTATTGAAGGGAAAATTGAATATTGGAGGATTTCAAGTAAATATTTTCGGTTCAAAATCGATGTACAGGGTTTATAATTATTTTTTTCTGATAATGATTGAGTAGCATAATCCTTTTTCTCAATGTTGTTTCTTTACAATAACAAGGAAAGTTTCCCTATTACAGCTTTTAATGAATTCTAATATTTTTTTATGTGAACGCAACGATCACGGATTTTCGTTTGATAGATAGTGTGGTTTCATTTGAAAAATTAATTGTTTTTCTAAAATACGATAAATCAGAATTCTCAAGTATTCAAGATATATTCACTGGAGGTAAGCCAAAATTGGTAATCTACAAGTGGCACACACGGACCGTAATATCATCACATTTATTGTTTGGTATTGTTGGTAATAAATAAACATTCTACTTTGTTTCGATTTATACTCAACGACATCATAACAAGTGATGAAATTTTATTAGTAGCTATATTTTCGAGTATTGTTTTGTCATATTTATTCGTAAGATAATTTGGCAGTACCGAGTTGGGAAGTTTAAACAATAAATAAATAGTTTTGTTGATCCGTACAGAATATCAATGAGTATAATTTTTGGGTGGTCTCTAGGTTTAATCAATATTTTTCTCTTCTTCAAACATGTCAAAAAGTAGAGCAAACTATTTCTTTCAAATCAAGCTTGGACATATGAACTGGAATCACATTTTCAAAATAAACGGTTTTAAAGATTAGAACTAACTTTTCCGCATCTGTGGCCCTGAACAATATAATATCATAAAATTGTTACTTGTATACACTTCGAGGGATGTATCGTGCTAACAAACCGAAATTTCTCCAAAAATGTAGTATATCTGGATTTATAGGACCCGCTGTACTCGCTCTAGTCAAATGCAAATCCATAGGTTAGATTTGTGAGACACTTTTAACAATATTCAATCATAAAATTGATCAATAATATACTCTCTGGAGGCTGTATCGTGCTAACAAACTGAAAATTCTCTTAAAATTACAAAATTTTGGTACTGCAAGTACCATAGCACTCGTTGTACTGGCTTCAGTGAGCTGAATATCAATAGGGTTCATCTTTGAGACACTCTTAATAATATCCAAACATAAAATTGGGCACTTGTGTATACTTCGGAGGCTGTATCGTGCTAACAAACTGAAACTTCGCCAAAAATGACAAACATATCGTACTTAAAGTACTGTAGCACCTGTTGTATTGGCTCTGGTAAGCTGAAAATCAATAGGGTCCATCTCTGAGATGTTCTGAATAATATTCAATCATAAAATTGGTGACTTGTTGAACTCCGGAGGCTGTATCGTGCTAACAAACTGAAATTTCTCAAAAAATGACAAAATGTCGTACTTCAAGTACCATAGCACCCGTTGTACTGGCTCTGGTGAGCTGTTAGTCAATAGAATTTATCTGTGACATGTCCTTAACAATATTCAATCAAAAAATTGGTGACTCATTGCACTCTGGAGGCTGTATCGTGCTAACAAGACTGTAAGAAAAAGTGGCCGACGACAACGACGACGACGACGACGACATACACACAGGATTTTTTTTTCTAAAAAGCGTTTTTTCGTTTTGTTTTTGATGAAAAACGTGAAAATAACTCAAAAAAAAATTTCAAACTTTTTTTGGGGTAAACCATTACTTTTCTCGCATATTAGATAGGTTGGGCGGAAAAGTAAAATACCGTAGATAGAGGACACACAAACTATGTGATTCATTACTCATTGGAAATAATTCAACAGTAGAATCCTGACTTATGAAGCTAACTTAAAGATGGTATCAATTTTTTTTAAATTTATTTAAATCAAATAAGTGGCATTTGATGAATAATTTTTTAATATCATTTGTTTTATGATGCTGCCACTGCTGTTAGTTGTTTCCACAGTATACCCTCACTTAGTAAAGACACTTGAATATGCGATATAGGAATAAATAACCTGCGGCCGGTCAAGTGATGGCGTTAGTATTGCTATATATATATATATATATATATATATATATATATATATATATATATATATATATATATATATATATATATATATATATATATATATATATATATATATATATATGTTATATTTATTCCTTTATACCTCCCCTTTTACCTTAATTGAAACAGGGAGGGAATGGAGTTAATCTTTTCAGTACTATTATTAAATTTAATTCCAAATGGTGGGTAGCTACTTACTTTAATAATTTTCAGAGAGTGGTGTGGGTTTATCAAAAATCTCTAGTTCAATTCCAGGTATGTATTCAATCAGAGTGTCCATTCATATTACTGTATACAGTTCAAGAACTAGAGTGATGAATATAGACTGAACAATACAAAACACTAAAAAGGAATGAAGCCATGTAATAGCTATGATTGAAATAAAATTATATACTTACTGTCTATGACGTAATAATCAATTTTAAATTAAGAAAATAGACTATCTTTGACTATCGACATTTTTAACATTTGACAATTGTTGCTAAATAGCGTTTTCTATTTTATTCTTAAAAAGTGCTACAAAATTTACTTATGCTGCACTTCTGGCTCTAACAGTTAGTACTCAACGACCATATTTATATTTTACGTTCACTTTAGAGGATTTTTTATGCATTTTGATATTTCTGCACTACTCGTATCCTGCCAAGTGCAGCTGGTGTAGAAAACGGAACACGACTATTTTCTCTTTCTGTCAAATGAACCGTCATATTTAGAGAGCGCCACAAGTATTCATTCCATAACATGAGCGAGAATGGATATTCTTGCTCTGGGATAAAAATGAAGTTATTCCATAATCAAAAACTACGTCGGAAAATAGAAATTCTATAATAGTCGTAAGAAAATATATTTATTTATCTACTGATATGAACCTGCCATCCCCATCTAAAAGATTTATTTTTGTTGAGTCGAATTCGGATGATACTGAAAAGGTGCAGGATATATCTGTTGGAGTGGAGATACGTAGTGGAGAAATTTCAATGAATTATTTTCCCCAGGCTCTTCTATTCAGAAGGTTGGTCCCACCTCTAATAGTTAACTATTCGCCACGTCCCTGTCTATTCCTAGAAAGGTTTTTTACTAGTTCTCAACCCGCCGCCCTAGTCAGTGTAACTATGGTACTCGTAGTGTCCATGTCGCTACTGGAACTACCGCCATCGCCGCTTTTATAACATGCTTCTTTTATTTAGCTTCTGTTCTTTCGGTATTTTGCAAGTTAACCCTACTAATTCGGGACGAATATAAATACGGGTTGGCAAATTAATTTTGCCAGTCGGAAGTTTGGCAACGTTCGATGCGCCGTAGCAAAGACGTAAGCGGATTGCAAGAGCTCACTTCGCTGGAAGAAATCGTAAGCTTCGTTTTGACAGTACAGTTCAGAGAAAAGTTTGATTGCCGGGGTTGTGCAATACTAACTTGTTATGGCGACTGCAGAAAGTAAAATTGTTCATAAAAAGTTGAGTAAGCAGTGTCGTGAAATAATTATGAACGTTTTAAATTTCATGACCGAAGAGGCAAACAATTGCAAGTCAACAATTCCCTTAACAAATGTAAGTTTCAATTATTGCAATAAAATGTTTAAACCAAAGTAATTATTTAACAAATTTACACTCGATTACACTCGATTTACAATCGAGTTTCGAAAATAGGATATTTATTTGTTAAACAATTTAAAAAAGTGACATTAGGGTGAGACATAGTAATTTATGCAACATGTTCATAAAGCGGTACTTTTTTTCACGAATGGAAAACAGGCGAGTGCGGCAATTCCATGAGTGAAAAAATACACTTTATGCACATGTTGCATACATTATTTTTTCTACAGCCTAAACAAAAAAATAAAATTCAAATAGAAATTTGGGATATTTTAGTTAGGCTCTTTCGGTAAATTACAATTATACGTATTCCAAGTTTCAGGAAAGTCCATCCTCGATGCCCAGCCAAGATTCATTGTGTTAGCTTATGCGAAGCGTGAAATAAAGTTAACGCTATGGCACTTTTTTTAACACTTTTTTACTTTTTTTCACTCTAACCATAAACAACCACTTTAAGCGCTGCAAACCGATGAAATACAAGGTACTTTGAAGATAGGGCGTAGAAAAAACTATTTTTCTACATTCATGCAAAAAACAACACTTTTGTGAAACACATTTAATGGAAAAAGTGGTTCTTTTTTGCACTAGTGCAACAACATTTTTGTTGCACTCATTCTTGTCAGTTTTGTGATGATTTATGACAAACATACACATTTGAATTAAATAAAAATCCAGAGCAAGTGTCTGATCCTGCTCTAATACAGCAATAATATATGTATCTCTTACTACTTAGTCTCAACGAGTTACAATAATTTCAAATATCTTTGATTATTCAAAAATTAAATAGTCAAAGCGAAAACCAGCTATGATTAAGTACTGACAAGGTGGAGGCCATAAAGATACAAAAAAAGAAGAACGGTTAAAATACATTCTGAGTTCTGACATGGTAAATGATATTTATTACATATACTTTCAGTTCCGAACATATTATATTCCAATTATCCAGTTTTTGCATGAATGTAGAAAAAATATTGTATGCAGCTCGTGCAAAACGTGTTTTTTGCACTCGAAGTGTTGTCCAACTCGGCCTAAAGGCCTTGTTGGATAATTTCACGTCGCGTGCAAAAAACACTCACTTTTTGCACTTGTTGCATAAATAACTATTTATCCACTCACGTGTCAATTTTATGCACCGTTATGGCATCATAGCAAACAAATCGACGCCATATTTAGTCCATTTAGAACAACCTAAATGAGACATTTTTTGATTCTTGCATGCCTGCGGCTCATGCGTCAATTTTTCCATTCGGGAAAAAAAGTTCCACGTTATGCAAAAATAACTATTCTGTTTCTGTCTACAGGAGTATATAAAAGGGCACATGTTTATTTTGTGTAAGATACCTATTTAAATGCAATAGTTTTTTGACAAATAATTATAATTAATATATTCATTTCATACATATCTCTATTACGTTTCGGTTTTATTATTTGTTTTAAACCATCTTCCGATTTCAGTTACAATTGCGGTTTGGTCATATTAAAATATGTTTGAACTAAAACGTAAAGATCGCTTAAAACTAATGAACTGAAACGTAATATAGTATTTTTGAATTTATCACTTCTTTAAAATGACCGAAACCCACGGCAAACATTTTAATTTCAAAGAACGGTCACTGAAAACAAATTTAACTACTTCCTCATTTTATTTGTATAGAAATAGACATGAGTGAAACTTTTAATACAACATTTATATCGATTTATTTTATTGTCAGTTTATTGAACGAGTTTTTGCTGTAACGAAAGTTAGCCAAAAAACGGTTTCCCGTAATAAATAAAAGCTCTGCTAGGAAGTAATGCTGACATTGATATGCCTACTAAAAAACAAAGAACGTCCAGTATCCGTATGAATCAATTCGACAAAACTGTGGTTAGAAGGTGCATAATAAATTATCGCATATCCAAGGAAAAAGTACCAACGTTAAGAAATGTACTCCAAACCTTTGCAGATAGTAATGGCTTCGCAGGCAGTCGCGAATCTCTGCGGAAAAAATACATTCTTTGGGTTTTCGTTGAACCAACATGAAAATTAACCGAAGTGTGTTAATGGAACGTCACGAAATCAGACATTTACGCCTACCATATTTAATAAACATGAAAAAGTGCAGAAACAGAATAATCCTACCATTTATATGGATGAAACATGCATTCATTCATTTCAGACGCACCATAAAGGATGGAGCGACAAGAGTAACGAAGGATAGAAAAACCCGTTCCAAAATGTAATAGGTTCATCATTGTGCATGCAGGAAGTTAAAATAGTTTTGTACCTAATTCTGGTACTATGTGGAACTCCCATAAAAAACTGGAGATTATCATAATGAAATGGCATACGAATATTATGAGAAGTGGGTACAATAAGAACGTATTCCAAACCTACCAAAAAAGGCATATCATAATGTTCTAAACGAAAAATTACCTACGACTCCTTGGACTAAACAACAATTAAAAAACTGGCTTTCTGAAAGAAACATATATTACAGTAAACAAATGTTAGAACCCGATCTTTATAACGTTGCAAAAATGTACAAACCGCCATATGAAACTTATAAAATTGATAAATTGTTTATTCGACATGGATTGAGGCTACTCCCTTATCACCCGGGCTTAAATCCGATCGAAAGTGTTTGGGCGGCAATATGCGGCCAAACGAAATGTTACCTTCAATTTTACAAAGGTTAAATAATTCTGTAACGAATTTTTTGACACATTCTCTGTAAATTATTGGAAAGTTAGATGTGACCATGTTAAAAAGATTGAAGATGAATTCATGAACAAAGAACCACTTTCAGATACTGTTATAGATAATATTGTTATTAATTTGGCCGAAGACGGAGATAGCGAGGATGATGAAGTTGATTTAGTAAGTGATTTTGAAGGATCATTTGTAGATGCACATCATTATTTTACTGTTGATGATTCCTGTACATCTAAAACATATTTTTCATTATAGTGTTTGTTTGTAGGTGGTATGACGTTTCATTTAAAACGGTAATATGAGTAGATACCATAAAGTAAGGGTCGAGACAGTAAATTTCATATAGAATATCATTTGATGGGATCGATGTCACAGCCTGGTGTATGCCCACACAATATCAACGTCGATTAGATAGAAGAAAAGCACCATATGATGCCAATGATCAGATATACCTAAAAAACAGAGATAGATATTGATTGAAGAATGTGAAGAATATTTAGAAGAAAGAGTTTTAGATTCAATATTCGGTTTAAGAAAAATTGAATCCTAAACAAAATCACAGAAAGACAGTCTTTTGTTCACTTGTTTAGTCAGAAGTGACGTCATTCGCATGGCGGTTCAACAAATGATGGCGAACTTCCATATTTGATAGTATTATTTTATCAAAATAATGATCACTCCCACTCTTAATAAAAAGTAAATACGTGCTTCGGATACCATGATGCAAGTTTCATTAAATAAATACATCATTTTAGTGATGAATTATAGAGTTTATCAATTAAATGGGATAATTTTAATAAAAATGTAACGGGTTTATTTTACAAACATTTGGTGATGGAAATAACACACGAACACGGCTGGAGGTTGCTAGCTTAATTCATAAAAGATTTGCCGCCTATACCGCAGTAGACATTCAGTAATAATGGAAAAGCTCTTTCGCGATTGTGAACACGTGAGATAGATAACAAAAGCAACTGTCAAAGCAATAAAATGATACAAGATTAGACATTTTGATTGATTCTCCTAGTCAAGATGCCGGCCCAATATTTTGCTCTAGCCATTAATAAATTTCAAAATAGGTGTAGGTAAATGTATTAAAATTCTTAAATTCGTTTTTATTACCACATGCCGACAAGTTTCGACTCTAATTGACAATTTAGTTAATAGAAAGATGGATAAGCTTTAAATAAATTACTCATATGCATTAGACAAAAATTTGTTAGCATTTCTTACTACGGACCACTTTCCTATCAATTGGCCAACATTGTTCAGAATAGAACACAATATAAACTAGCCTTTAAAACTCCACTAAACATAAAAACTATCTTTTCTCGAACCAAAGACCCAATTTGATAGAAGTGGGGTTTATAAATTGACTTGCAACAATTGCACCGCCGAATACATAGGGCAGTGTGGTAGGAGGTTTAAGTTGAGAATCCAGGAACATTTGACAAGGAATAGTTCCGTTTTCTACAGACATTTGCTATTTAATAACCATTCTTTTGTGGTGGGTGATTTTAAAATTTTACATGTTTGTGAACATGGAACTAGACTCAACGCTTTGGAGAACTTAGAAATTCATAAATCAATTAATAATGAAAATACTATATAATTGAATTTAAAATCAACTCTTGATGCAGTTTAGATTATGAAAAATTATCTTCATTTGAGTGTGTTAACGATCAAATTATTTAAAACGTTACTTCGTCTAGTTCTGTTGTCTTGTCTTGTTTTTGCTGTTTATTTTAAATTCATACTGTTATACGTCCTGTGTGAAGTTTTTTATTTGACTGGTAAGTTACAGTTATTTGACTAGAATCCGAATTGCTATATTAAATTTACCATCATAATTGTAGCTTACCCGCCCCGAAGATGACTTTGTTAAGTCGAAACTAGTTTGCATGTAGTAATAAGAAATGTGTACGAATATAAGGATTTTATTACATTTACCCACACCTATTTTGAAGATGGTTTCGTACTCTAGTGGATTTGCTTCAGATATAAATAGATTTGTTTTAATATTCATGTGACGACAATATTAGATAACAGTGTAATGCAATTAGAACATATTTTGATACCTTTACAGTATAGCTAACCGTCAAAATTGCCTTTATTGTTTAAGAAATCATCGCCCAACTTTGACAAATTCATATCCTGACGTAGAACTCTAATACGGTTTTAGCAAGGTATTTTCCTTTATCAATAAACTGTTCGACAATACCTCGACCAAATATTTCTAAATCGATGGATAGCAAAGCGAATATAGATTAAATAGCCAGCACAATCCCCAATAGTTATTAATGATCCTTACGGGATGCTGCCAAGACGTTACTGACAAGCATTTCAAAATCTTCTCTAATATAATTGTTTTCTTTTTGTTTTTCTTGTTATCAAGAAACAGACTGCAGTACTCATTGTTTGTTGATTGCTTATATAAAATTTCTGTTACCAAATAATTTTTATTTTTCAATGTTAATTTTTGTGATAAATTTCAAAACAATCAATACCTGTGCAACATTTGAAAATAGATGCAGGACACTGGAATGAATGTTCCAAATCATGGGATAATTGAATTCCATACAGGCTGTTTTATTCAAAATAAAAAGTCAGTCAAAAATTGGCGACTGAAGATAACAATCGACGTCAACAGCATTTCTCTAAGCACGCCTGAATTATTCATTAACAAAATGATTCCATTGGTTCATAGAGACCTACATTATACATCAATCTACTATACATTTATTCCATACGTAGAACGTATTCAAAATATTATTAGATTCATGACAAATCTATTTTTGCAGCAATCTGGTTTTCACGAAAATGGGTACATTTTATGGAATATATTAGTTTCACGCTCACGTATCTACGTAAAACGCGAAGCTCGTAAAAAACATCTTTATAACAGTTTGTCAATTTACATTTTATGTAGTATGAACGAACCCTTTGTACATTAACTGAACTTTACTGAACTACAGCTATTGTTCCTGATAACGATAACACGTCTAACCCGTATACATCAACTACGTGAGTACGTAGATAACCATTCCCATTTAGATTTAATTCGTGCGAAATGTTCTCTTGGAGAAAGTGCCGACGGTATTTGAATCGAAAAACTCTACCCGAAGCCCAAATATATTGGGAAATACTTAATTTTATTACCATAGACAGTTGAGAATTAATAGAAATTAATGTAGATTTAGACTGTCCGAAGCTTAAACGTAAAAGCGGAAGAAAATGAGGTATTTTTGAAGACGAACAAAAAAACTTTTATTAAAATGAAAGTCATACAATGGACGTATGAGCAAAAATATTATCAACTCGATTTTACTTGTCGAATTCCTCAAGAAAACGTGGAGCTGACTCATAATCTTATAAATCGCCTTCAAATAATCGAAAGTGTAACCGAGATTAATGCTGAAGTTGAAATTAGGGTCCTATGCGATGCAGTTGACGATATTCTATTATCAGAAAATGAAGACGACCAGCAGCGCCTCCTATACAAGTCATGTCCAAAGACTAAACATGCAAAAGTCGAGCGAGCAAGGCATGGTAATATTCAAAGATCCGATACGTTGCAAATTGGTAGTAAATGAGTGCAGTATAGATAAGTTGAAGAGGTCAGAAGCCAAGGGGTCCAAGTCGACTTTTTTTAATATTGTGTTAACTGCAGAAATCAAAACTTAATATATACATTTATTTGGTGGCAAATAGATCCAAGTATAAAATAATCCCTAATGGCTCCATCTATCGACAAGAAAATGTACTACATAGCATATTTTAACAATTGTTTAGAGCTAAACGGGTCCAAGTATACTTGGATCCGTTTGCGATTTTGTGAGTGACAGCTGTTGTACTAAAATCGTGCAAAATAGTGATTTAGGTGCATCTTTATTTTCAAAATGTCCACGTCAGGCGATAAAAGAGGTGAATACTTATTACAGGAAGAAAAATTCTATATTTTAAATGAAAATTAAGGTAAAAGTTTATGACGCCAATTTTTTAAGGTTATGATAATAAAAGTAGAGTTTTGTTTTATTAGAACGTTAGAAATTTATATAGAACTATACTAAAGGGTCTGTTATATGAGCACTAAATGCGTCCCGTTACCGTCCGTCCACGGATTCAATGGTCCGACAATATAGCAAATTATACGAGCGACATTAACGGCGGCATTTCATTCCGTGGACTGGCAATAACGCATTTAGAGCTAGTATAACAGAGCCCTAAGAATATAATCATATGATTTTTTCATTATCATTTAAATAACTACAAATTTTTTTTTGATAAATTGACCTTTCTGTAGAGCCGCTTTCCGACAACTCTGATATGAATGGAGACTATGTTTCAAGTAGCAGTAGTGGCGATGAGGCAGAAGTGTAAAACTTAAATGAAGCAGGCGGTGGGAAATCCAGAAAAAAGGTACGAAAAATTGCAACATGGAAAAGAAATTATTCACAATTTCGAAGAAACAGTGGCCAGGAATATGTTGGTTGCAAGGGGGAACTACATCACGCAAAGTCAGTTAGGCTTATGACCATACATGCAGATACAAATGTACAGAAAATTTTCAGAGGTAGATAGAAACACAATTTTCACTGATTATTGGAATATTGGAAAGAAAACCAATGGATGGGATCTACAGAGCAACGTTATTGCATCATGCATTCAAAATAATACTCCAAAAATGCACCGTGTAAACCTCATCAGACAAAAGAATATTAGCACTGTGATAAAACTCCAAAACAAACGTGTATGCAAAGAGTTTTTTCTGAGAACTCTAGATATCAGCCGCAAACGGTTTTATAACGTTATAAAGAAAAGGAAAGAGTCCGGAGTCGTCCAAACGGATCAAAGAGATAGACATATCCCTAGCAATAAAATAGACGATGAGTTATTAAACTTAGCGAAAGAGCATATAAACTCATTTCCAAAAATTGTGAGTCATTATACTAGAAAAGACAATCCCAACCGCAAGTATTTGTCTCCCGAATTAAATGTAACCAAAATGTACAAGTTATACAACGAATTTTGTCAGGAAAAAGGAGCCCGACCATTAAAGCTGAGCAAATACCGCGACATTTTCAACAACCATTTTAACTTAGCTTTTCACCGACCATATTCAGACTCATGCGTAAAGTGTGACACGTTCGTCGCCCAAAAAAAACGCTTGTGATCCAAAATCTGAAGACGGCTTCCGCGTAGCCAGAGAACATGATCGTCACCTACGTCGAGCTGAAGCAGCCAGAAATTCAAAAAACGCCGCTAAGGAGTTAGCAAGGCAGTGTCCAGAAAGACGTGCCATTTGTTTTGCCCACTTCACACCTGTCATGTAGCAAGGTATATTATATGCGCCAGCTATGGACGTAAAATTTAGGAATCCACGATTTATCATCAGGAATTGGTAATATGTACATCTGGCATGAAGGTGAACTGTCGAAAGGTTCTCAAGAAGTGATGTCATGTTTGCTAGAGTATATTGAAAGTTTTCCTAAAACAGTGACCCACATTGATGCATTTAGTGATAACTGTGGTGGGCAAAACAAAAACAAAAACATGAGAAAATTTTGGATGTATATCGTGCAATTTACACATATTGAAATTGTTGACCACCGTTTTTTGGTTTCGGGTCATTATTTTATGGAATGCGATCAAGATTTCGCCATTATTAAAAAAGCAAAGAGATGGCTAACTCACGTTTTTACTCCCGATGATTGGGTTAATTTCATAGCAGGAGTCGGTAGAAAATTTATTGTAGTAAAAATGCATCCTGAAGATTTTAAGTCTATATCTCCCATGGACAACATAATAAAATCAAATCTTACAGGAATGAGTAAAATGCAATGGCTACATTTCAAAAAAGAGTACCCATTTAAGCTTTTTTTAAGGAAGTTTATAATAAAGATTTTCCTTTCGAAGAAATGGATTGTCAAAAAAAGTCCGACGCTAATACAAACAAAATAAAAAGTGATGATTGGGTCTAAGCTGTCCAACAATATTATAAAGCGCTCCCAACAAAAATTTGCCGATGAAAAAAGGTATATTACCGGTACAGATGGCGGGTATCCGAAATATGTTCTTGTCACAAAAATCGACAATATAATGTTTGACACTATTGGGCAACAATTAACAGGACAGGAATCTGAATCTGACGATGTTGCAGTTGAAGGTAAAAACGTATTATAAAGTTGCAAGCATGATTAGTTTTCATTAATATTTTAGGATAAATTGAATGCAGTATCCAACATTCTGACGAGGAAGCAGTTTAAGGTGAACATTCAATATAAAGTTACAAGCATGATTAGTTATTAATTATATTTTTAGAACAAATTGAATCTAGTGTCCAACATTCTGACGAGGAAACTGAAATCTAATTAATGAAAGAGGAGGTGCCTTCTGAAATAATTACCATAGAATCATCACCAATGGAAACACAATGGTAGCTCAGTGTTATTGCTAAAAACATCCAGGTCATCCATTTTGAATACTGAAATGAATAATTCTTCAGAGAAAGGAGGCCTACCGCAAAGAGTGCAGTTTTATGTTATTAATTAAAAGAATGGGCAAAACCAAAAGTTTCTTCAGCCGAAACACAAAAGAAATGTTTCCTTATGCAAGAGAGATCGGAAAAAGAAATACAGTTATTTTAATCTGAATTTGATGAAAGAAGAAAATTGGCACGGACAGAGCATGAAACAAATTTAGCCAAATAAAATTTAGAATGGAAGCTTTTAGAAAAAAAGCAGGACCAATGGAAATATTCGAACATTGAAACTTAATAACAATGATAAATTATTCTTGAAATCAATATATGTCATGTATTTCCAGTTATTTTATTACGTCATATCTTTAATTAATCTTTAAATAAACTAAACACAAATTAAGTAGATTTTGGTAACTTATTTGATGTTTTGTAATGATATAAAGTTGGTAATAATAGCTATTTAACAAACGAGTGTATTAATAAGGCCAATTAACAATCGAGATGATTTTAACGAGCGATCAGAGCGAGCGCGGTAATGTTCGAGATTGTTTATCGTCATTTCAATTCACGAGTTCGTTACAAAGCTTTTCCGTAGGCCCAACTTTTGATTTAAAAATATACATAGAATTTTAAGAAATTAAAACAATATAATAAATAGTGACATATGACAGATGACAGTACTAACACAGCTTCAAATGTTTTAGTAGGTAAGCCTACTACACCACAGGTCACTGCCAATATAAATGTATAAGAATAATGTATGTTGGGCTGCAATAACCTACTACGCTACTATGCGATTTGAATATCTGTTTCTTATTGGTCACTGTGATTCAGAAGCCTCCTATTTTATCTAATCGCTCAGCTGTCTGAGCACGGTAGGTGGGTGTAGTTGGGACGTTATTGTGGCATTCTCTTGTCAGATATATTAAGAGGTGTTCAATTGTCGTCTCTCAGACGACGTTGGACCGTTTGTGTTAGTTATTTCTGTGCATCAGTGTTTGAGAAATATGTCCGGGCCAAGTAAACGGGTACGTTTGGAGGACCCCCATTATGAAAAAAAGTTTCTAAAATGGTACAATGAAGCAAGTGATAGTGATGTAGATGATGTATCAGGAGATTATAACATTGAGTCAGAACATGATACAGACTCAGAATTGTCTGCTACTGAGGACTTTGAAGAAAATAATACAGTGGAGGTCACTGACAATGCTAAAACTTATATATGGGGAAAAATCGGTACAGATGGTGTACTTCGGAAATTCGACCTCCTTCATCTAGAACTCGAAAACATAACATTGCAATGAAAGTACCCTCTCTGAAAGAGGAAGCCAGAATGATAGGCAAAACTGCGGATCCGTTTTCTATTTGGAATTTGCTTTTTAGTGGTAACATTTTGCAACATATTATACAGTACACAAACAAAAAATTAGGTACAATTAGTGAGAGGAATTCAATTGATTCTAGACATAATTAAAAACACATTGATATCATAGAGCTAAAAGCGTTTTTAAGCCTTCTAATATATACAGCAATATTTAATTCCAGCCATGGAAATATAGACAGGTTATTTGCAACCGATGGTACTGGAAGAGTAATATTTAGATCGGTTATGAGCAAGAAGAAGTTTGCTGTTCTGTTAGCCGTCATACGATTCAACTATCCTGATGATAGGGAGGAGCTCAAGAAGGGCGATCCATTTGCAGCAATTTCATTTGTATTCAACACCTTTATAGAAAATTGTCAGTGTTTATGAATTTGGCCAGTCTGTTACTGTAGATGAAATGCTTCTAAGTTTCCGTGGAAGGTGCCGTTTCAAAATGTATATGCCTAATAAACCGGCAAAATACGGCCTCAAAACACAGTGTCTCACGGATGCGCGAAGTTGTTATTCATATAACGCATACATCTACAGTGGAAAAGACTCGGATGATTTTGGTCTCAGCACTGAAGATAAATACTTCTTAAAGCTTACTCAAGCTGTATTATGTCTAGCTGAATCAATTTTTAACAGCAATCGAAATATTACAGCAGACAATTGGTATACATCAATACAGTTAGTGGATGTTTTGCGAAAAAAGTATTTGACATTTGTGGGCACAATGGAAAAAAATAAAGCCGAAATAATACCATCATTCCTACCAAATAGAAAACGAGCTGAGGGATCGACTCTTTACGGATTTAGGGAAGAATGCACTCTAATTTCCTATGTTGGGAAAGTTGGAAAAGCTACAGTACTAGTATCTTCCATGCACGACAGTCTTTTTACTGATCCTTCTACAAACAAACCCGAAATTATCGCTTACTATAACGAAAATAATGGAGGACTAGATTCTCTTGACGAGAAATGTTCTAAAAGCACTTCGAGCCACCGAACTCGAAGTTGGCGTTTAGCTATTTTTTCCGTCTCTTGGATATTTCCGTAATGAATACAATATATAATGAATACATATATATTTATAACTGCTATAAAACCAATCAAACCATAAAAGAAAAAAGTGTTTATAGTTTGCAGTTAGCCATGCAATTAGTGCAAGATCACATGAAAGGAAAATTGACAATTTCTCCTATTCCACGTGAAATTCGGACTGCTATTCGAGGAATACTTGGTGTTCCAAATAATGAAGAGGAAAAAAACAGAAATATTCTTATTCTAGAAAAACGTGAGATTATCCTATCGGTATAAAACAGTACTAAAAATGCTTCATTGGTTCATTCTCCCGTCTTTTGTCTTTACAGAAATATTACCACATTGTGAAGCTATAAAGATTTGTCAATTTTATGAAAAATATATCGAAAACGATGTTTCTTAGGTTATTTCAATCCACCTATAAACAGTTGGTTCTTTTGGATATTTTGAGTGGTTTAGTGGAATATACACTATTAAAGAACACGATTAACAAATAAATAATAATTAACTACTCATCTAGTGTCTATTTTTAGAAAAAAAAATGTGTTTATCAATTTTTCTCTAGAAAAATATACAAACTATTCTGAATTGCCTAATAGTTACATGTAGGAATGGTCACTGGTAACTTATGCATCACGCGTGTTCCTGCGAAGCGCTTGGTTCACAATGCGTGCCAACGCGGTATAACGCGGTATTCATTTTGACTGGCGCGCACTCTGGTTATCATCAGTGTTTGTTAGAATTAAATTCGCGGGTCGACTCCTGGTATTGTGAGAATACTGGTAAATATAGAGACCAGACAGCGTTGAGGGATTAATTTGTTATTGTTACATATTTAGAAAATACATTTTTTTATAAAATTAAAATTCATTGAACTTTTTAGAAGGAAATAACTCTATAAGCGATTGATTTACATCAATCGAGCAACAGTGACTTTTTTTGTAGAATTTAATGCTTTTTAATATTTTTTCATCACTTCACTCATAGTTCTAGCGCACAAATTGGCACTCCTTATGTTAAAAAACGTGAAATTATCAATTTTTAAACAGAACTTATGAAAACATTAGAAGTTGTTGTGAAATTCAAAATACATATTTGAACTATAAACACATGGTTGCTCGGAAACTAGCAATATTTTTATGAGGTACGTTGGGCTAAATAGTAATTTTTTGGGTCGTAGAATATACAGTTCTGAGATTGGACATTCCTAATAAATAATAATAATAATAATGATAATAATAATAATAATAATAATAATATCTAGAGAGGCACAATAACATCTGCACGTATTTGTACTGGAAGATCTGTAATAACTTTGGAATAGAATGTGACACAAAATGGTACAACCACAAACCACAAGATGTTATTAGTAAGGACGGCGTTACAATACTCTATGACTAACAAATTCAAACTGATAGAACAATACCTGTGAACAAGCCAGACATCGTGATAAGAAATAACAACGACTCTGTATGCAAAGTAATAGACTTAGCTGTACCAAGCGACAATAATACAGTCTCAAATGAAGCCGAGAAACTGCTTAAATACAAAAACTTGGCAATCGAAATTTCAAAAATGTGGCACGCAAAAGTAGAAGTAATTCCAGTAGTGATAGGAGCTCTCGGGACGATAACGACCAACCATGTGAAGTATATTTCAATGATACCAGGAGCACCAGATGCAGCAGTCTTACAGCAAACTGCTCTTAACAGAACAACACATATACGGAGAGTATTATAAACCTCAGATGTCGGGAGGACAACTGGTTTATATACATTAGACCCAGCAAATAAGCTGTGTTATACTGGATAATAATAATAATAATAATAATAATAATAATAATAGATAGATAGATAGATAGATAGATAGATGGTTTATTGACCCCATTCCTATACATAGTACATTAGAAGTCAGTGAAAGTAGTACATATGAATACATTTTACCAACTAAAAATATTAAAGATTGTATAGTGTTGTATATGACAAATTTAAAATATAATAAAAATAATAGAAAGTAAAAATTTTATAATAATAATAATACAAATAATAATAATAGTAGTATAGTTTATTGACGTTCAGTATACAAATAGTACATATCGTCACAAATTATGAAGTTTTTTAGATATCGATATAATAATTAAAAACACTTATGTAAATTTCATAGTCCACTAAAATATAAGCATATAATAACACAATAGCAATAAATAACATAAATATATAATACGTAAAAACAAAAATAAATAGGAATGCAGATATTAATTAGTTTACCACAGTCCAAATACATGAATAGTCAAAGAGTCACAGATAACAGTTAAATATTCCATTAAAAAATCAATAATTAAAAAAACATATGAATATATATACAAATGAAAATGATCCGTTTGGGAACCGATATGTAAGTCAAAGGTTACTGCAGAACGCAACAAAGTCATCCACTCTATAAAAACAGTGTTCCAATAATAATTTCTTGATTAATTTCGAAAAACCAATTTTATTCAATCTTTTTATGTCAGTGCCCTTATAGTATTTTTGCAACGCATTATATGAATTATAATACAGCCTGTTGTTCTGAGATAAACAAATTCTTGATCTCTGAGGCACAATGGATGTCGCAGTCCTAGTGTCATAATCATATGTACGTCCGAGTGAAGTAATAAGAGATCGATATTGCTATGAATACTCCTCAGACACTCGTAGACATATACACAAGGAAGCGGAAGTATTTGAAATTTTTTAAAATGTTTTTGGCAAGGATCAACATATTCGGCGTTTACGATGACACGTACAGCGAGAAGACTCTCGCAACATTAGTAGCACTGCCCCACAGTACAACACCGTTGTAGTGGTTACTTAGTAAGTGTCCCTCGTATACTTGACGTTTACCATAAAGGCATATTATCATTGAGGAAACCACTTACCTAGCAACCGGTATTCGGGAATAGAAGGGCGAAATAGACTGTTCTTAAAACCTGTTGACTGAGACAGTTCCTCATTTGCTTTAAGGCAAATATTTGGGAAGCGAGCCTTGAACATAAGCCCTCTATGTGAGCCGCCCAATCCAATCGCGAGTCGAAAGTTATCCCAAGTAAGCTGACAGGCTCCGAAATTGTTTTGAGCTTACTAGATGTGAAACAGATGCTCTGTATTTTTACTTCATTCAGCTTTAAATGGTTGCTGTCAAACCATGATTTTAGTATCCTCATGTTAGAATTGTTCAAAGTCTCCTCACCCCTAACCAATGTGGTCGTATCATCCGTAAAGAGAACACAACGTGCTTCCTCCAGCGCAGTTGGTAGATCATTAATATAATTTATGAACAAAATTGGTCCTAGTATAGATCCCTGCGGAATCCCTTTAGTTATTGGAGCCAACCGCGATTCCGCATCTCCAAAACTTACATACTGGTTCCTATTGGACAAATATGATCTAAATAACCCCAATTCGTTACCCCTCAGACCATAATAAAACAATTTATCTAGAAGATATTCATTGTTAACGCAGTCAAATGCCTTGGTAAGATCACACATAGTAGCAAATGTGTCATATCTCTCATCAAAGCCATCGACTACACTTTCCACAATATCTACTACGGCCTTAACTGTGGACATGTTTCTACGAAAACCAAATTGAGAAGGCGACAGTAATTTTTTGTGCTCGAAGTAAGAAATGAGTTGTTCCTTAATTAGCACCTCAAAGAACTTGCCAATCACTGGTACAATCCCGATGGGTCTATAGTTGTCAGGGTTACTGAATTCACCTTTTTTGTGAATGGGTATCACTTTAGTGATTTTTAGTGCATCAGGCTAGCACCCTTCTAGGATATATTTGTTGAATAAAATATCCGATGGTTCAATAAGAGTCCCAGGGGACGCCTTCATCATTAAGCTATTTAGGCCGTAGAAATCCAGACAAGATGAGTTTTTTAAACTCAATATTGCTTGCCTAATGTCAGCTCCCACAATGGGTCCAATAAAAAAAGAGCTCGAGGACTTAGGGATTTTATGCAGATATTCAATCGGATGCATGGCATTGTTGCAAACAGTAGCAGTTATTTTATCTGCAATTGGTACGAAAAAATTATTTAGATCATCCGAAGTCAGTTCGGCGACAAGAGCACCACTAGTTTTAGTTTTTGTATTCCTTTCGGAATTTATTATTCTCCAAATAGTTTTACTCTTCTCGTCCGATTGTTGTATTTTACCAGAGTAGAATTCCCGTTTTTGTGTTTTTATGGCTTTTTATATATTATGCGAGCGGTACGATAATTGCACCAGTCGTTAAAAGCATTTGATCTTCTACTCATCCCCTTAAGTCTGAATACCTCGGTCTTCATTTCACGCAGACTCCCACTGAACCATTCGCATTTTCTAGATTTTACCCTACAAGTTGTTAAAGGAAAAAACATATCTAGATATAGCGTTAATAATAATAATAATAATAATAATAATAATAATAATAATAATAATAATAATAATAATAATAATAATAATAATAATAATAATAATAATAATAACACAGAAAGCAAATACAATGAAAAACTAAGCAAATACGCCGAGCTATGGACCGAAATAAAAGAATTGTGGAATCTTAAAGAAGTCAAGATCATTCCAGTTGTTTTATCCTGTATGGGGCTAATTCCCAAGAAACTAAGTACTTCCCTCAAAGAAATTGATATTCCTGAGTCAACCTACCGATTAATGCAAAAATCTGTAATCCTGGATGCGACAAACATTGTTAGGTCATTTCTAGAATAGTGACACCCAACGAAAGTCTTGCTGTTGAGGCCGACTGTCGTTGAAACACGCCGGGTGTAAATCCGGTGACACAAAAAGGAAAATAATAATAATAATAATAATAATAATAATGATAATAATAATAGAAATAATAATAATACGATACGATTTATTGACCAGTTTTAAATACAAAAGCATTTGTGTAGTCCTAATATTAAATTACTAAGTAGTTATCAAAATTCCTAAATCAGATAATAGAATAGAAATAAAGTTAAACCAATATTTTCATAAAATTAGATTTCTGAAGTAACATATATGTGAGAATGAATTAGTAAGACTAATAATTGAACGACATGTAGTCCTGAACTGCGTAAAAACAATTTTGTAGTAAAAATTGTTTTGAAAATCTATAGAACTGATTCTGGCTCATATTTTTCACATTCTTATCAGCATGCAAATCTAGAAACTTATTATACAATCTAACATCTAGTTTGTTGTATTGTGTTTGATGCAGCCTAGAAAAAGGCACAATGAGTCGCTCTGCACCTCTGGTGGTATAACAGTGAACACCAGAATGAGTTGCCATATGTAGTACACCCCTATGAATGAATAATAGTAATAATAACAATGATAATAATATTAATAATAATAATAATAATTTTTTAACACAAGGCATCACATACATCAAACCTAAGAACAATAACACTCTGTACCCAGCCAACTACAGACCAATCACATGCCTACCAACATTATACAAGATCGTCACATCAACCATCGCACAATATATGCAGGACCACCTTGACAAGTACAACATACTCACAGAAGAACAGGAAGGATGCAAAAAGAACAGTCAAGGTTGCAAAGAACAGCTGATAATAGATGCAGTAATCCATCAACAAGCACTTCAAAAAATTCCGCAATATTTTCGTCATGTACATAGATTACAAAAAAGCGTACGATAACGTACCACGTACTCATAATCTACAATATCAACCCCATCATCATTAATTTCCTCCAAACCATAATGAAAAGATGGTGCACCAACATACATGTGCAAACAGAAAATACTCAATTCACAACTGACAAGATACCCATTAAACGAGGAATATTCCAAGAGGATACACTGAGTGCCCTGTGGTTCTGCATGTGTCTTAATGTTATATCTCAGTCCCTCTCTAAAACACAACAAGGATTCACCATCAAATTTAACAGGAACAACAATTATAAAATCAATCACCTTTTCTACATGGACGACATCAAACTATTGAGCTCGACAAGAACACAAATGAACTCCCTTATTAAAATAACAGGAACCATGTCCAACGACATAAAAATGGGATTCGGGTTAAATAAATGCAAAATTAACAGCATAGAGCGTGGCAAGTGGACAAACACCGAGGGCATCAGGACTACAGGAGGCATAATAGAGCACATGGATGAAAACGACACATACAAATATCTTGGCATCGAACAAACAATCAAACTCACCCATACAGAACTCAAAAACAGTTTCTTACAAAAATATACGAAGAGACTCACACAATTACTAAAAAGTAAAATCACATTCAGAAACCTTACGAAAGCCGTAAACTCTTATGCCATACCAACGCTCACTTACTGATTCGCAATGCTCAAGTGGACACCGACAGATCTTGAAAATATCAACAGTCAGACCAGAACACTACTGACAAAACACCATATGCACCACACTAACGCCTGTATAGAAAGAATTACTTTACCTCGAGCAGATGGTGGGAGAGGAATTCTTGACATCCACACGACACGCAAATCTCAAATTTAAGAAAATACTTTCATGACAAAAAGTCCGAAAGCGAACTTCACCTAGCAATAGTAAACGCCGACATTAACTACACTCCACTAGACTTACGCAACACCGACCTTTCACTGAAGGACAAGAAAACCACATACAAAGAGGAAATACAAAGATATATGGGCAAGCAAAGAACTACACGGACGATACTTCAATCAGACACAAGGTGAAGACATCGATAGAGGACTAACACATAAATGGCTCCAGAAGGGTGACCTCTTCCCTGAAACGGAAGGATACATGCATGCTATACAAGATAAAGTAATAAAAACGAAAACATATAGCAAATACATATTAAAAGACCCCTCAGTTACAAATGACAAATGCAGAGGATATCATTCAGACAGAGAAACAATATAGCATATAATCAACGGCTGCAACAGTCTTGCACCAACCAAATACCTGGATTGACACAACACAGTCGCAAAAATCATCCACCAGTTAATGGCATATGAACTTTCACTAATAAACAAAACCGTACTTCACTACCAGTACACGCCATCCGAAATACTAGAAAACCAGGAATACAAAATATACTGGGACAAAACGATACAATCAGACAAAGCATTAGCATGCAACAGGCCCGACATCACATTTACTGACAAGAAAAACAAACACACATACCTCATAGACGTTTCCATCCCTACCGATCACAATACAACAAACAAATATTCGGAAAAAATACAAAAATACACCCCCCTCGCAATAGAACTGGAGAGAATTTGGAAGCAAAACGCGGTCACCATTATCCCGTTGATTATGTCTGCTACTGGTATCACACACAAAAAATTCACAGAACATCTGACAGAACTCGACATACCTGAAAATACACACAATAAAATACAGAAAAGCGTCATTTTGCACACATGCAATATAGTCCGCTCGTTACTTAGAGCACAATAGACTTCGTTTATACTTGGCCCGCTCGTATAAAGAAGAAATTCAGGGAACAAAAACTTTGTGAATTCCTAAAATATTGATAATAATAATAACAATAAGAATAAATTGTTCATTAAAGAGTTAAAATTAAAAATAGAAATAACAAGTATAACAATATACAAATAGACAATAAACTCTGTAAAAGGAGATAAAGAACAACATAGCACAACAAGAATGTTGTGCCTGCTGATCAAAGCTCTAGTCCTTTTTCAAGAAAATACAAAGACTTATTCTACTAGTATATAAAATAAATCAAATACGCCATGGTTGTATTACAGTAACTATAATTCAAAATTAAATTAACAATTAAAATAGAAAGGAAACCACATAACCGACAGATACGAAAAGCAATGTTCATGTGATATTGTATGTTGACTCAAAAATATGTAGTCTCATTTTTGTTTTGAATGAGCTGATAGGTAAATTTTTAATTGATTCAGAGATGTTATTGTACAAGTTGTATATATTATAAGAATATGACTTACGAAATACGGTTGTTCTGTGAGTAGGTGGGTGACGTTAAACCTTTGGACCTGACATTAATATTATGAACGTCTGTCCTAATCTTAATTTTGTCATATAAATATGGCGGGCATTTTGTTATTATTATACGATGATAGAGACAAAGAGCATGAAGTTTCCGTCGGTTCGCCATATTAAGCCAATTGGCATCCTTAAGTTTGTGAGAAACACTCTTATACTTCCAAATACCATAAATAAAGCTAAAACATGAGTTCTGCACCTTTTGTATCCTGTTAAAATAATTCTTATCAAGACAGGGACCATACACTACATCTCTTTAATTGAAATACGATAAGACTAAAGATTCCGTTAGTAATATTTTTTGCCTGGAGCTTAGAATATTACGATGTTGAAATAAAATGTTCAATGAACTGTGTGCTTATTGAATGCAAATTGACACGATTTTTTTAAATGTAAGATCAGAGTCTAAAAATAACCCTAAGCTTTTGGACACATCACTAATTTTGCAACGAGATTTGAATACCCCCCCTAATATTGTCTTTAATCTTACCGAAAACCATAGCAGTTGATTTAGAACGATTCAATCTTAGTTGATGTTTATCAGATGCAACTACAAGTTTAGATAAGTCAATATTAAACACTTGCCAAGTCAGTATGTGAGAATGTATAATACACTTGAGTATCATCAGCATAACAATGGACACTTACATTGTCTAAACTAGATGTTAATTTAGAAACATAAATCCTAAATAGAAGTGGTCCAAGAATAGATCCTTGTGGAAAACCTCTAGATATATGTAATAAAGCAGAAGCACCACCGTTAGTTTCAACATATTGTTTTTAGTAATTTACTCTCTTGTATTGAAAATCGGATATAATATAAAATACCAAATAAAATATCATGAGAAATAGTATCAAATGCCTTAGAAAAATCGAGAAGAACTAAAACAGTACATTTATTTATGCCTGTTGCCTTTACAATATCATCAACAATATTAAGTAAAGCAGTACTACATCTATAGCCACTGCGAAAGCCAGATTGGAAAGAAGGGAGTATATTATATTCATCTAAATGACTTTTGATTTGGAGATACATAATCTTTTCTAAAACCTTGGATGATACTGGTAATATACTAATAGGTCGTAATTCACCAAGCTCTTTTACTTTTTTTAATTTGAATATTGGCAAAACTCTAGCAATTTTCCAAGCATTGGGGAAAATATTATTTATCAAACAAGTATTCATTATGTCAGTTATATAGCGAACAATGAAAGGACAACACGTAATTATCATATCAATAGTGAGTGAGTCGGAGCCTGCAAATTTAGATTTCATCACCAACAATAACTTATAGACTAGATTATCCTGCACAGCCTCAAACTTACACAAATGCGAAAAAACCTCTTTAAAACTATTATTATAAAAGTATGAAAGATTCTGATCAACTGGCAGATTCGTTGCAGCATTAGTCAAGAAATGAGAAATAAATTGATTGGGCCTGTCCAAATATTCTGGTAGGACATTGTTTTTCTTTGTACTGTAAATATATAACTGATTATTTTTTTCCACAATACTTTACTTGGATGAACCCTCCCCCCAAGAGATTTATTTCTAAATATATCTTTTTCTCATTAAGTAACATAACATTTGGTTGGTTTCTTAATGTTTTGTAGTAATTCCAATGTGCTAAATTTCGAGTCCTTTTAAAACGTGCAAACGCTTTATCCTTAAGAGAAATAATTAATTATATGTTGTCTGTAAGCCAAGGAGGACGATTTTTTCGTATTTTAATTAACTTGGAAGGAGCGACATAATCGAAGAGATCTCTTATGGTAGTGTTAGAAACAACACCTTATCATTTACATTAGGAATATTGATAATTTGGAAGAATGGTGAGTAAAGTAACAAATTTTGAATAAATTCACGGTCAATATCTTTCAAATTTCTTCTATTTATCATCTGAATTTCAGATTTATTTGAAAATTCCTTAAGAAACCAATAAACAATAAAATGATCAGACTGTTCTTCTGGAAAAACTTTCGTATCAGCTTCCACTATTTCAGTAGTATTAGTGGCTAAAATTAAATCCACTAAAGTAGATGTCGTCCTTGTGACACGAGTAGTTTATTTATTAATTGTTTCAGATTAAATGAATCAATGGACTCACTAAAAGAGCCATTTTTCTTTCGCTGACATCCAGCATGTCAATGTTAAAATCTCCATCTATAACCATATATTCACATTCGGGAATGTAGTTAGAAAACAATGTTAAGAAGTCGATAAAATTTTGTTTTGGCGGTCTATGCAAGTTGCTAATTAAAAAAGTACTTTTATTAATTTTAACCTTAATCCCTATGTATTCTACAGAATTTAGTATGTTTTTAAATGATTCAACAAACAAAATATCACAATTTATGTAAAAAGCTACTCCTTCTCCATTTGTATTTCTGTCACATCGAATAAGATTGTATCCCTGAATCAACAAATTTTCAGACAATACTTCAAAGAATAAACGAGTTTCCTACAATATATAAACGCCTATTCAATAAAATACACTTGAATTCAGCAAAGTGTAAAGTTAATGATCTTACATTAAAAAAAGCAATTGATGAGTTTTTCATATCTTGTCAGTTATATTATTTTACGAAAATAAAAATATTTGAAATAAAAGTAAAGAAAATTAACTGCGATATTCACTGCTACCTACGGTGTTGCGATTACACCCTTCTTCACTCTTATTAAAGACGAACTATATCATCTGGACCATTAATTAAATGTTTTTTCCCAGAAAAGAGAGCATGAATCTTCCCCTCTCTGGACCACGCATTTTTTTACCCACTTTATCTTTGACTTCCCGTAAAAGTTCATAACGTTGTTTCATTAACTTCTCAACGATTGATATACCTGTTCCCTTTAATTTTGTTTTATTGACGTAAATGAGATTTCTGGAAACCTGTGACAAAAATTTTATAATTACGTGTCTTATTTTTTGTGACATGCCATATTTTTTTTGGAAACCAGTACGGTATGCTGCTTCAATTTGGCAATTGGTAACATTCATTTTTTCGTTAAAAATATTATTTAAATTGTCGTACTGGTGAATAAAACTCAAAGTCAGTGTCACAGCATTTTTTAATGATTGACAATGGTAAAGCTACTGGTTTCGGCCTACATAACGGCCATCTTCAGGCTGATACGAAAAACTTCTCCAGTGGGAAACACACGCTGCTCATCAAAAGTTATTGGAGGAGATAAGTGAGAAAAGTCGTGAGATTAAAAGTTTGAAAAATTATGAAAAATTGAAAGTTGAAAGAGTTGAAACATTTTTTCAAAAATTTGAAAAATCTTTTCTCTCGTCAATTGTATTGCTAAGGAAATTGAAAAGTTTTATTATCTTGTATAAAAAAGGATGTGACACACGAAAAAATTATTCTATTACTATTCATTAATAAATTTGTAAAGGAGTGATAGAGTTGAGCTCAAAAAGAGAGATTAACACATGAAAATAGTTATTTGTAAAACAATTGTCACAATGACTCGTTTTGTAGTACGAGTGAAGTTTGCACAACGAACCGCGAAGCGGTGAGTTGTGCAAATCACGTGTACTACATAAAGTCATTGTGGCACAAGTTTTACACAATATTTTTTATAATTTGCATTCATTTAATTATCTGAATAAAATAGAATTTCATATAATCCCTGTTTTTAAACTAGGGGGAGTGGTTTGAATTTAAGTTGGCAATTCTGTAGATCCCTGATTGGTCAGATCACAGATGGTTTTATTCAGCACGTCTGACTTTTGACATATTATAACCGAATAATTATGTAAATAGTAAACAAACTTTCATTTAAGCAAAAAGAGGATAATTGTTTGTTTAAAAAGGAGCTTCTTCGTATATGCTCTTGCGATCTATTTATATTATATCATGAACAGAATTATTTCTGTAATACATCTTCACATAGATATCTGGTAATTTATCCCAAAAATTGAACGTTATATATTGATCCTATACAATAAAAAAATAACCAATTGACAAATCATTGATAAATAAACGTTAACGTACTTTATTCAATAATATTTTTAATAGATAAATTATTCTAATTTACCTTTAGTATAATAATTTGCTAGTTAGAACAACGACAGACCATTTTATTTATAATTTGTGTCAAGGTTGAAGTCAATTATCAAATAAAAATATAACTAAATTCAATAACCAACTGTACACTAAAAATTACTATAACAGTGTTCAAAGAGTTTCATTGTGACACTGTAAACAATGTTATAATGAAGTCTCTTTTATACGTGAATTATAAAAAATATATTATGGGGGGTAAGAGTTAAACTGTTTCCAAATAAATGAATGTGAAGTTGAGTATGAGATTGAGGAAGGGGACCTCCTATCTATATAAACATAAATAACCTCGATTCTCAATGGGAAGAGTAGAACATATACAGCATCGGTTCCTAGAAGGAAGAGTCCGGGATGGTCATCCTCGATTCCCATAGAGAAGAGTCCATACTGGCCAAATAAATGGAAGGAAAATTAAGGTGGAAAAATCAGGATAACAATTACTTCCTTGTGCAGGGAATTCGTTGTGAGTGAAGTGGGTTTCTTTCAGTTTTAATTTGCCGCGATTGTGATGGACTTTTCATCGAGGCATTATGAGTCTTTTCGTTTTCTTGTTTACTACATTGTGCTTATCACTTATTTATAAGAATTCCCTACACAAGAAAGTAATTGTTATCCAGATTTTTCCACTTTCATTTTCCTTCCATTTATTTGGCCAGTATGGACTCTTCTCTATGGGAAACGAGCATGACCATCCCGGACTCTTCCTCCTAGGAACTGATGCTGTATATGTTTTACTCTTCCCATTGAGATACTCAACTTCACATTCGTTTATTTAGAAACAGTTTAACTCTTACCCCCCATAATATATTTTTAATCTTACGACTTTTCTCACTTATCTCCTCCAATAATTTTTGATGAGCTGCGTGTGTTTCCCACGGGAGAAGTTTTTCGTATCAGCCTGAAGATGGCCGTTATGTAGGCCGAAACTAGTAGCTTCACCATTGTCTATCATTGAAAAATGCTGTGACACTGACTTTGAGTTTTATTCACCAGTATTACTGTCAGTTACATTTGAGTCATGGATGATATTCTCCTTTTATTTAAATTGTCTTTTACATTTTTATTCGTACATTCTGATAAACCAATAGTTTTTATGGAACTGTTCTAAAAAGTCGATGAAGTTTTTCAAGTCTTCATTCTCCAATCAGACATTTGGTCTTTAATTGAACTAATTTTCGTATCGATTTCATCCAAACGAGTTTTAAATTTCTCTTGTATCATTGTGACGATGATATTCAGTTATCGAAACAATTGTAAATTTTTTAGAATTTTCAATATTTTTCATTATATTGTGGAAATAGCTAGAAACGTTGAGTTTCATTTAAAACACTATTTATATATATATATATATATATATATATATATATCCTAATTATTTATCCGATCTGATTAATTCAAACGGTTTTGGAGCACATGAGACTAAACCTAACTATACCTACAAATATACGACCAATAAAAATATTTTATATGCAGAGGTAATTATTTTCCACGACTGCTCAAGGGTTATAAATTATGTAGATCGATTGAAAAACTGGATCAGAGAATGACAAAATTTTTATTGCGAAGTTTAGTACTATATTTATCATCATTTTGAAAAGCCTGTATGGGGATTCCAGTGAATGAGAGATTGAAAAATGAAATAATATTTTCAAGGTTCACTGTCAATTTTCTGAGTTTAAAAACATATCATTTATATATTTTCAGAAAATACACTAATAGTAGTGTGAGGCTGAAAACTATTCACGTTACTAAACAAATTAGGCAGGTACGATATACAATAGTCTGACACATATTTGTATATATTTTTCCATTGCCTTCTACTTATTACTTACTATCTAATATGCGAGAAAAGTATTGGTGTACCCCAAAAAAGTTAGCTTTGGAAATTTTTTGAGTTATTTCTACATTTTCCATCAAGAAGAACGCAAAAAATGCTTTCTAGAAAAAATGTCCTATGGGTATGTCGTCGTCGTCGTTGTCGTCGGCCACTTTCCGTAACATGTCTTGTGGAATGGAATATTATTCAGGACATCTTACAGATGAACCCTATTGATTTTCAGCTCACTAAAGCTAGTACAACGGGTCCTATAAATGCAGATGTTGAAAATTTTTGGTTATTTTTGGGAAAATTGCGATTTGTTAGCACGATATAGCCTACGAAGTGTATACCTCAGATTAACAAATGAAATAGATATGTTTGTTTTGATTTTTTCTTGCCCCAAATATCGAGACACATTCTAACCCTTAACTACTATCGTGGGGTCAAATTTGACCGAATCACTCGAACTTCAGCACGCCACTGGTAGACCGTTTAGCACACGACCTTCATATTCCATGTTTTCTCCCACTTAAGTACATACTTTAGAATGATTCTTAGTAAAAAACAATTGGTCTAATAGTTCACACATCGAAGTTGATAAGTCTGTATTTGGTATTACTTGAGATAACACAATCGTATCGTACGTCCCTAAAAAAAATAAAAGTGTAATTATGTTGTCATCCATGCATCATGATAAATCTGTCGATCAGGAGAGTAAAAAACCTGAAATAATACGTTTCTATAATTCGACGAAAGGGGGCGTCGATGCTCTAGACCAAAAATGTGCGCTTTATCGTTTAGGCTGAAGATGCCAGCGATGACCGTTAGTAATTTGGTATTCCATAATGGATATTGCAATAGTGAACAGTCACATTGTTTTTCACGTTGCTCATTTTGAAGTTAGAAAAAATCGTTCGAATTTTATCCAAGAGCTAGGAATCTGTCTCATAAATGAACATTTAAAACTAAGACTTGCCATGCACAAATTGTCCAGAGAATTGCGCTCGATAATTGCCAAAACATTAGGAACTGAAATTTCTCATGAAGATAAGACTAGACGAGAAAGGACGGTTGTAAGACAAAGATGCTACCTGTGTCCCAGAGGTCCCAGAGAGATAATAGCTAACATTCCACATTTTGCTCAAAATGTCATAGAACCATTTGCGAAACACATATACTTCAGAAAGTTACGTGTACTATGTGTCAAGAATAGATAACAATTATAATACGTTCAAATTATTATTGTTACAATATTCTCACTACTATTATGATTTTCTTTTGTAATAGGTCAAGATGTTCCTCTAATCAACTATTTTCCAGAGAATAAACCTTTATATCAATTTTTTTATATATTTATTTTGCTCAACTAACGTGTTATGTTTTTGATCATAAAATATTTGAAAGTTCTATAATTTTTATTTTGGCATCTTAATTTTCCTGAAATAAAATTTAAGTTGACAAAATATTTGTTTTTTATGTACACATACATTGATCAAAAATACAAAAAAACAATAAGAATATTTTTATGTAATATTTATGGCTTATTGAAATTTGGGTTTTCTACAATTATTGATTTGCATTATTTATCCAATTTATTGACTCCTTCATCGGATTGTTCATTTTCTCTTTCAATATAGATCTTTACGTTATTTTGATCTAGTATACTTTCCATTCGAACCTTCCAAGGGTCGTAGTCTTTGCCATTAAATGCTTTAATTCCAATTCTTTCATTGTTTATACCCGCCATTTTGCTTTTCACTTAATCAAAACCTTCTATGTATGTATTAGTTGTTCTGGGCCCATAACTTGTTGAGTGGAGCAATGTGCCATAGAAGTGTATTTTCTATTTTATCTAATGAGAAAATAAATAAACAAATACCGAATCTTTATTATTCGTATTTTCAACATAACAATAATATCTACATCAATAAGAAAACTGACATATCACAGGAAGCAACTATTGACATTCTGTCAATTAATACAGAACGCAGAATATAAACTGGTAAGAGGTAACAAGCTAATTTGATTGTCTCAACAGAAATTATTGAAATTCCTAAAGAAATTCTTGAAAGAGCAGTGAGAGCAACGGAAAGTAGATTGCCTCGAAAGTCAAAAAGATTGTACGAATTGGAATATTAAAATCGGACATTGACATTTGAAAATATCTCAAGTTAGTAGTTTTTTTTCAAACAAAGATCGAAAGAAAATGAACCAAAAAAATCGAAGGTTTCTGATGATGAAAGTGAAGCTGTTATTTGGGGTGTTTGGAGATTGCAGGCGGGAGTAATTAGTGAATATATTAATTGATCATATAGAGGACAAGGGTGGGGTCATTGTTGTGATCATGCCCGAATGGAAAACCCTAGATTGCGGCTTACACAAAAACAATTGGCTCCCTGGTATTTTCGAGATAAGACTGGTCCTAAAAACAACGTCTAGATAAGATAATCACAAAAAATCGTAAACAGTTCTAAGAAATCCCTGTGCATCCGCCAAAATTTTAACTTTCATACATGGCTTAGACACAGTCGGATTCAGGGACTACACTAATGTGCTATTTCGTAACATTACCCCCTTCTTAAATGGAAGTTCCTCCTGGAACATTTGTGTAGCCGAGACTGCATGTTTGAATTGGCAACTGGCCCCATTTCTGCACTTTCGGATCTTATGGAAATAACAGGGCACCGTCTTCATCGGATACTAATAACGATGGTTGTAGCCGCAAATTAATATCTGCACACTGATATCTTGGAAGATCACCTCTACCATGTTCCTGATGACTTGCCAATCCAACTGTTTACTCGCTATCTTAAGCATAGCCAGTTTCTTCACACTGGATTCCAGCACATGATCTCGGAGGTTTCGAAGTGCCTCCCACACATCGCGGTAGGTAGATCGATCTTGAAATTAATTTTTAGTTACCACGTAGAAGACGTACCGCGAATTGTGTTTCATCCACAGTGTCTTGTCAGGGGCTGCAATCCGGTCTTCAAATTTTTCTATTTGCTCGAACTTCTTTCGAAACACGGTTGCCAACCCTCGTGCGTTCGGACGTGACTCCATATCTAGCTTTCCCGACACCTCCATACGCGCCCATAAATTTATCGAAGGTGGGGTCAGACACATCTCGAGTATGGTTTACTCCTTCCTCTAGGTCATGGTCTCCTTCGAATGGCGCTAGTCGGTTTTGGTGAACTACTTTTATTTTCCGTTGGGTATCTTGCTTATGAAATATATAAAACCATTGATCCTTTCTTTGATTAAGTATGGACCTTCCAAGGGTTTCTGTAGTTTTGGAGAAAATCCTTTTCTCCTCGTCGGGTTATTTAACCATACTTTGTCCCCTTCTTTAAAACCGCCTACTGTGGCCTGCGGGTCGTAGCGTTTTCATTCTGTCGCTGGCAACTTGGAGATTTGTTCGAACTAATTCATGAATATCGTCCAACCTTCTTCTTAATTGGATCCCGTAGTCTTCTCTTGCTAGATCTTTTCCAGGTCGACAGCCAAATTCCAGGTCACAAGAAAGCGTCATTTCACGTCCAAACAGGATTTTCGCAGGTGTTTCACCCGTGGACTCATTGACGGCAGATCGATAAGCCAATGCGAATAGGGAAAGATACTGGTCCCAATCTCTCTGATGGCTGGAAACTTCTTTGGGCAGGTATTTTTCAATAGTCCTGTTCATTCTCTCGACCATTCCATCTCACAGTGGATGTAATACTGTTATCCTGGTCTTCTCCATTCCCAGCTTGTCGCAAATCTCCTGGAATAGATGGCTTTAGAAATTTCTTCCCTAGTCACTGTGGACTTTCAAGGGCACTCCATATTGGCTGATAAATTATGTCACCAATACATCCGCGACAGTTGTGGCTTCTTGATTCGGGATCGCGTGAATCTCTACCCACTTTGTGAAGTAATCCATTATAAACAGGATGTATATACCACCATTTTCTGTCATCGGAAAAGGTCTAGCGATGTCTTAAGCAATCCTTTCGAAATGGCTTCCAGCATTATACTGTTTCATAGGTACTATTATATAATTTTCCCATTACCTTGGTATCTGTTTATATCCAAAACAGTCAAATTATGTTTAATAGGACCAGCGAAGTCTATTTTCGAAAGAAAATTCTTCAAATTTACACGATGATATTTCGGCATATGAAAATATATCTAGATGCGGTTTTTACCATTTTGTTGTTTGTTTAGTCTTCTTTTGTAATCCACGATGAAAACTGTCTACTATTCCTAACTTCTTCCCGAAAAAAATTTAAAAAAAAATTAATAGCGTTCGTTAGTAAGCATGAAACTTATTAAATTGTTTCAAAATTACGATTATTATCACATTAGGGGAAAACTTGTTTTTAGTTAAACTAAGTTTGCGAAGGTCGATTCAGAATAAATGAGTTAAGTCAGCTGAGTGTATCAGAGATAAACAATTATCGAAAAAAAACCAAATTTTGTATTTTGTACCAAAATACAAAATTTGGTTTCTTTTCGATAATCGATTCAGAATATCTGAATAGTCAAACTTACGGTTCCCACTCTCCCCAAATTTTCATTAGCAAAGATAGAATGGAATCGAAAATAAAAAACATTTTCCGAAATAAACTATGAGATTGTATTTTCAACGCACTTTAATTAGGAAACTTTTTTATTATCTGATTCTTGGTCTTCTATAACAATATCCAAAATGCGCTCTAGTCATTATATCATACAATGAATTTTAAACTATATAACATCCTTTTACCACGTCACATGTGAACGTTAGAATAAAATCGCTTTCTCTGCAATCGTTAAATTCTACTATTAAACTCAAATGTGATGGCGACGGAGACCAGACCAATAATAATAATACAATGTGTTTTAAAACTGCAGTTGTACCTATACTAAGAGAATACAGAATACACTGTTATATCCCTTGATTAGATCGTTGGTAACACTAAAAAGGAATACAGTATCATTTTGAAACTCCCAAAACATTCGGATATGCTTTGATGAAGTTTTCTAAATCTCTGACTGGTAAACTAAAATAAATGAATAAATGTGTGGAGCTGAATACACTTGTTCAAATAATAAATAAATAGAGTAGAGTTTTGTATTTAAGTATATAAATTCTCTTTATTGCAAAGCGCTTTCGACTTTCGTCATCTTCAGTGCTTTCTGAAAGTAAATACTCAGTTGAAAGTACAGAAATATGAGTTGTGAAAGTCAGGTTATAACTTTGGAAAAATTATTAGGTGAGTACTTACAAGTCAGGTAAACAGGAAGTTGCTGAATCAATAAAACACATCGTTACGATTAATATTGTTCTGCTTAATAACGGAACGAGATACATGGCAAAATTCGGGACATGTGGTATGCAAAAGCAACGTCAACCGGATGCGGGATGTGTAAAGACAAATGTCAAAAATGTCCAAGTGGAAATACCAGTACCAACCTAAAGAGCGGTCTAGTGAGTATTGAAATGGATGCGTTACTTAACGTAAATTTATTTATATTTAATCCCCTGATAGAGAGGAAGAAAATATCTGTCCCAGTTCATTTGTGTGTTCAAACAAAGCTCATTTCCATCAAGTTCTTTGGAGATATCAAGTGTCTCAAACAAATCCGATCTAAGAAATTCCTTATTATCAATCTTGTGCAACATTTCTGAGTTTCTGTTAGGGCTGAAACTATGCTTGTGAAATTTGAGATGGTTACCAAATATGGAGTTGTCAAGTCTCTTCATAGGTTGCCTATATTGAGCCGATTTTTAGATTTCTTATTATTGTTTCTAATGATAACATAAAATTATTCTTCTAACTATGTCGAAGGACCCTTTGGGATGTTGGCTACTTGCAGGAATTTCTTCAGAATTTTGTTTTGAAATATTTTATTTTTTATAACCGTTTTGAAAAACCTCTGCAAGTGGTTCAATAAGGGAAATTGGTTTCCTTAATTGGACCTGCGGGTTCCAAAATTGGACCACGTGATTCATGGCAATAAAAAAATTGTTTAACACGTAAGTTCATATAAAATTGTCCTAATTTAAAAAAAAATTATTTCACTTAAAAATAAGATTTATTCGAAAACTCTTCGAATTTTTTTTACTTTGTCAAAAATTAAAAAATATTCATGTTAAAAAATAAAATAAACTACAAAAAAATTAAAAAACATGCATGCAAAAGACAACTTGAAGTTTTAAAGGTAGGTAACACTAAGAAAATAAACACATCATGATTGGGTTAAACACAATCAAATAAACACGATATCAAAAAGCTTAAAACTGTCGGTCTAATCACCAGCGCAAAAATCACAAAGAAACTTTTCCTTTGAAGGCACATGATTCATGAACCCAGTCTCCACACTTCAGACATTGGATCATGTCTTCAACGACACATTCTCTACAAAATTTGCAATACCACTCGCCTTCATTTACTTTTGCCTTCTTAGTAGTACCAGAATCTAGCTGAACTTTACGTTTTACAGTGTTTTTCTTATCTGGACATGCCTGTTTAGCAGCTAACTCATCTTTATATGAACTTGCAGTAAGTATCTGTGCCTTCTGGGCCCCTCGAGATGTTTTCTTGGCTTGTTTTACAACTGGACTTCTTAGGACTTCTTCGATTAATCCTGACACACTTTTGGTTTCAGAAGAGGGCCTTTCATCAGGCTAGGGCAGACGCTTAGGCTCCTTTCCTCCTTAACCGTCGGCATAAGGCGTGGACTTGATGGACCTCTTAGGTGCGGAAGTAGTTGCTGTGACTTGTAATTCTTTGTCAATGTTATTATACGTAGGTTCACGCGAAGTCTATGCTTTAGCCTCTGATGAAGTGGACGCACTTACTTTAGAATCATTGGCTTTGGGCTGTGCCGCAGACGAACAAGAGGATGCTTTGACCTTCAAAGTAGATGATTTCTCTTTCTTGATGACACTTAGACCGGAAGTCGATGCAACTACCTGAGATGTAGTCCAAAACAAGCAAAACCTTGCTGTTAACTGATGGTTTTACACACTTGATAAAGTTTATAAGCCAGGTCACAAATATGTTTGTGTTAATGTACCCTGTATACGAGATTTCCACCAGACAATCTGGTGGAGCACCAGTCCTCAATTCAGGATTTGCTCGTATTTTTTTTGAAAATAATCATTGGGGCGACAAACTGTCCAGAAGCACTTGCACATATAACAAACGTAGTATTGACTCCTCTCTCACCAGTTGCAACTGTTCCGACGTGGCGCTTTCCTTTTTCTGCCAAAATTTTCTGGCACTTTTTTGCCACCGTCGAAAATCCGGACTCATCCACGTTGAAAATTTGGGCAGTTGTCAATTGATTTTCATCTACCGTTCTTTCCAAGATACGGAAAAAATTGTAGACATTTTCGCGATTAAATCCCTTGCATCGTGCTATGGATGTGGACTCAGGTTGTCTGAGTGTGAGGGTAGGATGTCTTCGCATGAATCCGTAGAACCACTTTTTACCAGCTAAACATTTTTCTTTGTTGAAAGTATGTTTTATTTGTTTCTTTTCGGGTTCTAAAGCGGCTTTGCGCACGTCCTTTATTGTCACTCCGAAGAACACTTTTTCCAATTAAAGAATATGATTAGCTAGTGCGTCTTCAAGTTCTTTGGAAAACACTGTTTTCCGTCCAAAGCTTTCAACATCTTTATTGGCAAATTTATTTTTGCATTCAAGATGCCTTTTAACTGTCGCTTTTGGAATGTTGAATACTCGGTATATTTCATTGAATCCATATTATTTCGCTTTATAAGCATTTATAGCTTTTTTCCTATCTTGTAGACACTACTGTCCATACGGTTTTCTATCCTTTTTCTCATCGGAAGATATCCTAGAAGCAAAGAAATTTGTTAGTTTCCTAAATTGGACCAGATCTATTTTTTTGAATTGTGAAGAAATGTTTTTTGATTATTTTTTTGTGTATTTAAATATAAAACAAGTGTTTCGTAAATTTCTATAATTGGGATCCTTAATTGGACCGGTCTAATTTCGGAAACCACATGGTGGTCCACTTTAGCCAACCACCACGTCTTTTTACAAAACTTCACGGTAGAGAAAAAGAAAAAAGCAATATAACTAGGTAATAGGGGAATAAATAAAGAAAAACAGTTTTTCCTTAGGGATTGACAGTGACTCTGTATTTGCTTAGGGACGCAGTGCAATTCTTACATCAAAATGGAGAAATCAAGATTTTTCGCTACACACGCCAAGCGCTGGCCGCCAACTAGTTGAGTTCGGTATCAATCAATGTCTCTAGGCGGGAGTGAGATACCATGTTGCCAAGTGAATTTTCGGCTTCGTAGTTTCGGAGAAAAGTATGGGGGTTCAATATAGGCGGCGGTTCAATTCAGGCAACCTTCCCCTATGTTCATTGATGCGAGTGAGAAGTGTACTACTGGTTCTACCAATGTAGGAGGCCGAGCATCTAGTACTTCATTTGATGATTAGGAGCCCTGTTATCGTTGGGGCTGAAATTCTCATTGAATATAGACAAGTCTGGAAAAGAACTTACTTCATTTTCCATAGAATTAGATGTTTTCATTGATAAACTTTCCAATAACAATAACATCAAACAAAAGATTAGAAATTTCTGTCAGTTCACTATAACCAAATATCAACGTTCTCACAAGGAGATACCTGGTTACTTGAAGAAGTCCAATTATAAGAATTTAAATTCAACTTTACATAAACTTATCAAAAAAATCTCATATTATCTAAAGCTGATAAAGGTAGCTGTCTAGTCATACTTGATCAAACAGATTATATCACACAGGTTGAAGACTTTTTGAGCTCCAACAACTTCATCCCTTTAAACTCAAATCCACTTAACAAGTTCATTTCAAAGACCAAAAATTAAATAAAAGTTTGTGAAGATCTTTTTTATGAATTCAACAAAACATACAATTTAATTCTTAGCAATCCTCAAATGCCCAGATTATATGGTCTCTTGAAGATGCACAAGGAAGGCATTCCAGTCAAACCAGTGGTAAGCTTTCACAACACTCCTGTCTCTACTTTGGCAACATTCATCCTGCAAGTGATGGAGAACATCACCAACTACAAACTGTCCAATTCGGTAAGTAACACTGCAGACTTAATTAACAAAATTAAAAATGTTCGACTCGACAACAATACACTTATGATATCTTTTGATGTCAGCAACCTGTTTACGTCCATACCTAAATCTGAAACTTCAGCTTTAGTGTCAAACTTACTTTCTATAAACTCAATTCCTGATTCTACAAAAACTGCTATCTCAACTTTGTTATTTTTTGCATTTCTCAAGATTTTTTTTCTTTACTGGAAAATCGTATAGCCAACCTGAAGGCTTGGCTCTGAGTAACCCTCTTTCTCCGTTCTTGGCTGACATTTTTATGGAAAATTTGGAAAACTCATACATTATCAACAATATTAATAAAACTGTTAGTTGGTTTCGTTACGTCGATGATTGCCTGGTTTCTATTGCAGGTAACTTCAATGATGCTCTGGATGTACTTGAATACTTAAATAATGTACACCCCAAAATTAAATTTACCCTTGAGGTGGAATCAGACAACAGATTAAACTTTTTGGATCTAACCATAACTAAATTGAACATTACAGAAAACCCATTCTAGCTCCTTCAAATTAGAACAGCGAAGTTAACATATTAAAATAGATTGCTGTCAACAACGGTTACCAACCTTACATTATTCATAAATTGATTAACAACATTGAATACAGGATATACAGAAGACTCGCCTTCACTACTTCTCCTACAATCAATCAATCAACCAAATACTTTTCCATGCCTTTTTTGATCAAAATATGTGCAGGGATATTTCCAAATTCATAGAGGATACAGTACCTGGTACAAAAGTTTTCTTTAACCCTTTCACTGGAATTGTACCCACCCAGGTACATCAGTTTCAACAGCATGAAATGGCCAAATTTACAAAAAGTTCAACGTTGCTGCTTTTGTACCGTGTAGGGTACACCCATGTCATACAGCATATGCCAGTAGCGCGCTGTAGGTCCGTAAGTTCGATGTCATGCATTTAATTTTAAGCAGTCGTGTAATAGCGTTGTAACGATTGAGTGCAGCTTAGCTGTCATAATAATTGTTTCCATAAAGTGGAACTGTCATATCTGCGTTATTTTTATTTTCCTGGTGACCACAAAAACTACATTGAACTGTATAATTCATGCAGTTACGAAAATTTTTTCATAAACACTAAAACATACGTTTCCACAAGCATGTACCTCCACATGGTCAAACGCACTTCGACGAAAATAGTCGTAGGTAGAAATACTACCAAAACTGCTATCTACGGATATCAGTAAAACTTTGCGCCATGTACACGTCTCAAGTGACTCTAGAAAGAATAAAATTCAATTTAATAGACAATTCAAATACCTAATTAAATTAAAATCACACAAATTTTTGAAATCACGTAAAATACCATGTCGTATATTAAATTTATCCACTTTTTTTTATTTTCAATTGATACTTACAAAGAAACATTCTTCAAAATAATTCTCAATTTATTGACTGAAATTTATTCAGATGAAATTTTTATTTATACATAGTTATTTTCCAACTAATTTTAAGCTGATCTAAAAAATTATTTGGCAAGAAAAAAAATGTATAAGACTTGGCCCAATTTTTGCAGCCTTATACCAAAAATTGGGCCAAGTCTTATAAATTTTTTTTCTTGCCAAATGATTTTTTATATTTCTATTTTTGAGGTATGATTATTAAACTATACATAAAAAAAATTTAAAATACTGAAAGATGAAATTCGAGACCGACAACCCAGAAATTTAAATATTTTACACTTAAAAACCCCAAACTTGCTAATATTGTTACAAAAAATTCTATAAACGACAAAATATACGTTATTTAATAATGTAAACAGTTATTAAACAATCACTTGAAGAATAAGTATCAATAATGGTAATAAAAGAACTTTTCGAAGACTTCATAATACAATTATTCATTGATTTCACCTAGAAATCCACAACTAAAATGGAAAATCTTCTCTTCAATTTTGAAAAAAAACTATTCAGATTTCTATTTTAGAAATATTACTATCAAACTATACATGAAAAAAATTTAAAATACTGAAAGTTGAAATTTGATACCGACAACCCAGAAATTTAAATATTTCACATTTGAAAACCCCAAACTTGCTAATATTGTTACAAAAAATTCTATAAACAACAAAATATACGTACTTTAATAATGTAAACAGTTATCGAACAATTACTTGAAGAATAAGTATGAATAATGGTAATAAAAGAACTTTACGAAGACTTCATAATAGAATTATTTATTGATTTCACCTAGAAAACCACAACTAAAGTGGAAAACCCTCTGTTCAATTTTGAAAAAACTATTCAGATTTCTATTTTTGAAATATGATTATTAAACTATACATGTAGATGAAATTCGAGACCAACAAACCAGAAATTTAAATTTTTCACATTTAAAAACATCAAACTTGTTAATATTGTTAAAATTCTATAAACAACAAAATATACGTTATTTAATAAATAATTATAACAAAGGAACAATTTTGGATTCTGTATTATTCAATCTTTGTATAAATGAATTGTTTCCAGTGAGCAGTACTGGATATATACAATTAGAGTCGCAGACGATACAGCCATTATTTATGAAATAGATAATTGGTTTGATTTGAAATAGTTGAAAATGATCTAAGATTAATTGAGGATTGGTTTCATCATAAATTACTTACTCTTAATTTTAATAAAACATCATTTGCCATTTCTTAATTCTAGAGACCATAAGAATAGCTTCACATATTTTTTATAGGAAAAAACTAGAGATTATGCTTTATAACTTTAAGTGTTAAAAATATTTATGTATAATGTCAATACTTGCAGATATTGTACTACGGTCTAGTGGAAAGCCATCTCAGGTATGGCCTATTTTCTTGGGGATGTGCTTCCAGAACATTTATAGGTCCCTTTTAGAGATTCTACAAAGAAGCTTTATTTGGATTTTTATGTCTAGTTCCAGCATGCGCCCTAGTGACGCACTGTATAATTTAAACAAAATCTTTGACTCAAAGAAATTATGTGTGTGTAGCTGTAAAATATTATACTATGAAAAATAAAATTGAGTTACCTACACATACATATGAATCCAAAAATAAACACTTATATGAAGCTACTATGAAGACAAAATCTTTTTGTCAAATTCTTCCTATTAACACAACCAAAAGTTTTCTGAAATTAATATCTGAAATATCTCTTCATTCTCAGCAATGTCTATCCACTTCATAGATTTTATGTATAATTATCGTGTTTTCTTATTTACCGAAACATATGTTGAGGTAAATTCGTTCATCTCTGGCATACATTTTTTAGTATTTATAATTAACAAATTGGCTTTCATAAGTTGTTCGGGATACGAATGTTCAATTTGTGTTTAATACTACTGATTAACTGATTGTAGAATTCATCACAAATCACCCACGAATTCATTTTTATAGGAGAAATTGATAACATATTTGAAAAACTTATTCAAATTTGACGTTACAAAATGGCAAATTACATTTGTGTTGTTACGTCAACTGACGCTGTTGTGAGGACGATACAATTCGATGATTTTAGGAACGGTGGGAACGACGTCAATAATAACGCCCTGATTCCAGATTTAGGGCATTAGTGCGGATGAAACTCAATCATCGACCACCACACCTGCAAGAAATGAATCACCGGTAGCGACATTGATTCTCATTCCGAAATATCGAGACCACACATGGCCAACGTTCAACTTTAGAAATATTTTTACAAAAGTTACAACTTTTATTTTTTAGAACTGAATATATTTTTAATAAATACATGGAAAATTATCATTGATGCTGCAAATGGAAGATCATATATGAATTATATGGCAAATGTATGCATACTTTGCCCGTAGATAATATACTTTTTAACTAATTAAAAAAAATAGAATTGCGGGGAGAGGAGAAAGACGAAATTTTCGGTATAAGAGTGTCTGTCGTCTAGCGCAAAAATATATAAAAGAGGACGGAGTCGAGACGTGACATGGCGCGAGTGACTAGCAGGCACTCTTGATTCATCTAAATAATATTTGCCAGTGTGGCTAACATTGTGTTTGTTCCAGAAAATGTCTTTTCGAAAACAAAATGCCCTCACAGAAGAGGAAATGTTGCAGTTTTTAGAAAATGATGATTTATCGGATATCGCCGTTTTATCTGACGATGATTTGGGGTGGGAATGAGTCAGGCATAGATAATCAACATTCAGACTTAATAGATGAAGGACCTCGGCTGATGATCTCGAGAGCGGGAGTGAAAGCGATGGACAGTGTGATGGGGGCTTTGATGGTGTAGCAGAGTCATCGGCGCCAGGACCAGGAACGTCTACAATGGAACAAAGATTGTCAACGACAAGACCAGTATCTTCAACGGAATTAGTACCTTTCGCGATGGTATCAAAAATTAATGGTTCGGAAGCTGTTGACAATTTTTATGAGCAATACAATCTAACTAAAAAAGAAAACATCATCTGGATGGCACGTGCACAGTATCAAACCAGAGTTGTCAGGTGGGATAATGGAAATAACTCAACTGAACATGTAGTTGAGTTTCCTAGCCCAGTGGCTTTTTTTCCTCGGTACATTCCAAACAGTGTGTTTCAATAAATGGTGAATATGACGAATCTGTATGCTGTTCAGAAAAATACACCAAGATATCCCCCAACAAATATAGAGGAGGTGAAGAAATTTATTGGAATGCATATAATTATGGGAAATTTACAATTCCACAGAGTTGAAATGTATTGTAGTAGTGCATGTGGTATTCCAATCATGAAAGATAATATAGTTTTGAAAAGATTTTATAAACTGAGACGTACTTTGCATTTGGTTGATGTAACTAGTAGGGAAGCTACTAATACAGATAGCTTGTGGAAAGTGCGATGTATATATGATGCACTACGGAAAAGATACCAAGAACTGCCACTAGAACGCAATCTTTGAGTTGATGAACAAATAATCCCTTTCAAAGGACGCTTGAATATCAAGCAATACATAAAAAATAAACCAAAAAAATGGGGCGTGAAATTGTACGTGTTTGCTGTAGAGAGTGGTATAGTGTATGATTTCTTGATCTACCAGGGATCAACTACATAAATGAAACCACTTCATATGCACTTTGGCGTGTCAGCTGCTATAGTTATGCAGCTTTCTGATCGAATTACTGAACCCAATCACGGCTTATTTTTTGATAACTATTTTAGTTCTTATAACTTATTTCAATACCTTTGTTCAAAGTCAATATTTGCAGTGGGCACAATTAGATCGAATCGTTTCCATCGTTCAAATCTACCAAGTGATAGGGATATGAAGAAAGAAGGGAGAAGAACTTCAGCTGAGTGTATCAGTAAGGATGGCATAATAATTACAAAATGGTACGACAATAAATCGGTTGTCCTAGTGTCAAATTTTGTTGGAATTGGAGAGCAAGACATCTGTAGAAGATGGGATAAAACAAAAAAGGGATACATTGAAGTGCCTAGACCAGTAGCAGTGCGGACGTACAACAGCAGTATGGGAGGGGTAGATAAACATGATTTTTGCTGAGTATCTACCGCTCCTACGTTCGGTCCAGAAAATGGACAATAAGGCTGATTTTCCATGCCGTAGATCTGGCTTTAGCAAATTCATGGTTAGAATACAAGAATAAAGACATGAATTTGGGTGTTCCAAAAAAACAAATTCTTGATTTACTAGGCTTCTGACAGTGTCTGGCTGAACACTTCATACTTACGAAAAAACCTCCAAAAAGGGGCAGGCCTTCTACGGAACCTTCCGTTGACGATCTCCCCAGTACATACACAAGAAACAAAAAAGAGTCTAGACCAGTGAAGGATTCTAGATATGATGGATATCATCATATTCCAGAATATGATAGTAATAAGAACAACTCACGTTGTAAATTTGAAGGGTGTAAAGAAAGAACACATGTTTACTGCACCAAGTGCCAGGTGCATATATGTTTCCTGAACGATAGAAACTGTTTTAAAAAATTTCATAATAAATAATTACTGTATGTACTAGTGTTTTGAATATATATTAAAATCATTGTTACAATGCGAAACAATATTTTACTTGGAATGCGTGAACTGGATTTGTCCCTCTGGAGGTACATGTCTTAAAAACTGAAGGGAGAGGATAATTGTTATGTTTTCATTTAAATCTATTAAAATAATTTTCCTGACTTTTTTACTACTAGTGCCAGTGAAAGGATTGAAGCTTACAACAGTTTGAGCAATTAATTAATTAACTCAAAGCATAAAATCAATAAATTGAAAAGTAGCGGTGTGCATTGACTTGAGTGTTCTGATTGCCCGGCCTCTTACGTTGGTAGAACCTGCAGACCACTTCTCATTCGCATCAATGAACATATGAAGAGACCTGACAAGTCCATGTTTGGTAACCATCTCAAATTTCATGAGCATAGTTTTAGCCATAACAGAAACTCAAAATTTTGCACAGGATTGATAATAAGGAATTTCTTAGACTGGATTTGTTTGAGAGACTTGAGATCTCCGAAGAACTTGATGAAAATGAGCTTTGCTTAAACACACAAATGAATTGGGACAGATATTTTCTTCCACTCTGTCAAAGGATTAAATATAATTAAATTTACGTTAAGTAACGCTTCCATTTCAATACTCACTAGACCGCTCTTTAGATTGGTACTGGTATTTCCACTTTGATATTTTTGACATTTGACTTTACACATTCCGCATCTGGTTGACGTTGCTTTTAAATAACACATGTCCCGAATTTTAACATATTTATCGTTTAGTTATTAAGCAGAACAATATCAATTGATACAATGTTTTTTATTTATTCAGCAACTTAATGTTTACCTGACTTGTAAATACTAACCTAATAGTTTTTCCAAAGTTATAACCTCACTTTTACAACTCATATTTCTGTACTTTTAATTGAGTATTTACTTTCAGGAAGCACTGAAGATGACTAAAGTCGAAAGCGCTTTGCATTAAAGAGAATTTATACACTTAAATACAAAACTCTACTCTATTTATTTATTAAAACAAATGAGTTCATTTAGTTTTCAGGTCAACACTTTGCTCTTGCTATGATGTTATAAGTACAATAAAAAGTCAAAGTTATTGTTTAGTAGCTCTGTTTCAAATTCCATCTAATCTTTTGTTGTCTTTACATGAATATTGTAAGGAAACGGAGGTAAATAAATTGCTAGTTACAGTATGAATCCAAATTTGTTTGCTTTGGGTGGGTTTCTATACATAATTTTGAGCGGATCACAAGTTCTCGTAGGGCCACTCTAGTTAAACAGCTAGAGACTGTATACATTTAAACTTGAAGAAATATCAGAGGTCTGGGAAAAATGAAGTGATTAGGAATAAGGAACAGGTAAGAAAATTCAAACTCCGCTATACCAGTCCCAAGCCTGGGGCCTTACCACACAAGGGGTAATGAAGGATCTAGGAGACACACTTCGCTAAAAAACCTGGGCTCAGTTGAATCCGGCTGATAGTACTCTGCAAGTGCCCCTTGTCCAGGGTTACGGATGAAGACCAAAACGGCGGTGAAAGCGAAGAAGTGAAAATATCAGTACGGGGGATCTGGCACAGGTGGAAGCCCCTCTTTTTAGGGATAGTATAAGAAGCACCTGATGGAAGGCAGCAGTTTCATCAGTACCAAAATATGGCACAAAAAGTCAAACTTCTCAAAATCGGTGTACTTTGGACGCGAAAAGTGCAGCTGAAACAGCCTCACTGGTTTTCGCACTGCGGTGTAGAAAGGAAACGGAAACCCTACTGGACTATACCACTTCCAAGTCATCTAAATGGCTAATACAAACACAAATACGGCCCTCAGATCGGGGCACCCCTTAAATTGAGAGAGGGTGCGAAGAATCCCCCCGTCAATCAGAATTAAACACCAAATATATAACAAAACAACACGAATTGCCACATGGAACGTTCGCAGTATATACATGGCCGTCAAGCTTTCCAACATTGATGCAGAGAATAATAGAATCTCAATCAAGATATTGGGTCTTAGTGAAGTCCGATGGCCCGGCTCGGGAACACAAAAAACCAAACAGGTTTTATTCTCACGGTAATGATCCAGGCCACCGATATGGAGTACCCATTATCATCACGTCCGAACTAGAAAAATCTGTTATGGAATTCATCCCACTAGGACATCGAGTAATGCTACTAAAACTAAACACCTCTCATCGTTTCATGAATATCATACAGGCGTATGCAGCTGCAAACGACAAAACAGGTGACGTCGTTGAAGATTTCTATACCAATCTTAAGGAAGCCTTAAGATTAACAGAAAATGCTAAAAAAATTGCTTAAAAAAGCATTGGCAAATATGGGTTTCGAAATATTGACATCATTTGACGTAAAGTATAACAGAGCAAACAAGCTCAAAATATTTTTCATTTTAAAAAAGTATAAGAGTGAACTTTTTAGACATTCCGTCTATAATTTAAACTTAAATAAAAACTGTTTTCTGTAATATAATATATTTCAAATAATTACTTTCAGAACTTCAGTTATGATTTAGAAGAAATTTTGAAGAAAACGTCTTCGAATCTTCATTTATGATAACATCACATTTCTAATACCAGTTAAACATAATTGTACGATACTTGGTATCTTTTCAGTTTTATTTTTTTTACCATTGACGCTGCAAATTGACTGGACAAAAGTGATTATCAATCCGCGCCCGTCCAGCTCACATCGGTCATGTGCATAAGCATACGAAAAAATATAACCTCAATTCTCAAGTCATATGGTTTGGACCTACGGAAGTTTGCTTCAAATAGCCCGAATGTATTGTCAGACCTAACACACAACAAGAAAAATCCAATGGATTATGTCATTACCGATTCACAAAATACCAAAACCCTAGGTGCATCCTGGAATTCTCAGTCTGATTCATTCATTTATCATTCCACTCTGGAAATTTTTGATGCATTAATCACCAAGAGAACTTTACTTTCAACGATTCCCAAAATTTTTGACCCTCTTGGCCTTCTAGGTCCTATGATAATACAAGTCAAAATCCTTACACAGCAGCTTTGGTTTCTCAAAATTGACTGGGATAAGCCAAATCCAAGCAAACTCTACAACATTTGGATTAACTTCGTAAATCACCTAAGTCTTGTGGAAACCTTCAGGATTCCTTGGCAAGTTCCTTGATAAATCCCGTGCTTCTGGAAGCCCATGGGTTCTGTGATGCATCAAATAATGCATATGGAGCTTGCATTTTCGTGAGGTCCATAGATCCCGAAGGTAAAATCTGTTGCAACCTTCTATGCGCTAAGTCTCGGGTGGCCCCGTTGAAGGCAATTTCATTACCTCGTTTGGAATTGTGCTGAGCTTTGATTCTTGCTAAGTTAACGAAAAAAGTTCTCAATACCCTAGATGTCTCAAATTCAACAACATTCACTACTACACTGGTTCGACCATTGTTCTCTGTTGGTTATCGTTAGAACCCCGCCAATTAAAAACTTTCGTTTGCAACCGAGTTTCAGAAATACAGCAGATATCTAACGTAAACAATCGGTATCATGTTGCTTCTTTAAATAACCCTGCCGATATAATTTCAAGGGGAATCAATCCCCATGATCTTCGGGATTGCGATTTATGGTGGCACGGACCTCCATTTTTATCAGAATGTTCTGATAAATGGCCAGAGATTTCACACATTTCTAATTTTTCTCGAGAGAAATCTAATTTTGAGATTCCAGAATTTAATCACAAATCTGTATCTTTAGCATTGCAAGAAACTTGTTCAATTTTCAATCGCTATTCCAACTACACAAAACTCATAAATGTTGTAGCTTATTGTTTGCGCTTTATTTCAAATGCGAGGACATCTCGAAAATCCAGAATATCTGGATCATTAACTTCAGAAGAACTCACTCACAGCATGTTTGATCAAATTGGTACACACGGAATCATTTCCTAAAGAAAAGCGAAAACTAAAGTCAAACTCTGTAAACACTAACAGCAAGCTTAGCTCTTTAAATCCATTTATTGATAAACACGGTCTTATACGAGTCGGTGGCCGACTCAGACACGCAAACATACTTTTCAATGCCAAATATCCAATAGTTCTACCTTCCAAACATCCTTTTACTGAATTAATCATAACTCATACTCACATTCAAAATCTTCACTCCGGCGCACAAGCCACACTATCTTTCATTCGTCAAACCTTTTGGCCCCTAAACGGCAGAAATGCTGTACGTGGGATATTACGCAAGTGCGTCTCCTGTTTAAAGGCTAGCCCGAAACCTTTTTCCAACTTGATGGGAGACCTACCAACGCCACATGTAACACCCTCTCGCCCATTTCTGAATGTGGGCGTCGACTACGCTGGGCCATTTTTTCTACGCGAGTCTAAATACCGAAACAAACGCGTTTTGAAATGCTACCTATGCATTTTTGTTTGTCTAGCTACTAGAGCCATTCACATTGAGCTTGCAACCGAACTCACTTCTGAGTGTTTTATAAGCATGTTCCGCAGGTTTGTTTCCAGACGAAGTATGTGTCAAAATGTATATTCGGACAATGGCTCAAATTTCATTGGAGCCCAAAATAACTTACAAAATGTTTATGATACCCAGAATTCGGAGTCCTTTCAGCATTTTATCAGCAGTTTGAGAATCAAATGGCATTTCATACCCTCACGTTCCCCCCATTTTGGTGGCATATGGGAAGGAGCAGTAAAATCTGTTAAGAATTACTTGCGTTAATTTTTTGTTATTAAGCTTTTAAAATCAATTTTATATTACATACCAGAAGTTTTAACATATTTCTCCTTACTTATTCACGTTTCAACATATCAGCTTCCTCTCCAAAAATCCACTCTCTACCACCTTCAAATATTCAAAAATGGCTACAACAAGATCCTTGTGTTTATAATGTTCGAAGCCAACTTCCTATAAGTCTTTTTATACTTGTTGCCAAGGGAATCTTTTCTCACTGTTATACACTTCACTATTTGACACAATATACAGCATGTTCTTTTAATGTAAATAAAATACAATGTTCAATGATTGTTAGTACGTGTTAAAAATTGATCTAGTTAAAATTTACAAATATTTACATCTTAATACTAGGTTATGTACAATAATTCATACGATTATTTGTTTTTTATCCTTAATTAAATATTCAAAACCAAATTACTAAAATAAATTTTCTGTAATTACTTTTTAAACTCAATCAAATAAATTAAGCTATTCAAAATTCATCCTGTTTACTGATTAGTCTTTAGATATTGTCTTTATAATTGCAAAAACTTAAACTCCATTGCACATTTATACGCCTCCTCGCGTTTCTGTTCTCCTAATACAAAATCGGATTTTTACTGAAATATAGTAAATTATTTGTTAAAAATACTAAGTTTTCGTTCATTTAACGAAATTAGGATTTGGTATCAGGATAACAGAAGAGCGAAGAGGTACACTATCAATTGCTCCAGTTATGTATACACCTCCTCGCGTTTCAGTTATCCTAATACAAGTCATCACCCATGAATCTCTTTGTTGTTGTTGTTTACATACCACGCGATATTCCTACATCTTCTTTGTTGTTTACTATTGGTTGGAAGGTTCAGGCAGGAGGGCTATATGCGCCTCCGTGTCTATCTTGGTTGTTGTCTCGAAAACTCGGGATCTTCCAATTGAAGGCACAAACATGTGACATCTTTGCTCACAAGTTTTACATCCTTATTTGGTTATACCGTGCCGAGGACGGCAAATGAGCGAGAAACATGCATGTCCGCTGTTACCACTCTGTTTCAGTAGCCCTCTTTCTTTTTGCGTGAATTACCCATGAGTCTTTTTGTTTTATATATATATATATATATATATATATATATATATATAATAAACAACGAATAGATTAATATATATATATATATATATATATATATATATATATATATATATATATATATATATTGAGACGATATATTCAATAAGGAATAATATATAAAGATGCTAGATATTAAAGATTAGAAATATCATTAGATAAAACAATCAATACAATAACATATGACAACAAATTCAGTTTCTTTAGAACATTCAGTCATAACATAAATACGAAATTAAAGTAGTAGGTCTAAATAGAATACCAAATATAATTATAAATTCAATTTGATTAGCAGTCTATCAAGGTAAAAGTCTAGTAGCAAAATTTCAACGAAAGATTAAGTTGATTTTAAGTTTAAAATTCTAAGATATTAAATAGATCATAAAATTAAAGGAAATGAAATTTTCATAATAAAATTTTATCAAACACGCAAAACTCAGGGGAGTCATGAGTCATGTCCATAGATTTGTCAGGAAATTAGATAAATAACTTAATAATTTTAAGATAGATGTAAAACTGTTGGTTGAAACGTCTATTTAAAATGTTTCAAATAAAGATATTCAGTTTAATAAAATCTTATGCAATTTGAAACTTGACATCTAAATATCTTCATAATAAAGTTTCTAGTTTGAAGAGAAAATTAAAAATTAAATAAGATCACTTAATTTAAATTTAGAAATAATGAAAGAAATATTATATATGGAAAAAATTATAAAATTTATATTATAGCGTATGTAGAATAAACAAGTATGTAAATAATGTTGATTACATAATATAAAATAAATAATCATTTGTCAATAATATTTCTCTAAATTTATCAATTCTGTAAAATTGCGATATATCAAAATTAGAGCTGACCAATCAGACAATAGGACGATGAATAGAACATTCTAGAAAGTGTTGAACTTCCTGTCAACAACAAAGGGTTGATGATAAAAAAGAAAACTGAGACAGAAGAGGGGAAAGTAAAAAAAAGATGCGTGAGGTAACATCTGTGAATAGCGGAGTTAAAATTTTGAATTAAAAGTGATAAATATCATTAATGTGATTAAGTTAACAATCCCTAATACGCATTAACAAGTTTTTCGTAGGAGAGTGAGATTTGAACGAGTTATCCAGAAATGATGAGTCGCTGCCAAGAGATGTGTAAAGTGTTTAAACGCGGACATATTGGAGAAGCTAGTTCTCACAAGGTTGGTGATATTTCAATATATTTTGGTCAAAAATAATATAACAAACTTACTGAATTAAACAAATGATCATTATAAACTAACTTAAAATTTTAAAAGGCCGAAATTAATAAAGGAATTGAATGTAACATTAAGAATAACTATATAAGTGAAATATTAAATGATAATGCTATAAGAGTTACAACTTACCTGATATTTTGTTGAAAAATGTAAATTACATGTTAATAGTTCATAAGAAATTATAGTTTGGATAAGTTACAAAATTTATCATTTTACACACACATATATTATATAAATATCAGACTTCAGTTTGCTAAAGTATTTGTAATAATTTAAAACTATCCACCACAAGAAATGATTTTAAACATACTGTTTCAAAGTTTAAAATATAAATTATTTTCCACATAAAGTTTGTGCTATACAAAAAAAAGGTTTTGTATCCGCAGGTGCCTTTCTAAGCTTTCAATATAAACAATATGAAAATTATGCAAATGTGCTTCATAGGCGTCACATTTTATTATTTGTAACCATTTGTATATGAATTTACATAAATGATTTTAGTCAAAATTTTGTTCAATTGCTAATATATCTAATTTCCGTTTTGAGACTAATCGCTCTGAGATAAATTTATATTTCACAAATATTTGAAGGAGAGGAATTTAAAAAAAAGTAAGGAATGAAATTAATTTATTCATTGAGCAAAACATTTAAAAAACATTTGAAACATTAGAAACATTAATAATAAATAAATTAAATTGGCATCCTAACAATTAAATAATAACACATTGATAAAGGTTTTATAGCAATTGAAATTAATTAGTTATATCATAGATAGAAAGTTAATCTATATATATATATATATATATATATATATATATATATATATATTAAACTGGATAGAACGGGGAGAGAAAGAATGATTTAACGTTATTATTAGTTTAGTTTATATTTAGTTTTGATTTGCCTGGTATATTGTAAAATTTAAAATTTTATTATTAAGATGATTACACTTTGAACATGAGAAATTCTTTAACCTCAGAGTAGGGTTCAGATATAGAAAAACAAAAAATTCAATTTTTAATGTGAGCGCCTAAATTTGATTAGATATCTCTATCTTCATAAAAATTTTGTCAATCAAAAATGTACTTGCTTTATTTAATAATACCAAATAAATTCCAAAGACGGTCCTGCGTCCAATGCTGAACCTCTCCACGATTCATAGATGTCAGTTCAAACTACCAATGGTTTAAACTAGATGGAGCCATCACCACAAATAAATGAAATATATCAAAAATCAATTTTACAATGTTCTTCAAAATAGAAAAACGTTATTTGATGTTATGAAAAGACAAATACATTGTTCTTTTACAGGACACAAATTAATAAAAAACCTATTATCTATTATGATCACTCATTCGAACAAAATCATGTACTCAGATGAATAATTACTTCTATATACAATTCCAAAATAGGCAACATTTAATACAAATCTTATAATACGAAATCCATTATATGAACGTCTATGATTTAAAAATGGCGAAAGACAAAGGTTGCAAATGTTTGTTTGATACCAAAGTTCAATTCTTTGCACTAAATCGGTAAGTTTATTTAACTTTCTTTACGTATAATGAAAATAGTTTAAATACCTTATTCTTGTATAGTAATTCACGTCAATTATTAGTTTTCTTTACTTTATTTCAGGTTACCTTCTGGAAACTACCACATCTCTGGTCCAGCTTGCACAAAATCAGGAATCAATGCTATATTTCGTCCACATCAATACATTTCAGTCAAATCACATAATCCAAAGCTTTCTAAAAGGTATGGTGGATATATCAATCCCACCATACAAAATATTAATCAAATATCATCTATAAATTATACGGTTAGTATTCAAGCATAATTACCAAATTCTTTCTTAGTTTGTACATCTGCTTGTTTTAATATACAATTTACTAGATCACAAGTACAATGTATTTCCTTCCTTGAATTTTGATACCAAAAACGTTGTTTTCCGAAAAGTTTAATTAATTTAAAGTAATTTTGCTTCTTCCAAAAATTTCTACCACCCCAAAAAGAAAGTACCTAGTGAATAGCATGTATAATCAACAAACTTTTCTCATTCAATTTTTTATTATTAACTAACTACTTGTCGCTGATAAAAGTATGTTGAATACATTCCACCAATCAGATTTGGTTATCAAAACTTTTCTTGATAGATTTCATCTCAAATAGTGAATTGTCCATCCATCATTTGAAAACACTTTGTTTTAAGTTTCTTTAATGATTTTAACTCATATTTTATCTCTTAAATTATATTTCATTCAATTTACAAAATGACATTTCCAACTTTATAAAATATGTATTCATAATGTCAAACCGTTCAATAAACGTCCATAGAATTAATGTTTTCATTTTACTTTTTATATAGTCTTGTTTTTTTTTAAATATTCATAAAATCTTATTCACACATCCTTCAATCTCTAATATTCATTTTAAAAAGAATCACACAGTAGTATGTGCTAGGAGAGTTCTGGGACACTACTTCAAAAATCTCCGCTTGGTGGCGCTGAGAGTGGCGGCGCGCGCGTTTTTAATTTTAGGCCGCCATTTTTAGTCCTGTTTTAAAAATCTGAAAAAAAACTTCAGTGAGATTCGATCGCATAACCTTCGCGTCTATAGCAAGGCATTCAACACATGCCGCCATAAGCTCTCATATATATTATTAGCGAAGAAAGGTATTGCTGCCGCGCGCACGCTTCTTGCTGTAAAATGTGACGTAGTCGAGAAAGATCCGTTAGGATGATAAGGCGGCGCGCTACCGGGTTCTTGCTGTAAAATGTGACGTAGTCGAGAAAGATCCGTTAGGATGATAAGGCGGCGCGCTACCGGGAGGCTTAAAGTAACTTATGTTGAAATATTACTAAGAATTTCGTACCGGGTGGCTTGAAAGTAACATATAATATTTTATGCGTGACACGCAGTAATTGAATCTTTGGGGGGAGGGGTTTTTTAAAAAATATATATGTTGTTAATAATGTGTTGGGAGATTAGTTTCTTGAGGATAACAGAAGGGTGAAGATCATGTTAATAATTATATTAGCTGCAGCGCTATGTCCAGCACTTTGTGTTGTCGACCAGCAGTATGCTATGGATTATTTACAACGCTTCGGATACGCAAATGAAAATGATTTGACTAAACTTGAGGATTATTTGTTGAGTTTTCAAGAAAAATATAATATTCCTGCAACGGGAGAATTAGATGAAGATACAATACAACTTATGAATAGGCCAAGATGTTCTGTAAGTGAAACAGCTTCCGACGATGATCATTCTTTTAGAGTTAGATCAAAATGGACCAAATTTGATTTGAAATGGTTCTTCCCTCAGGCAAATCAAGCATATCTTGATGTAATCGAAAAGGCTTTTGAAGTGTGGAGTAACAGTTCAAAGTTCAAATTTGAATTAATACACAAAACAAGACCTTATGCTCCTGATATATCTATCACTGTTGTACATGGAAAACACTATTTTCGTGCAGATTGCCAAGGTAGAGATGAATGCCCCAGCGCATTTGATGGTCCTGGAAAGGTGTTGGCACATGGTTATTTCCCAAATGGCAACAGCTGTATAGAACTTCATATTGATGCTGATGAAAAGTGGGATTTAAGTTTAGATGGATCAAGTTCAGATGATGGGACTAGTCTACTCATGGTATTAATTCATGAAATTGGACATATCCTAGGTATATCCCATAGTGATAATAAACAAGCAATAATGTATCCATGGTATCAACGAAACGCGACCCCAAAATTGGATGAAGATGATAAAATGGCTCTTGAAGCTCTTTATGGACCCACCAATAAATATGCAAATAATCCTTTCAAACCTACGCCACCGACTACAGGTCATCATAGGCCCACCAAATAAAAATTTATGCGACATAACGCCGGAGTATATGTTTACTGCGATGGCTGGTACATTTGAAAATTATCACTTATATATTATTTATAAAGATTTTCTATGGAAAATGGATTTGAATTCGAAACTTATTCCCTCAGAACCAGAAATGCTCGATGATTATCTGCCCGAAGAAGTTGGCTCCATAATTCAGATTTTTCAAAGTTCTACCGGTAATTTGATAGCAGTCAATAAAGATGTTCGTAAATACTATATAGCAGATTTCCCAGGTTTGCGAATACTTGAGCAAGGTAATTTACTTATACCAAAAAATTCTCAAATAAACACAATGTTTCAAAGCAACCACGGAAAAATGTATGTATTTTATAATAACAATAATTATATTGAATATGATAAGAACTTAAAAAATGTCTTAAATAGAGGACAAATTAAAGATATTTTCCCTGGACTACCCACAGATGTTACAGGGGCATTCCAGTACATTGACGGACACATGTACTTTTTCAAAAACACCACATACTACAAATATAATGAGTTTACCAAAAAACTTGTTGCAGCCGGACCCTTCAATTGGAACCTATTTGATATCCCATGTCCTAATGGAGACCTTTTAAATCATCTCAAGACTTTATTAACAAAAATAATTTCTTTTTATCAATAATATTTTTAAAATAAACTTTTGCAAATAATTAAATTGTTTTTCTGAAATTCTGTAATCACAACAGGAAATGATAAATATGAAAATCAACTCACCACAGAAATTTTGTGAAATTGATATGACTCAACCCACAATTAGAAAAAATCAACATAACAACAGGAAATGCGATATATCAAACGCATACAAAAATAATAGTTTATCACAATTTCACGAAAGTGATATGGAATCCTTGAAAAAAGGTATAAATACATTTTTTTGGTATTACGACAACGATAGTTCCATATTGACAATGTTTTCATACAATTTATTAAATATTTCGCTACCGACGTTAGGATTCGAACCATCGATCACACATTCTCATGCGTTAATAGTCTTTTAGCATGCTAGCAAGACCACCAAGTTATTATCATATCAGAGTATATTGTGAAAGCGAATTTAGAATTTATCGAAATATTACATTTATTTTTAATTCAGATTGTATCACAACAACAACAACAAATATTCAACTGTTAGACGTTATCTGCATCGTTTTTAGATTATTATCGTATACGGGATGTACAAAGACGTCATAAGGGCACAAGCATCTCTGATTAGTCAGTTTGGAGTCAAATAAACACCATTATGATGAAGGCAATGACCAGAGGGTTTACAAGAATCATACCTGAAGACAGTGACCAGAGGGTGTCGTTGATCAATGGTAAAGAAGAAGAGATAAGCGATAAGTTTTACAATAATATACCGATATACGATGTGTTTTCATAAATATGTTACTACGATGATCAGTATACAAGATGTCTACGATACCAAAAGGACACAAACATCTCTGATTAGTCAGTTTGGAGTCGAATAAACACCATTGTAATGAAGTCAATGACCAGAGGGTTTACAAGAATCATACCTGAAGACAATGACCAAAGGGTGCCGTTGATCAATGAGAAAGAAGAAGAGATAAGCGATAAGTTTTTCAATAATATACCGATATACGAGGTGTTGTCATAAATATGTTACTACGATGATCAGTATACAAGATGTCTACGATACCAAAAGGGCACAAGCACCTCTGATTAGTCAGTTTGGGGTCAAATAAACACCATTATGATGAAGTCAATGACCACAGAGGGTTTACAAGAATCATACCTGAAGACAATGACCACAGAGGGTGTCGTTAATTGATGGGAAAGAAGAAGAGATAAGCGATAAGTTTTACAATAATATACCGATATACAGGGTGTTGTCATAAATATGTTACTATGATGATCGGTATACAAGACGTCAACAATGTCATAAGGGCACAAGCATCTCTGATTGGTCAGATTGGAGACAAATAAACATCATTGTGATGAAGACAATGACCACAGAGGGTTTACAAGAATCATACCTGAAGATAATGACCAGAGGGTGTCGTTGATTGATGGGAAAGAAGAAGAGATGAAGAGATAAGCGATAAGTTTTGCAAATATACAAGGAGTATCAAAAGAGTCATCTGAAGAAGTGATCGACAATGACCAGAGGGTGCCGTTAACCATCGCCGTATGTGTCGTATGACAAATGTGTCTTATGTCGAATGGACCTTCCGTCGTATGCCCCATCTGTTCTGTGATATCATGTAAATGGTGTGACGTAAGCAACGTTACCATTAGGACGCTAGCATATCTCTGATTGGTCAGATTGAAGTCGAATAAACGACCCCATGATTGTTAGACTATTATCGTATACATGATGTACAAAGACGCCATAAGGGCACTAGCATCTCTCTGATTGGTCGGATCGAAGTTGAATAAACACCATTGTGAAGAAGAGATAAACCACTACGTTCGATATACGGGGTGTTTGTCATAAAATTCGTTATTTCTTTCCCGTTATCAATTATTGTGGTTTTTTTTTTTTATACGAGACGTCTGACGTTTGACACGTGACGTATGACAAGTAACGTGTGACACGTGACGTATGACGTCTAACACGCGACGTTAAACACGTGACGGTTGACGTTACAAACGACGTTTGACACGTTACACGCGACGTTAGACGTGCCGTTAGACACGTGACGTATGACGTTTAACATGACACACGACGTTTGACATTACGGGAAAAATCTAAAGCTACGTTTCGATGATCATCATCACATCTAAACACGAGACGTTTGATACGTGACGTATGACGTTCAACACGTGACGTTGAACACGTGACGTTTGACGTATGACGTTTGACACGTTACACGCGACGTTACGTGACGTATGACGTTCAACACGCGACGTTAAACACGTGACGTTTGACGTGTGACGTTTGACACGTTACACGCGACGTTAGACGTGGCGTTAGACACGTGACATTTGACGTTAAACGTGACGAGGTCTCTATAATATTAGTATTTGTTAAACTCTCATGTAATATACTGGTTGAGAATATACAGGATGTCTTAATAAAAATGCGAATCATTCCATAAACAATTTATTATTTAGACATTACAATGGTAATACAGTATTCAAAAACCAATGCCGGAGACGCTCTACATTTCTTTGGGCACAAGAGTATAGACCAGTAGCGTGACAAGGATTTGGATCTCGTTCAAAGTTTCCTGTAGCACATGGTGTTCCATCAAACTTGCAAACATCAATAATGTGGGGAAACACACCAAAAATGTGACATTTCTTTAGTAGAAATTCTGCTTTCTGATGTCCGCGTACGTATATAAAATCGGCAGCATACAATAGCTTAGTTGCCAATATATCATTTAATTTGGAGTACTCAATGTCACCTGAAGAGTATCGAATACCATGCACATTCTTCTCCAAGTATGACACCGTCTTCTTATCCTGGTCGCTTAACGTAGAAATTGATTGGCATGGTAGGAATATGTAGTGACTTTGCTTAAAACCAACTTCAATGGTGAGTTCTTTGACAACAAAGAATCCATCTATAACGAAACCTTGAATGTCTACGAGTGCAACTCTCATGATGACGTCTGCTCGAATACTGACGTACTGCACTTCAATTTAGAGTCTTGACTATTTCTGTGAGGGGGAAATACTCCATTACGCAGTCGTGTATTATAACACAATATACTTTGGTGTTTTCGGGAAAACCAATGTTTGCTTCAATGTCAAGTTTTACATCGACTGTGGACGATTTCATACTTTCTTCTTGTTTCGAGCAATCGATAACAAACAATGCACGCTTCTTGAAAGAGGGATAATCCAACAGAGGGCGCTTCTGTGCCGAATTCGTATAGCTAGGATAAAATTCTGTATAGTTGAAATAGGCCTCATTGTAATCATTTTTAGTGAAATCCAACTGCATTCTTTCATTGGGATAATATTCCCCATTTAGCGATAGTCTGATACTTTGAATGTCGGCGTTGTCGAATAAAGTGGGGTCGGCTGTGCTGTTGTCACGTTTGTTGGTTTGAAAGAAAACAATAACATAACGAGGTCGTTCGACTGAAGTTGTAGTTTTAACAGCCCAAACTTCACGTCTAGCATTTCTGGTAATTGCAGGCAGTTCGTGTATCTCCCACTTTCTAAATGGAATAACTATAGGCTGATCCTTTTGAATGGCCTTCATAAGTTCCAACTTAATATCATCATTAGGATAGATATGCCTGATTTTCAATTCGATGCTGGTAATGTTGATGTTAACGGTTGTAGTGGAAAGTGTACCAGAAACGTTTTTTTCTGTGATAAGCACACAATCGTTATCGTTTCGAGCTCGAACCAAACGTATTGTTTGTCGTCCACACGTAATCATAGGATAGTCGTTGAAAATGTTGAAAATATGCTTTAGAGGAATTTGAAGGTTAAATGATTTGTCGCTGGTATTCAGGATGGGGTCTTTGGGATAATTCCACCCAGCTATAGCCATATGATTGGAATCTTCTTGATTGTAGCATGTCATGGCACGTACAGCGCTAACGATTCCAGGATCCCGAACAGTTTCCATCTCTCTTGCACTTTCACTATATGTACACGAATCGAAAAGGAAAGCACCAACATTATTTGCCAGCTTCACATCACCCCCTCCATGCACAGTGAGTGATCCTTTAATACACAACAAAGTTTCATTCATTGCAAAAAACGAATCAACTTGATTGATGCTGAATTCCACAATGTCGCTGCAACTGAACGATTTGATGAACGGAGCATATGTTCTGTACTCAGCTTTGCGAATCGATTCATCGAAACTAGGCTTGCGATAGATATCAAACATTGAAGGCATATCGTTCATACGAGAACGTTTTACATACTCGGTCGTCATTGTCGTTGTTTTTTCAACAAAAAACCCAAAGACTGCAAATACAATGTATTAGCAAATGTGAGCCGCTTCTGATGCTGCTTTGAAGAATGCCGCGTAACTAATGGCGTTGAATGTGCAGCAGAACGTCTTATATGATTAATTATCAATCCCATCTGTTGCTTCTCGCTCTAAGCTCCAACACCAAAGTGCTCTTTTCACCACGAAAGTTTATAGGATGACCGTCTTGGTCCACAGCCAACACTGTAATGTTGGTTATTTCACGTTGTGGTATAACAGGTAAATAAAGTAAATTATGTGGTGTTTCGTCAATGGCGTACCCAGGATCCACTTTTATGATAAATTCGTAAATAGTATGAGCAGGTCTGTCTGCGTCGAAGGCTCCCGTGGTAATGTTACATTCGAAACGTATGCTAGATACTTTTATAATTTTGACGGGTAGATCTGAAGAGTGCCATCGTTTGGGTTCGAGTATCTCTGTTGAAAATCCTAGTATCTTTCCTAGACTGTTGGGTTGTTCAAACGAAATTCTATATTTACTGAAAATCATGCACTGTAACGTATTATTGTTGGGTTTTAGTGCAAATATAGTTCCCGGTCTAAGTGAATTGCTGCCACTCAACTTCTCGAGTATATACGTTTCAATATCGGCGATTTCGTAACATCCTGTAGGTAAATCGAAACTTTGTAGCTTGTTGTTGTCATCATAGTAGTAAAACTTGCAATCTTCAATGTTTGGTATGCTATGGTATGAGTGGAATGAACGCAGCGCTAATTCGTAGTCTTTCTCCGGATGGAGTACAATAGGTGTAGGCGGTTGGAAGGTAAATACGTGATTTGAACTGTTTACTCTCAACAACTGCGACATGATGACTGATGTAAGTCGACGTATGAAGGCAGTTTAAATAATACATAGAATACTTTACAAGATTTATTTGACACACAAAATACATTTCAAGGTTTACTTAATGCACGTTGACAAAGAAAACAAGATGCTTGAGAACTTGCAGGACCGTCCCAATGCGTCGTCCAATCGGGGTGGTTGTAGTGAACGAAGCACGGCAGACGAATTTGTAGTTCATAACTTGTTTTGTAATCATTAGGAAGTTTATGCCATATATCTAGCAATTCAGACGGACTAACACATTCTATCAGGTATCGAATGGGAACGTCTTTTAGTTCTTCAGCAGTAAAACTTCTCAGAGGTTTTTGGTGTTGCGTTAATAATTTAATGTTCTCCATTGTTCCAAGGATGTTGAAGTAGAAATTTCAAACACAAATGTCCACAATTGAACTGATTGTAGTTTTGTAAATGATTGTTGTTATAAAAAATTTCAACTTTCCTTCCTCCCAGATACTTTACAAGTTCTTTGGGTGGCTTCAAATTACCAAATGAATCGAAATAATCAATGACATTATTTTTCTTTATATATGCTACCCAATGTGTTCCACTGTTTTTGGACGAGTCCAAGTTAACCACTGCACACTCTTGTTGTCGAGGACCGGATTTAGGTAGAGTGTCTCGCATGAAAACGCCTCGAAAATGTTTAATATTATATAATTTTGCATTATGTGCAATATCGGTGTCGTACAGTGGACGATTCGGTAGCTTCATCGCGAGTTTTTTGGCTTTTTCAAATACAATCCAAATCCTCGACCTCCAGCATACTTTTTCAGATATAGGCCATTTCCAACATGTTCCATAGCCTTATTATGACGTATGTCTTCTTCCAATTTCTTTCGAGCATTATTAGCATCAATAACAGTCTTTGCAACTCCTGCAGCTCCACCCGATAACGCTCCAAGAGCTGAAAGTCCAGCAAATAAAGGTATAAGAGGAAGAAAACCTCCAGATTTAGGTACAGGTATTACGCGAGGTACGTTAACTTGCTTCGATCCACCAAATTCGTGAATAAGTGCTTTAGCTGCTCTTAGGGCGTACATAGCAGTCTGTTTTAGAGATGATCCTTTTTTCATGGATTTCCCCACTTTCGCAACAAAATTTCGATGGAAGGAACGTCGTTTGTTTGATCCCATCCCCAACTTTCGTTTAACCTTCCTGCCGCCTGTAACAAGTAATGCAGCACTCTTTTCTCCCAGAGTAGCGTCTTTTGCTTTGACTCGATCCCAAGCTTTATCTTCCAACACTTTGTCGGCTTTGTGACGTTCTTCAAGAGACTTGTTTTGCGAATATGCAATATCGTGCTGTTTACAAGCGTTGTCTAAAGGATTAATACCAACGTCACCACGTGCCAGACGTTTTTGTAACTTTGTTCCTGCTGTAAATGGAGAGAGAGTATAAGTATTTAACAGTTATAGTCACGTGATCACTTACGTCCACAATAATTGTAGGCGGGTAAATGAAGTTCAATTGGTAATTTATTGATTAGAGAATTTAAAAGACCTTCTCCCTCAAACACCAACATTAAGACTGATCTGAGACGATGTGATGATAGCCATATATATTGAAAACACTTTAATTGCACTCACCACAAAATGAGGATCGTTCAACAAGAACAGACGCTACCCATTGAAAATCTAGACTTTACATCTAAACCAAGTGTTGGTAAACATGGAAAACTACTACCAAATTCATTTCGGGCCATCATCTGCGGTCCTAGTGGGTGTGGTAAAACAAACGTCATGTTATCACTTTTATTCAATCCAAATGGCGCTAAATTCAAAAATGTTTACGTCTATTCCAAGTCATTGTTTCAGCCGAAATATCAATTGCTGCAGGAAGTACTAGGAGAAGTTAAAGGTGTCGGTTACTTTCCATTTAAAGACAATGAGGAAATTGTTAGTCCAAACGAAGCGAGATCCAACTCGATATTCATATTCGATGATGTCGCCTGCGATGGTCAACAGAAAATTCGGGAATATTATTCAATGTGTAGACGTTAGACCTGTCTTTGTTATAAGGTGGTTTAACATAAACTGGTTATCATATAGACCTCCTGCATGTCCGACTACAATTATTTTCTTAAACAGAGCCCTTTGGTTCATTACATACTCCATAAAACGAGCTACAGGGTCAATTGTTAAAACTTGATATCTAACACCACAATCGCACCATCTTTTGTCTGTACCTATACATAGTGCACAGTGTTGCTCAAACACACATAAGTTGGCTTTGTGTAGTAAAGAGCCGTCAGACATAACTTCTTCTTGAGTACACTCAAGGTCATAAAATATAAATAGTACCCCGTGCATTGAAGGCTTACGTGTGTCGACGGGCATGAAACAATTGTGTGGAGAAGCTTTGAATCCGTCACATATTTTACAGAAAACTTCACCACATATGTGTTCCCGCTTTCTGGGAATCGTTTTAAGGCATATTTTGCAAGAGATTAACCGTTCACATAGTTTACTTTGTTTATGGTAATCGTAGCAGATCTGTCCTCTGAAATACCGATTACATCCATCACATACGATTTTCACACTTGATTTACATGGGGGTGATTGTTCACATGCTGGACATGTTTTTTCACAGCGGTGCAAATGTTCGTGGGGTGTGTGGCAATGTTCGCAGAAATATACACAGCAAAAAGCAGACGTCAACGATATAATCACGTTATAATGATTTTCGTGATAAAGAAGATTGATTTTCTTGCTTCCCCCTACTCCTTCATACAAGACATCCTTTGTGCCATAGTTGTATACCGTTATTGTATAGTCGGTCAAATATTCTTGGATTTTTTTCAACTCCTCCAGACCACCGCCCTCTTTGGGTAGTTCGGTACCACTGGCTGTTAATAATTCCAAAGTTTTCTGAGTCTGCAGACCCTTCGTTTGTCTTATCTTCTTTTTGTCAGGGGCATTGTCGGCGTACGCTTTAGCTACAACCACTGCTCTAGCCAGGCATAAATGGTCTGTATTATTTATTACTATAATACCACCACGTTTAGCACACTCTTCGTCAAAGTTGTTGTACTTACGACCTCGCCCTTTACCTTTAGGCATTTTTACGGTTGTGGCTGCTAGACAAAACGTCTCAGTGTCAAAACCTGCCGAATTAGATTGGTAGACAGCACATATCATCGACCATATGTCTTCAAATTTCACCTGGGATGCTGGATTAAACCGCGACCAACCATCACCACGGCTAAACTCTTTCGAGCAAAAAGTAAAACCAATTTGATCACTCGACTCTGTCCCCTCGGTCACCTTATTGATAACATCCTCCATGCCGGAGCGTACCCATTTTAGTGGATCTGCCCCTTCGGGAATTGGGCGGATTTTAAATTCCACCGTTCTACCAGTTAGGTTGAATTTTCGAACTTTTTTAATAACATCTTTAGTTATCAAAAACTTTTCCATCTTGTGTTGAAAAATCTCCAAAATTTTTGAAATAAAAGTATGTAGACACAAGAACGACTGATAACGACTGAACGAGAGCTGGAGAGATTATACCACTCTGAGAAAAATCAAAAAAATTGTTTCTAGACTTTACCACAACTGATAACGTCTGTAGATAACGAGAGCTGGAAAGATTATGATTCTGCCGCTCCGAGAAACTCTTTAAATAGGGTCGAAAAGGGGGCGTGGCTTATTGATATTCTCAGGAGAAAACATTCTTTTAAGGTAATTAGTTCGAGTTTATTCAAAGTAACATATGTTTGAAAAAATATTTCATCATGGAATTACTGTTGTGAATCCTTTATAAATATATAGGTGTTATTTTTCACAATTATTACGATGATGTGTGTGGTTAGATAACCTCACTTTTACGATAAACTGTTTTGAGTTTATCAGTTGTAACGCTGATCGAAAAGGGGGCGTGGCTTATTGATATTCTAAGGAGAAAACATTCTTTTAAGGTAATTAGTTCGAGTTTATTCAAAGTAACATATGTTTTTAAAAATATTTCATCATGGAATTACTGTTTTGAATCATTTATATATATAGGTGTTATTTTTCACAATTATTACGATAATGTGTGTGGTTAGATAACCTCACTTTTACGATATACTGTTTATCAGTTGTCCCGCTAAATCACTTTTTAGAACTTTGCAATCTTGAATAGCAGGAATGGGGAAGATATGGAAAATGCATGTACAGGTCTGTACTAAGAAGTGTGGACGGTACTGTTCTATTGATAAAACAACTTGAATTTTTCAATAGGTCTAACGTGAATTATTTTGAGCAAATTTTTAACTTTACAGAAAGGTCTATGATCAAGTCTGAACGATTAGTATGACATTTTGAAGTTCTAGCGATACACGGTTCTGCTTTCATTCGAAGAGAATCATTCTTATTTAGATACATATTGGAAAAATTGTAATGATTATGCTTTTGGGGTAATGGTTCAAAGTGGAAATTGGTGTAATAAATAACTTTACAGGTCAAAATATTTTGCTAGATACAAGAGATAATCAGACTTATATTCGCTTCTGTTTGTCAAAAAACCCCCGAAGATCATCAAAATTAACGTTGGAATTAACAGGAGCAAATCGTCGCAGGCAAAACACCAAAAGTGTCCAGCTCATGATTGTAATCATTTCAAATTAAACTGTACGCGTGAAAAATTGTAATATATTGAAAATTCGTTGAAAACTCTGTAAGAAATAAATAATCTCTTATATTTAAAACTATATTTTATTGCCCCTCTTCAAAACTCTAACAATCTCGTATCTTTTTTATATCGATCGTTTCTATTGCACGTCTTGTCAATAGCTAAACTACCTGACCAATTCAACCCTCGTTGTACTTCCCTTTTCTTGATACTCAGCTTGTGTTTGTTTCTCTCTATTTAAACATTCCTATGTTGTTATTGTTATCAAGCTCGTAACGCTCGTTTGAGATTCATCTGACGGACCTTGCATATAGGGTGGATCCAAATATATCTTACAACTCTTATCGGTGTAGTACGAACGTATTTAACCTCGAATATTCATGATAATTTGAAAAACTAAATAATATTGCATAGATATGAAAGAAAGCTGACCGTTTCAAAACCGGAAAAGGTGATAAGAAAAAATTATGATAATTTGAAAAACAATGTATAACAGGTGTAAATTAAACATTGCGGTACGCGTGAAAAAATTGTAATATATTGAAAATTCGTTGAAAACCCTTATCGGTGTAGTTCGAACGTATTTAACCTTGAATATTCATGATAATTTGAAAACTAAATAATATTGCATAATTATGAAAGAAAGCTGACCGTTGTAAAACCGGAAAAGGTGATAAGAAAATCATGATAATTTGAAAAACAGGTGTTGTAAAAGTTTAAATATAAAAAAAGGAATCCAAAAAAAATATCCGATAACATACAACATAATCTTTTAGAGGTGTGTGGTTTTTAAGGTAAAGTAAAACAATGTAAATCGTGAAAGTGTACCAACTATGCTGTGTGAAATAGGGGAAAAGCTAAACAACATAGGTTGTGAAAATATTTTTAAATTCTACAAAAACAATATACCACCCTTTGTGCATGTCACAATTATGAATAATACAACAATGTAAAAATTTTGCCAACGCTGTGTAGAAATAATACAGCTTTCAGAAATAATCAAAGTAGTAATAATTAAACCTCTAACCCATAGTTTTTCAATTTCTATGTCTTTGCGGTTGTAAACTACTTTGATTATTTCTGAAAGCTGTATTATTTCTACACAGCGTTGGCAAAACTTTTGTTTTATTATTTATATTATTTTTTCTTAGCTACAATGTGGTTGAAAATGGTTATTATTTAACCATGTTCAACCTCAGGGTCATAGCTATATCAATCAGGGGTAGGATGGATAGTTGGTTTTTAATAAAACAACAATAATTATTGTGAAAGGGTCACACATCTTTTATTCGTTTCTGAAATACATATTAAATTATTATTTCATTTAGGTATAACTAATTACCTTACCTTATGATCCAAACCACCACCGCCGGAACCGGGCGAAACCCCGTCGGTACTGGGTCGTACCACAGGAATCGCCTTAGTGAATCATTGATAATAAGTTTTTATTTCTTGAGCTTACATTGCCAGTGTGTGGCTAGATAACCTCTCTTTTTACGATACCGATAAGCAGACGAAACTGTACTGTTTATCAGTTTAGGGACTGATTTCATTTAAATATTTTGGAATCTCCTTTAAATAATTTTTTCGACTAGGCTGTAATGTAATTACTTAAAAATCTTTAAATTATTCAAAAATTTTAAAAATCACACGAGAGAAATTGAAAATGGTTGAAAAAAGGTGTGGTACTAAAAGGCGGAAACACAGATAAGAAAACTTCGTAACGTGTACAAAACTGATAGATAAGAAAATTCTTGATAAGTTTGAAAATTCATGCGAGTACACTTTATTGAAATAGGTGCGGTTTTCTTATATATGAAAATTACTTATCGCTTTTATTTGTTGCTATTGTGTAACAATAAAAAAGTGTTGTATCATCTTTTTTTTTATTTGGTACAAATATGCAATAATATAAAGATGCTGCGTCATCTTTTTTATATTTTGGCGTCATAAATAAGTACTAACTAAAACACGACGAAATTTCCTTTACGTAACTTTATTACTTAATAATATTTTTACAATGCTAAATCGTATTCTAAGTATAGTAAAATTTACAAAACACTTACACTATTTACACTATTTACATTATGTTGTAAAACCTGAAATAACCTATACTATTATACCCCTTAGAAGTATTAAGCAGATCTTTTTAAAAATAAAATTTTGGTCTGCAATCGGATCCGTTGTATACTCAGTGCCTGTGGACTTCTTCACGGCTTTTATTCGATTATATCTGCCAGCCTAAGTTCTTCAATTATAGCTTTAAACTCTTCATCTTCCTTGTTCAACTCTTTTAATCGTTCAATAAGTATGTTGGGGTCGTGCCAATTTAAAAGAATATTATATCTAGGTGTAGTAATGTTTCTATTTTCATGAACTCTAGGCTTATTCCTTTTATTAGAATTATTTACTGGTGTAATGTTTTCACGCCTTACATGTTCTGTTAAACGAACGCGTTTTTTGGTTTTAAATAATGGTTTGATGATAGCATTAAATTTCTCCTTACATGTATTAGCTCTCAAACGACCTAGAGAATCTCGATGAACGCCCGTCAGCTCTAGTATCTGTTTGTATATTTGTACATCATTTACTGTAAAACCTCGAGGATTTTTACAAAATATTAGCTCTCGTAGGCCCTCGCTACTGTTGAATGTTTTATCTCCTACTATTATATACTGGTTACCATCAAAATTTATTGGTGTGCTTCCAAGCACCCACCGACCATTTTTTAATTCAGGCCCGTAGGCTGTATCTATGTTATTACAATTCTTTAGGGTTTTGTTGCTGTCTGTATAATGCGGTGTATTGTCAACTGTTACTGCATTCAAAGCTTCTGTATCCTGAGACACAGAATGGTTTTCATCAGATGCTTGTACAATAGAAGATGTTATTTGTTTTAGAGGTTCTGTAATAGGGTTGAATATACCTTCTAGATGTTCTTTATTGTCGGCATTCATTCTCTTAAGTTCATTATACTTTTGTCTTATAGCTTTTGCGAGCTCTGTAACACGCTGCTTACTGTAAGACATGTTGTAGACGAATGACTTTGGCACGTAGATGTAATTTTATTTATAACCTCGAACACCATACTTAGGGTCCACTAGTCACAGACATGTCACACACCTGTCGCACACCTGACACACACCTGTCACGCACCTGTCACGTACCTGTCGCACACCTGTCACGTCCCTGTCGCATACCTGTCACGTACCTGTCACGCACCTGTCGCACACCTGTCACGTACCTGTCGCACACCTGTCACGTCCCTGTCGCATACCTGTCACGTACCTGTCACGCACCTGTCGCACACCTGTCACGTACCTGTCGCACACCTGTCACGTCCCTGTCGCATACCTGTCACGTACCTGACGCACACCTGTCACGTACGTATCCGGTACCCACATACTTATTCTTTTTCTGATTTTGTTTAAATCGATGTAGAATTGGTTCAAAATCGCCCTATATTTTAAAAAGAGGGTAACAATTTGTGTTATTGACTTATAGGTGTATACCGCGTCCTAAGATCATGTGTCAAATAATTCTAGTTTTACTTTGTTGCTTACTCACCTCTATTTTTTTACAGAAAACCTTTTTAACTAATAGTACTTTTGATGACCCGACCTGTATATGTAAGTATACCTCTATATTAGGTTTTAAGTGCATATTTGAACCATGTATAGATTTTATTCCCTAAAAAATTTCAATGGCTGTTTTTTCCCAATAAAATACTATCCTTCATTGTAGCAATTTGAAAAAATAATCGCCCCATATTTTAAAAGAGGGTAACAATTTGTGTTATTGTCTTATGGGTGTATACCGCGTCCTAAGATCCAAAATAATTTTTTACAGAAAAACCTTTTTACTTTTGATGACCCGACCTGTATATGTAAGTATACCTCTATATTAAGTTTGAAGTGCATATTTGTACCATGTATAGATTTTATTCGCTAAAAATATCAATGGCTCCTGTGTTCAGCGTGTTGCCTCGGACACGTGGAATGTGGTTAGATAACCTCACAGCGATGCGCTCCTTTTGTGGGGGTTTGCTAAAATTATTGATTGTTCTGAAAATCTTTTTAAAAATTTTTATGACAAGAGATGGCGGAAAGTGTAGATAAGAAACTGTGATAACGGTTCACGAGTCAGGTGGCATAAAACTATGAAAAATCACGTGTTGCAATAGATAAGAAAAAGTTATTTGTAAAGTTGCTTGCGTAATGTTGGGGTTGGAGGTCTAAATATAAAAATAGGGTAGAGTAATTTTCAACCAAAAAAAAAGTTTTGTGCACGAGCCAGATTGGTGATTCATCATAGCACGTATCACCGGATATTGTGCTGTAATGTGGTTGGTCAAAATAATGCGAATCAGAAAAATATTTACATAGGTTAGCATAAGTACAATTAGTTTTTTACTGAAGTAATTTTTAGACAAAAAAGTTTCAAAGTACCTCATAAAATACGTCCTGGGAGCGTGTGTGTGTGTACCTTTACATTTGACACCTGAAATCCAACAAGCGAATAAAGGTTAGAAGAATGTCTCTCAATTTTGGGAAACTGTGTATTCACGCCTTTACGTTTCGAATTGGACACCCAACAAGAACGAGTGAATGTCGTCAGACGAGGACATGCTACTTAACCGATGGTAGGCCTATTGGTAATATTATACTGTTCTGCTGTATGGTATTTCCAATGGGGAATCCTAAAACGAGGCCTTAAACACCTCCGATAATCTCTGATTATTGCCTCCAGGGTTGGCCGTGGAAAGAGGTGTATTTTATAATATTGTTCAGTTTAAAGTCCAACTCCTGGAATTTCAAGTATAACGCAAACATTTAAAATGTCGCTAACAAATATCTGAAGAAAAGTCGCATCATGTAACTACATATGAATAAAATTATCAACGATATGTCATAATTTATCAGCTTTGGAATCTAATTTGTTATTGCTTCGCTCTGTATATATAAAGAATGTTTCGTAAAAATTAATGTTTCCTGTAATATTGTCTATCTAATATGTGCGAAAATATTCACGTAACTGTAGCTAAAATATTACGTAATATAATATCTTAAAGCCTGTGTTTTTTATCACCTACAAAATATCCTTTATCGTTCACACTGTCCGATCACCTTGTTCAGTATGCCACACATCCGGCAAGACTTCATCCGACCGCTCACCTTGTCGGCCATGACCGTGCCGCCGTTTTTTCAATTCCGTACACCCGGTACGGCACTGGACTTCGAGCTGATAAGAACTGATTAACGGCCATGACCGTGTTCTTACGGCACTGACCACTCACCTTCCAATTCTTACATCCTGTACTGATAAGAAAGTATGGAAACGTCGCTAAAAAAAAAAAAAAAACAACCACAGTGTCTTTTTTACAATGCAGTGAATATTTTTATATCTACTTTGCGGTTATAACATATATTATCGCAATAGGTGTGTGTAATATGTAGCTTCTTCTGTTAATATTTTTTTTGCGGTTATCATCGATCAGAAAATACAGGAGTCGAACGCCCCAAAATCGTTTGGCTTAAAAGCGTTAACATGTCTGGACAGTTCATCATTCATCATTTATCGCTTGACGTGAGCAGACATGGATCCCGTGCGTGAGTACGTCAAACTCAAACTCATTAAATGTTGTATCGAGCAGGAGTTTATTCGAGCAGGCTATTGCGGTGTGTGTTTGGTGGGAAGTTTAATTTTCCACGAAGTGGCTACAAAATATGGAATAGCAACCAAACTATGTCTGGGTACGAAGGTCTATTCGAATGGTGTGAAAATTACACCACATTTCTGGATAGAACACAATGAGATAATCTATGACCCCACCCTAGCAGTTACGCAACACCACATACCCCATAATCTAGAAGTTACTCATAGAAAAGATGAATTTGAGTGCAAAACTCTCGAAGATATAGTCATGGTTGGTATTTTTGAAAAATTTATGGTGAACGAGTCTACGATTGAATACTTCGCTAAAGCTCCGAAACATCTATCGAAAGTGCGTGAAAATATTCATGAAACTGTAGCTAAAATATTTACGTAATATAATATCTTATAGCCTGTGTTTTTTTTAATGCACTCCGCTTACAAAATATTCAAAATATCCTAATTGATATCGTGTGTTCAGCGTGGACAAATGTAGCTAAAATATCTACATAATACCTGCAATCCGACCAATAATAACAGAGATGCAAGTGTTCTTATGACATGTACATCCTGTATAACGATCGAACGTGTCCATCCTGTATATTGATCGTGACCTAACGCAAATATTATATGTTACTTTCAAGCCACCCGGTACGAAATTCTTAGTAATATTTCAACATAAGTTACTTTTCCGGTACGGCACTGGCGAGACACCGAGCAAGAACTGATAAGCGGCACGACACTGACCACATCCTGAGCTGATAAGAGCCGGCGGGCTGTCTGGCTGAAGTGCAATATCCTAATTGATATCGTGTGTTCAGCGTGGACAAATGTAGCTAAAATATCTACATAATACCTGCAATCCGACCAATAATAACAGAGATGCAAGTGTTCTTATGACATCCTGTATAACGATCGAACGTGTCCATCCTGTATATTGATCGTGACCTAACGCAAATATTATATGTTACAAGCCACCCGGTACGAAATTCTTAGTAATATTTCAACATAAGTTACTTTTCCGGTACGGCACTGGCGAGAGCTGATAAGAACTGATAAGCGGCACGACACTGACCACATCCTGAGCTGATAAGAGCCGGCGGGCTGTCTGGCTGAAGTGCAGCTACGCCTACTTCACACTATTTATTTACTTTGACAATAAAAACAAAGGATTATCATTTCCATTTGTATATGTAATAACGTTCTAAAATTCTGTCTTGTAGGTTTATAGAAATTTTGTTATTTCATTTCACATATGTTTTAAATCTTATTTTAAATCTTCTTTATAATTATACAATTAGATGCTTTCTCTATTGAATAGTACATGGTACAGATTGTCTCCTTTTTAGATAATCTTTTTTAAAAAAATCAAATTTCAAAAATTTTAATTTCTTGAAATAGGTAGTCTTTTATTTTATGTTCAGTATACAGGTTGTTGTTTTACTCTATGTTAATATAAATATATATATATACATATCTGCCACATACCTCTTCCAATCATGAGAGATACATCTCTTAAAAGGTGACGTCAATTATTGGGAAATAAAAAATAGTTCTCATCAATTATGATTGATAATCTCAATCCAGATATTGACCGTTTTACACTTGTGGCACGTGGATTTACATTAGCCTATATGTGATTAGTATGCTAATTAATTATGAAAACATAAACACTCTACACCTCATTTACGACGATATTCATCAGACGTGTTTACGGAAACTTTCAATTTCAAAATTGAACGACGTATCGGTTACAACAATATCTCGGATTACTTTGGAAATATCCTGCAAAAAAAATTCCTGACAACCTTATTTGACAGACATGTTTGACCAAAATTAATAATGTTGAAACTCAATGAAATGTACTGTCTCGACCCTTACTTTGTGGAATATACGATGATATTTAGTATCGAAACAATTGTCAAATTTCTTAGAATTCTTAATATTTTATTAATATACAAGAGAACCCGCACTGCTCCGCAGCATTAGGATCGGCTCTGTATGAAAGGGTGTAATTACATAAAACCATTTTACAGTACTTCGTTCCAGACAATATTAGTTGTGCGGCGGTCACAGTATTGGGAAAAAATTGGAAGTTAAGTTGATTGTGCACGTATAACTTTCCTCAAACTTCACGAATTTAAACAGTTGATAGCTCAAAAGAAAGGGCTTGATCCACTGAGTGTTCTTAGTTATAGAGGTTTGAGTGAAGGAAAATCTTGAAAAAATTGAATGTAAAGTTGATTGTGCACGCATAACACCTCAAACGAATTTGAGCAAATCATAGCTGAAAAGAAAGAGCTTGATACACTGAGTGTTCTAAGATTAAAATGATCAAGACACATTCATTAGAAGAGCAGCTATGAGAATTCGAATTGCTTCAGTGAATGTGTCCCATAAGAAATGAACAGGGAAGAATCGCGTTTGAGTATAACTTGAGTAAGGTGGAAGTTGAGTGAATTTCAATGATTGATGGAATATCTGTCTAAATACCTTTCATTTAAAAAATAATCAAGGAAATCCGCCAGATAGAACGGCAGGACAGTTTTCATATATTTTTTTAATATATAAGATTGAGTAATTATCTAGAAACAGTTAGTTTCATTTAAAACAGTAATGTTATAACTCGATAATACACTGACATTTTTGAGGATTTCAGAATCGCTATCAAAAATATTTCCTGTAATCTAAAATCAGATTAACTTTTTTAGTAAAGTGAAATTATCTGTTGCGATCTTAAGTTAAATCACAAAAAACGATCAATAGAATTACTCACTCGTATTTGTTGCGTTGATATTTAAATATTATTTTTGGTCATTTTATCAAGCTACAGTTATAACAGATGCATGAATGAATAAATATATGAATCTGACTTTTACAATACCTATCTTCAAATGGCAGTATTGAACGAAAGAATTGGAGAGCCTTCAAATAACATCCCCACACCACTGAAGTACCTTTACTCCAACAACCGATTCTAGAAGAAGAGCAATTGAGATAAAAATATACTTCCGATAACTCTATTTTTGGAAGTGCAATTTTCAATTTCCATAATTCTTCTATGCTTGTAAGGTATAACCCGTTTTTTTTTCGGAAAATGCCGTCAATATCTTTTGTTCAAAGTTTGAGATTTCACTAATGAAGTGACACGTCTGCTAAAAGAATACGCTTTCTCTGCATGATCGAAGCGTCTTCATCTTTTATTATTCTATTTACTTTGAAAAAGAACTTTTTATACTGATTTAATATTAAATCCTTGGTAGCGTTGCGTTGGAAATCAAGCTGTTTCAGTTTTTTTATACAATTTTGATGATTCGAGATTGGAGTCTGGGGTATATTTATGTGGATAAGAGCATAGACTTTGGCTGAGTTTTGAAACACTTGGAGCTGGAAAAATACCGGTATACTTGGCTTTTGAACAATTACCCTCTGTAAATGCAATGCATGTATTTCAACTAGATAAATGAATCCGCCTTAATTGAAAAACAACACAGAATACAAATAATCGTTCTTTTTTTTGTAATGTAATACCCAACAGTTTAAAACAAAAATGTACGAGTTACTGTTGACTTGAGCATATTTAATGATATATTAAATGAGTATACCATATTTTATTGAATAGGTGATTGATATACCGTTAAAGAGAAATCTAGACTGGTCATATTTTGATAAAACTGATTTAGTTAATCATTGGATATATTTTCATGAAATTATACACTTCATTTAACATGAGGTACGAAAATAACCAACTGACCTTGAGAAAATGAAATGTTAATAATAATTATTTATCGCTAACCAATTATTTGAATCAATATATATTTAATTGGCAGTTTTTCATATTTCAAATGATTCAATTGCTCATAATAGGGGGTCAGCAAAAAGTGAAGTTCATAAGTCAGAAAATAAATTCTATTGAGGTATGAATGTATTAATGTATATACATGTATTCAAACACCTACAATCCAATGTTTGTTCATTGAATGGTATTACGATTGTCATTCCTCAAGTATCATACTTTTTCCAAAGTTGTCTCCACCTACAATCTAAACATCCCAGCATAAACACAAAGACTGGCAAAAACATTAGGCCAATGAATTTTTCGATGGCATATTGATGGCGAAAAGTATAGATCACTGGAAAATCGTTATTAATGCGCTGCTTAAATGTCTATTGGAGATACATCAGTGGTATTTTTTAAACCGCCTGAAATGCATCGCTGTGATATTGATGTGCAAAGCATGTTTTAATGCTCTAAAAATGCAACATTTGAAACACGATTTTTTTTTGTATATTAAAACCTTTTCACTGCGGGGCGGTCGTGAAGCTGATGCAACCTGCTGTGCGGGACACTTTATAGGACAACCGCAGAGCAGAATGAATTTCTCAGAAAAGAATTGCAGACAAACTTTTTTTATTTAAACAAATACAAACAATATATAAATGAGTAAGAACTTTAGCATGAGAGAATAATATAAAATAATAATATAAAACACACTATAACCCATTTTGATAATTTTTTTGTGTGTGATAAACTTGGAAACAGGGAATAATACATAACGCTATATTCCCACAATCGGCACACATATCAACCAATTTCTTCACAACTTTCTTGTTCGCACAAACTGAACATCTTCTTTGACCGCATTTTCCTTTTCCAGTATCGGGAACTTTCTCTGGAAAATGTCTTCCTGTCAGCCGGGCTGGATGATCACCTGTAGCTCTCCCTCTTGATAAAGACCTGCAACAAATTATAAATTAGTAATTTAGATACATAACCAATTCTGAACTAGTCATACCCAGTTGGTGAGGGGTATTTCGCCAGTATCTCTCGAATCAAGTCCATCTGGAATTTTGCTAGTGGATTATACTCCTTCGTTATCTCCTTATATAACACGTGCCACCAATGTTTTGTGCGACTAATACACTCGACTGGATGAAGAAGCATGTCATTTTTATCGACAGCACTCATTAACTTATCATAGTGAACTATACATTCTGGTTTCATGATTTGACGGCCACTGGAAGGGTCAACTTTTCCTGTTGATGCAGTACTGAAATCGTAAGCAGTACTAAACATGTGAACCTCCCTTTTGTCGCAATATTTTACTGCTAATAGCTTGTCAGATTTCGACCTAAACGTAAATTCCCCCTTGTTCAATTTTTCTGCCATTTCTTGGATGCCGTTCCTGTTCTTTTTAACCATCCCGTAGCATTCGTTGAGCGAGTATATGACCATAAGAAAAGATCTGGGTTGGAGTACCAATTGTCAATATACAAACAATGCCTTGCATCTAAATAAGGTTGTAGCAAAGGTATAACTACATTTCCGGTAACAACAAATCGGTTGCTTTGATTTATTTCAGTTATCTTTCCAGTATATACAATAAAATCTAGTATATATCCAGTTTTTGAATCGCATGAAACAAACAGTTTTAAGTGAAAATTGTCAAGCTGCGCACGTTCCAATGTAATTGGATGAAGAAAAGGTATGTTGTATTTTGTACAGAATTTTAATTTATAAAAGTATAGTAAAGTGCTTTCGACAAATAATGTCATCAACAGTGCGTACCTGTAAGTAAGTAACATTGAATTGAATTTAAGAAATTTTGATAATGAGAACATAAAAAATAGAAAAAATTACTTACTCGTCAGGTGTACAAGAGCCAGACTATAAAAATACGATGTGTCCAGAGGACCATGTAAATATTTAAAAAAGGGATATCATATGAACAACATTTTAGAATATACTTATACCAGGATTAACCCGGATAAAAGTTTCAAAAGGCGCAACACATGTCTGCTGAAACTTAGTCCACTATATAACTAAATAAACAAATGAAAATTGACATTGTGTCAAAAGCTGACAATGAAGTTTGGCATAGAACATGACATATAAAAATAATGATCTGTGTTATGAAAATTGATAATAGACAAATTAGTCAAATTGAACTTTCTATTTGAAACGTATATGAAGGGGAATGTACGCTCTGTTTAAATTAACTTGAGTGTTGAGACAAAAGTCATTGTTCAGTAATTCCCTGTTAATATGTAAATCTTCAAGAAAATCTTATCTATTGTAATTTTTGGAAGTCACCTCCTGTAAAATTTTTGAATTCCTATTTGGACTAAAGTTGTGGTTGTTAAACCTTAAATGTTGACCAAAAGCTGAAATTTTGTTGGGATTTAAATGCCCGGTTATACGGGCCCTCAAAGGTCTGCAAGTTCTTCCATCACAATTTAACCTGTATATGTCACTCTTTGAAAGTTTATCAAGTTTATCTTTTGTGTTGACCAAGTATCTGTTGAGGCTGTAGTTGGTTTTAAAAAAAATTTTAATGTGATCTATGTTGCTTTTAATGCAACCAGCAATTTTATTAGAAATATTGTCATTTAAAAAAGAAAGTGAAACAAATTGTGCTATTGAATCTACTTTGGGGTAGGCTGCATTAAGCTCTTTTTTGTTTTTGATTTTTTAGATCGAACTATTAATAATGTTCGGGTTATAATTATTATTTGAAGCTATTTGTTTAATGATATTCAATTCATTCTAATAATCAACTGCAGAAAGAGGCACAATCAAAAGTCTATGAATGTAACAATTGAAGGCTGTCATTTTGTGTTGATGAGGATGATAGGATATGCTGGGTATAACGTGATCGGTTTGTGTGGGTTTTCTAAATATGCTAAACTTTAAAAGATTGCTAGTTTTATGGATTGTAAAGTCTAAGAAATTCAATTTATTATTTGATTCTAATTCAAGTGTGAATTTGATACTTGGGTGAACTTCGTTTATTTTTGTTAGAAGATCGTTGACAATGCCAATGTCACCATCCTCAAATACCAAACAATCATCAACATATCTAAACCAATGTAAAATTTCTGGATTATTTGCAGTGATAATGAATTTGTTTTCTAAATTATTCATTAAAATATCTGCTAAAAGAGGTGATAAACAACTACCCATGGCAAGTCCATCTGGTTGTTTATATAACTTATCATTAAAAACAAAAAAGTCCTGTGAAAGGCAAAAGTTTAACAAGGTCAAAATGTGATTTATGGAATTGGCATCAACTTGAGCAAGGTTTAAGGCCTCAGTTACAAGTGGTAAGTTTTTTGTATCCGGAACTGAAGTGAAAAGATTACTTACATCAAAGAAAATCATCAAGTTTTCTTGAGGTAAATTTGAATTATTCAATTTGTTAATCAAATCTAAAGAGTTACTTACTGCAGACTTTACTTAATATAAGAGACGGTTTGATGCGTGAACTACAAGACTGTTTTTCATAAACAAAATGGAATAAAACAAATTAAAATATTATAAATGACAATTAATTTCAACATATTGCCTTTAATGTGGATAAATATCATAAAATATCCTAGTATATTAACTTTTAAGTGATTAAAAATGAAAATATACAAAATTAATCTTGCATTGGTTTGTATGAATACGGCTTGTGTTTGTCAAAATAAAGTGTCAAAAATAAAAATTACTAAAAATATGGATATGGTTGCAATATCTAAGGCTGAGTAAAATTAGTATAGTTTTTCAAATTTATTTAGGTTTTCCGTTCTAATAAACTAAATAAAAGTAAGTGAACCTTCAAAATATCATTACCAGGTATAATTTGCCATAGTTGTATTGCAAAAAATTGTTGATAGTAAATATTTTTGGCCACTTCGCAAAATGGGTTTAAGAACAAAACATTCTTTAAATTTTCACTGACATTAATCAAAGAGAACAGTGGTACAAAATTCTAGAACTTCCTAATACATCTAATAATCAAAGGTTATGTGAAGATCATTTTAATGATGATGCACTTACAAGTACATGTCACAAAATTCTTAAATTTGCTTTACCTTTTCAATCTTTACATCATACACCAACACAAGGTAATAATATCCAAGCTTTTTAAAATACAGTATTTTCTGTAAAGAAACCTTATTTTTTGTGACATTGATAGTCGAGATGCACTTACAAGTACATGTCGCAAAATTCTTAAATTTGCTTCACCTTTTCAATACTTACATCATACACCACCACAAGGAAATAATATCCAATATTTTCAAAGTACAGTATTTTCTGTAAAAAGAAACCTTATTTTTTGTGTCATTGATAGTCGAGAACTACAGTACAAATTGTGAAGCAGATGACGTAATCTATTAGGTAACTTAGTCTTTTTAAAATTTTCATAATTAACCAGAATCACTCACTTCTAAAACTATTAATGAATTGAAAAAAATTGAATTCCCGTTATTAGATACATAATATTATTCAAATGCTGACATTCAAACCATGAGGTATGTGTCTGCTTTCGTACAACTTTTAATTGCGAAGAATGTGAGGCTAATTTGCAGGCAGATATTTGAGATGTTAACCATAGTTTCACTTCATTCAAAGAAAATGATAAATCAAAATAAATGATAAAATACGTCTGATTTATGTACAGGGAAGTCGTTAAATTTCTGTCAATACTGCATGACTTTGTTATCATATTTTACCACTTTTAGTTCATGTAGAAAATATTACTAAAAAAAATTAACACTTTGCAAAAGGTCATATAAATTTTGATTGGTTCGCCTGTCTAGAATATAAATCATACGTATTTTCTCAACTCATAAAAGTTTGTGGTCCTTTATTAATAAAAAATATAATGATGTGTAATGTTTTTCTAATTTATTTAAAAGGTAAACGGGTGGGATAAATTTTAAACACACGGTATGGCTACTTACTAATTTATTCAAACACTAAACTAGCCACTTACACTTAATTTATATATACTTAACTAAAAACTTAATTATTAATTTATATCAACAGTATATTCACTCAAACTAATTTATATAAACACTTAACTAATTTATATTCACTTATTCACTTGTTTATCTCACGATGTCAAAGTATCAACTAAACTAACTCTTCCTAGTCGGTCCCTTAAATATTAGTGCCTTTTTCACAAGATAATTCTAGATTGCGCCTTACTCAAAAACAATTGGCTATCTGGCATTTTCTAGATGAGACTGGTCACAACAGCAATGATAAGATAGTCGCAATCGTAAACAGTTATAAAAAAACCTGCGTATCCGCCATAATTTTAACTTTCATACCTGGCTTAGACAGAGTCGGATTTAGGGACTATACCAGTGTGTTGTTTCGTAATAGATGGTAAGAGGACTAACAAACCAAATTTTTTTTTGGTAAATTGAAACGTACTACTTTTAATTTATTTTTTTATTCAGACCTGTTCCTGTCTTCATGGATATGGAGAATCTGGTTTTTAACTCCTTTTTATCAACATATTTGTTGGTTTTGTTGCCAATAATTTTAAAATAACTTAATGTGCAATTTTCTTTGATATTGGATTTATTTTCCTAAATATAATCTAATGTAATTTTAGTAGAAATATGTAATTGTGATTAATATTGTTTTTATATTATGTGCAGGTTAAAAAACAATTTAAATGTTTGCTGTTTTCTTATTTATCTAAATTATTTGTCTCAAAATTGATTATTATAATTATTTCATTACAAAAAATGAAATAAAATTTTATTTTTTGGAATGAAATAAATATATAATAAACAATTTTAAGACAAACTGTAAAATTTACCTACCCATAATCCAAACTACCAAATTTAAACATCCCGCCAGTAAAAATTAGTTCTGCAACCCGCAAGGAGTGCGCTCAGATCGACTCGATCCCAGCTGTTTGTACGGGAACGAACACTCTCTTATTACTTTCTCTATGAGTCTCAACACACGCCTAAACACTTCCCACCTACAGAAACTACAATATGACCAGCCGCAGCCAAACAATAAACAAATTTACTAAAGATCGGACGCCCGCACTAGAGGCACGGCCAGTTAAAGTCCGAAAAATAGGACAGCCGCAGCGAAAATGTTAAGCACTATTGGTCGGTGAGCTTTAAAATACGCTTTTGAATAGCGCTGCTTATTAAATGATCAACAAGTGGCAAATAACAGTGTCAATTGTTCTGGTTGTCGCGAGTTCATGGACCTACGATTTATGGAAAGTATCAGAGTCTCAGAAAGTATTGTTAATTCTAATTATTGAAATTTAAAGAAAGTGTGATTTTTGTGAATGTATCACGAGGATAATCCAAATATCGGAAATAACAAACCCATTTAGTAGTATTTCAATATTGTGTATAAGCCAATTTAACCTAACTTTTTAACATTCCCTCCAATGTATATATTAACCTTTTTAACGATTTCCTTGGTTCTGTTACTCACTTTTTGTGGAAAATTTGTACCTATATATAAAAAAAAGTGAAAGTGCTGAAAAAAAAACGTGTTAGGAAACGAGTGCAGCTAATATTACAAACGACCTCTGAAGTTAATAAACCAAATGTTAGCCATACACTTGTCTGTAGTGTTTTTTATATACCAATTGGGTAGAAACCATTTAATTACTAGGCATATCCCATGATCGGGTGCCAACACCACTGTGTTGGACAACAAAGAGACCTTCAATAGCTGGGGCCAATAAAAGTCGCTGGCTCTTTAAGGACTTTATTAACATAGCAAAGTAAGCTCATCACGAACAATAAAAAATATACTAAAAAACAAATACTTAATATATGTAAATGCCATTGCAACAACCGGCATACGGAGACACTTCGATTTTCTTTCTGACACTCCGATGACATTTCTCACTTCTGTCATCGAACTTATTATTTTCAGAGCTAGTGTGGATTACTTATGATTTAATTTTAATTCGTTCATGGGACGTTTCCTTTGAGGCAACTCTGTTGGGAGTTGGACCCTTCAGGCCCAAATCCCAACATACTCCCCCGCCGGATATCATAAGATTGAAGTACCAAGTTTGAAGAGCGCAATAAGGAGAGGATCATCCAGATTGATGAAGCAATGGATCAACTGAGAAATGAATGCAATTCATATTGGAGAGATAATGACGAAAAAACATAATAAAACTATGACTATATACAAGTAAAACGTGAAAGGAACATTGAGAAACTGACTGTCAAAGTTGTGAGGGATATACATTGTCATCGTGAGCGGGGAGAGGAATCAGCTTAACAATGGACCTGGAATAGATTCCTGTCGAGGTTCTTACATGGACAGTCCTTACTTTTCCATCAGGACCAGGCAACAACTTTATAATACGGGCCAATGGCCATTTTAAGGGAGAAGTTTCCTCATCTTTGACAAGGACCATATCTCCAACATTTAAGTTTGGATGAGGGACAAGCCACTAAGGCCGATTTTGGAGACGGTTCCAATAGTCTTTGGACCATCGTTTCCAAAAACACTGTTGGATTCTGGTACATTGTTGCCAAAATTTCAACCTATTTTCAGAGATGTGAACACAGTCTCAGTCAGGAAAAGCTACTAAAGGAGCTCTCATTGAAAAATGACCGGGAGTCAATGGCTGAAGGTCATGAGGATCTGATGATAATGGGAAAAGTGGTCTTGAATTCATTATTGCTTCTATTTGGACTAGTATAGTAGCAAACTGCTCAAAAACGTAATGTGACCCTTGTAACATACGAGTGATATGAAATTTCGCACTTTTTATGGCAGCCTCCCATATTCCACCCCAGTGTGGTGATCCGGGGGTATGTATTTCCAGGTGATGGCTGTTGAAGTTGAATAGTCAAAAATGGGTGAATTAGGAGTATTAAGGAGCTCGTAGAGTTCTCTGAGCTGGTTGTGTGCCCCAACGAAGTTGGTGGCATTATCACTAAAAATTGTAATTGGAACTCCTCTACGGCTCACGAAACGTTTGAGGCATGCAATAAATGCCTCCGCTGATAAATCCGACACCAATTCGAGGTGTACTGCCTATGATCCAAGGCAGACAAAAAGAGCCATATAACATTTTGTTACTGGTGCTTTTTTAAGAGTTGACGCTTTAATGAGGAATGGCCCTCCGAAATCCACTCCTACGTGCAAAAATGGTCTCGAGGGAGTAACTCGTTCTGTGGGCAAATCAGCCATCATTTGCTGGGATGTAATTGCTTTAAGTCGGGTACAAATAACGCACTTGTGAATAATTCGCTTCACCTCTCGTAGTCCATTAATTGGCCAGAATTTAGTGCGTACATTGCTGAGCACATTTTGAGGACCACTATGGCCAAGACGAATATGTTCGTGTCTCAGTAACAAAGTCACAAACTGAGACTTGGGTGGCAATAAAATAGGGTGTTGTTGATCAATAGGTATATCGGCATTGGACAGACGACCACCTACTCTAATAATGGAGTCTGGGTCCAGGAAAACATTTAAAGACAGAAGATGTTTGTCTTGGGGTGGTTTGTTCCCTTTGAGCAATCGGATAACATGTGGGAATTCTGAGCATTGAACCTGAATGATAAGAAATTTAGGAGAATCGAATAGTTCAGCTGGAGTCAGGGGACCAATTCGTTTATCAGGGCTTCTAATGTTACGAACAAATCTAAGTATATAAGCCATGGAACGTAGCATTTTAGTATATGATGCAAATTTTGACATAAAGTCTAGCCAAGTATTAGTGGGTGGGTGTATAGAGATCAGAACTGTTTTTCTCTCTTCTGGTAATTGCGATACTTTTTTAAACGAATCGTATATGACAGTATCCGAGGAAGTGGTACTTAAGAAATGAGGGCCTTTGAACCACAAGGATGAATCATTTGTGAGGGACATACCACGAGAAAGCAAATCTGCAGGGTTCAATTTAGATCTGATATGCCTCCAAGAAGCTTTTGAGGTAAGGGCTTGAATTTGTTTAACTCTATTACTAAAGTAGATTGTCCATTTCTCAGAAGGAGAACTTATTCATGACAATGCTACTTGAGAATCTGACCATAATACATATGCAGAGATTTGAAGATGATTTTTTAAAAATTATTGAAATTCTTGGAAACAGTTTTGCTAAAAGAACCATGCCATTTAGTTCTAATTTTGGGATAGTGAGGAGTTTGCTTAATGGGAAGACTTTGGACTTAACCGCCACTAAATGAGAAGAAGCAGTATTATCAGTGTAGATAGTTCGCAGATAGACACAACCACCATAAGCCTTACCACTAGCATCACCGAAGCCATGAAGTTCAAAGAATAAAACTTCTTTATTTACTCTAATGCACCTGGGAATGGAGATGTTTTCCAATAAAATGATGTTATTGAAGAAGTTTATCCAATCGTTCTCAATCTGAGGACTGTCAATAGGGAGGGGTATCCCACTGTAATCGTATCTGCCATAGGTTTTGCATGATTAACTTGCCTTGCACGAGTATCGGGTTTACCAGACCCAAGGGGTCATAGCGTTGGGAAATGATTGACAAAATCACTCGTTTTGTTAGGACACTATTGTGCAAAGAGGAGGGAGTGTGAATTTTGAATGTATCAGAATTAGGACCCCACGTAATACCTACAACTGTACATGGGTTATCTTTTGAGTAAGCTTTTTGCACGTGGAATCATCAGAGAATAATGTTTTAAAAATTGTATTGGAATTAGTACGGAATTTATGTAAATTAAATCCAGAGGACCCAAGAGTTTGCCTTAAGTCAAAATACAATTGTTCCAATTCTGCTATTGAGTGAGCACCTGTCAATATGTCATCTACATATGTCTGATTTAAGAGAGCATCTTGTACATGGGGTAAATGAGAATTCCGTAAGGCTATTTCTTTCAAAACTCTGCATGCTAAATAAGGTGCACTACGTTGGCCAAAGGAGACAGTGGTAAGCTCTAAACAAGTGAACGGATCATGAGGAGAGTCCATCCAAAGGACATTCTGCAAAAAATGAAATTTCGGGTGCATGCATACTTGTCTATACATCTTTTCGATGTCAGCGGTCAGAGCATAAGGATAAGTCCGAAATCTTGTTAATATATCGAACAGTTCGGGTTGAACTCTAGGCCCTGTCAAAGTTATATCATTTAAAGAAAGGGAACTCGAAGTTTTCGACGAAAAATCAAACACAATCCGGACCTTTGTACTGGCGCTATGGGTCTTTACTATACTCAGATGAGGGATAAAGTATTTATGTTCCGACAAAGGGGAGAGAAGAGACAAGGGTATCACCTTAGCATGTCCTAATCTAAGGTATTCTTCTAAAATGTTTTTATATTCAGTTTTCAACTCAAGATTCCTTTCAAATTTCCTTTCAAGGGACGAAAATCTATTTCTAGCAGAAATAAATGAGTCACCTAGCAGACAGTGAGCTTGAGGAGAAATCAATGGTAAATGGACTTGAAACCTTCCATTAGGAAGGATTTCAGTGGAGGAAACAAATATTTTTTCGGCTCTTGCATCTTCATCTGTTACAAGAGGACGAGAAGAGACATCTTCTTGTTTGAAGAATTTTTCTAAAATCACATCTAGCTTAGTTTCAGTTACATCAGGATTCATGGCGATGTGAAAGGAGTGAAGTGCTAAATTAACATCAGCATGGAGAGTCATGTAATGATGAGGTAAAGTACCTGAAATTATCCACCCCAGATGAGTATGAATTAATCTAGGAAGCCAATTTCCTAGATGTTTTAGGTCAGATTTTGATAGAAGGTAATAAATGTCGGCTCCTAAAAGGATCCCAATTTCTGATGGGGTGTCAAAGGTGTCGTCGGCCAGTTCTTGGCTGATATGGTGGGGAATGTTCAATATGTTTTTATTAATAGAGATTTGAGGTAGGTTCTGAGTAATCTGATTTCGTCTCCGTTGAGTCATTATTAATTTTATTTAACAGACTAACCATTATTTGAGGGGTGTATATGCAGAATCAGGAAATATAGAAACTGAATAAGAGTCGTCATGTTACATAGAGTGATAACCTTTCAATACATTGCTTCTCGCTGTCGATGGTACATAAACATCAATCAGATCGTCGGGGTACTTAGTTTACTTGAATAATAGAATAATAATAATAATAATTTATTCACAAGGTAAAGATAAAAATGACAATTTATATACAGGTAATGTGTGAATAAATAGAGGTTAATCTACGAGGAATAGTATGTATATCAGAATACACATATATGTATACCTGTATGTAGAGCGAGAATATATAAATAAATGAACAAACAAATATACAAAACAGCACACAAAACATAAGATGAATTGAATTAACCTAATTAAATATATGAAAAAAATATAAGTAGTACTCTAACATCATACCAATTGTTAGTAATATAAATAGTTTTCATTTTAATTATCATTATTAATTGTTTTAGTGTCCTATTACTGATTTTACGTACGTGGTTGGTAGCTCTCTGATATAATCTTTGACTGTTTTAGTGATGTGTTGGATTGTGGGTGCATTTTTAATATTATCGGGTAAGCAATTGAATACCTTTGGTCCCAGATATCGGTAGCATCTCTGACCGACTGATTTCGTCATAAATGGGGGTATAAACTTGTCCTTCTGTCGCGTCTTATATTGGTGAGAATGTGTAAGGAGTTCGTTCTTATGCACATATTGTGTTTTTCCTAGTTTCAAGAAATAAAGTTCCTTTTAATCATAACCTTGTGTCTCCTCAAATAGCGCTTCACTTGGATATCGGTTTTTTCAACACATTATTAGTTTCAATAATCGCTTTTGTATGATTTCTAATGATTTCAGGTATGTTTTGGATAACCCCACCCCATCCTATAATACAATAGCCCAGATGCGATTCAAGTAAACTGTGGTAAAGAATTTTTTTTTGTTCAAAGTTGAGTATATGTGAGACGTGTTTGATTCTATATAGAACACTACGTAATTTTTTTACTAAATAGCTTATATGTACGTCCCATCTAAGGTGGCTGTTTATCATAATACCCAAGTATTTAACCCTTTTCGATGGTAACATTTCAAGCTCATCTTCTATTGGTGTTTTGTCAAATGTTGGGAGGCTCGTAGATAAGCTACAGAACGGCAGGTAGAAATCTTTTTTGAGATTCATTGATAGTAGTCTATTATCGAAACATTTCTTAATGTTACCAAAGTCAGTTTCTATTTTATTCTTTAAGTCGTCCCATGTGTTACTTTCATAGAATATGACCGTATCATCTGCAAAACTTATGATGCTGCCTTGTGTTCGTATGTAGAATAAATTATTTAGATGAATATTGAATAGCAAAGGTCCCAACACCGTTCCCTGAGTATGTTTTGCATTTTTGTTTGCTGTTTCCTGTCAGTTAAGTATGAGTTGAAAAGGTCATGTGATTTACCCTTCACTCCCAGATCGTCAAGGCTTGATAACAGTATATTGTGGTCCACGGTATCGAATGTCTTTGCCAAGTCTAGAAAAATTCCAATGGAGGGTTTTTTTACCTATTGAATCATATATTTTGCTCGTGAGTTATAATATCGCATCGCTGGTGGACTTTTTTTCTGTGAATCCATACTGCGCTCCTGACAACAGATTGTATTTCTTCAGAAACGAATTTAATCTTATTTTATGATATTTTCCATAATTTTACCCAAATTTGATATTAGTGTTATAGGTCTATAATTTGAAACCTCTGTCTGTTCGCCAGTTTTGTAAACAGGTACCACTGTTGACATTTTGAAAGCAGAAGGAAAGTTACCGCTTGACAAGGATTTATTGATAATATAACTTAGAGGTTTGGCTATGTAAGTTGATATGAGTTTCAGTGTTTCCGATTTCAAGCTATCAGGTCCTGGTGATTTTTTATTTTTCAACTGCAAAATAGTTTCTTGTATACCATAGGCGTCAGTGGGAAAGAGAAAAAAGGTGTGATCTGATTTAATTTTCGTTTGCGTATAATTTCTGTCCTGCTTAATATTTTTTGCTAGATTTTCACCTACATTGCTAAAGAATGAATTAAATTTTTCAGAGATTATAATTGGATCGCAAGTTATATTTCCATCCTCTGTCTGCATCAATGATATATCGGTATGTTCTCTTGCCTTCATTTACCAATTGCCATAATCGTTTTGAGTCTGCCCCATCTTGTTCTATCTTGTTTTTGTTTTATTTCATTTTTGTGTCTTTTATTGCTTTCTCTAGTATTTTTCTATAAATATTGTATTCGGTTTTTTAAATTTCATTTTGTGGATTTTTCTTTAATATTGCATACATCGTATTCTTCCTATTCATGGATTCCAGTGATGATCCAGTAACCTATGGTTTTCTCTTTATATCCTTGTTTTTAACTTTTATGAATTTCGAAGATCCATCTATTGCAGTTTGGACTAGTCTGAATAGATGGTGTATTGCTAAATTTCGCCATCGAATGTCATAAGAAGACAATTAATAGGAGAACCCGTAAGTGGCGATATTTTGCAACTGCCACAAAAGAAATTTATCTCAACATTTTTTAATCAAGAACTAGGGATTAAATACCAATTATTTGAAATGTTTGTAAGGTTGGTATATAAATCTATCAATTAAACCGAGCGCAAGTTTTAGAGAAATTCAGTCGATCAGGCAGTTTAAGTCCATTCATGTTAATTTAACTTATAAAGTGGCATTTAGCGGGTATCACAGTTTCTCGTATAGAGAGAGGAACTAATCCTCAGTAGTTCATTTTATTTGTTGTAATTCGAAGTATATTAATTTTTCCAAAAAATCTAATCTAAAGTGGTGTTTCAATTTTTGTCTATAAATTGTTATTATGCTCAAATTGACCAAAGGTCAACTAAATTGTGATTTCACCGATTTTATCAATTGTATTTTATGAGTCAATTGCTAAGAAGCTAAACTGTCAAATTTCTATATTTTGTATAATTTTGTTCTGTTTTGTTTGTTGTTAATTATAATTAATAAATTTCGCCCCACTCATCTTTTCCAAATTATGAACCTTTTGTTCGATTTTGGCAAATGAAATTTAAATTAATCTCTGATTTTGTTAATTATAAATTTTGACTAACTTATAAGGGAATATATTTATTAAGTGAACTCGGCTTTTCATTCAAAGTCACTCTAACTTTAACTCTACAAGTAGAACAAATTAAATCCTAGTATTGTAAACCGAGGTCGAACTTCAAGCTGTTTTGGGAAGAACAGCCTTAGTCCGCTCATAAATGAATTCTTCTTGTGTTGTTTGATAGTGACAGAAACTATAGATAACTAGAACAGCTACGCATTGGCAGAGGTAAAAGTTCCCTCAAATAATCATAAATATTATTAAAAGTAACGAAAAGGTCTTTAACGACCGTGGCAGCGTTATAATTATAATAATGATCACTTTATTCAAGATCGTTTCACAAGAACACTATATGAAGTGAATCAAGTAGGTTGGCGATAACTGTTATTACACTTGCTTCGCAAAAAATACAATTGAATCATATACAATGGAGTCACATGCAACAGAATTAGTTAAAAACTATTTGAATTCAATATAATTGAACACACTATAGATTATACAGTGCTATTAAAGAGTCCCCTCCCCCCTTCGTATCTTTTGAACGGCTATACTTACATTAATAAAATTTGGAGGGTGAAAATAAAGTGTTGTAAACTTCTCTACGAATGGTAACAGATGACGTAATATTGATAGATGACGTCACAGTGCCACTCTGGCCAATAATTTTAAATAGGACCTTATGGCAAGTGATATGTCGTTTGAAAGGCATTGACATTGGCTACATAGCCATATTAATTTTGTTTGGGTTTAAATTAATTTTGACGGATAAACTAAATAGATAACAAAATTTAATTATTCAAATATCAACAATGGGTTCTTATAGCAAGTGTTCGAAATGTGCTCCGTCTAGTTCCTGACAGTAATACAACCTATTAGTAAACTCTTCTCGTACTCGTTAGAATGTGTCAGCTGAAATAGCATTGCATTCTTCAGTAATTCTTTCTTTCAAAACGCCAATGCTATCTGGTGCCGTAATATGATCCTTGGATTTCAAGTACCACCATAGAAAAAAATCTGATGGTGTCAGATCTGGTGACCGAGGTGGCCATTCTATAGGACCTCGCCGGCCGATCCATCTACCACGATATTCTTCATCCAGGTAACGTCTTACTGCACCATAATAATGTGCAGGAGCATCATCTTGTATAAATGTTATTTCCAGATGGCCGAATTCATCTTGATTATCTTCCAGAGTTTCAAGAATTAACGGCTCAATTGCATTTTGTAACATCTCCAGATACACTTCACCGCTTAAATTTGAATTCAGGAAAACAGGACCAACTATGTGGTCTCCAAAAATACCTACCCAAACATTGGCCTTTTCTGGAAATTGAGTATATTGTTCACGAAAGGTGTGAGGATTTGTGTCACTCCAATACCTCACATTTTGTGTATTCACATTTCCGTTGAGGCAAAAAGTACTTTCGTCACTAAAACAAATTGTTTTTGTGTAATGTGGGTTTTGACTAATTTTATTTGTCATACATTCACAGAATCGAGTCTTCTGTCGGGGTCGTCATCCGAAAGGCGGTGCATCATTTTTAACTTGAATGGATGAAATTTATTTTTAGCCAACACTCTCTGGTCAGTACTTTCACTTACTTCACAAATAGACGCAACTTTAGTTGAACAGGAAGTAGGGTTTACTACCATTTCAGCAACTATATCATTTTTTTTATCATCACTAAATGTTGGTTGACCAGATCGTTTGGCATCTTGAACACTACCTGTTGCTTTAAACTTGTGAATAAGCTCCCTCAAATAAGTTCTCGAGATATGACGATCTGGGTATCTCTCATTAAATAAACGTCCCGCTTCATGGATATTCTTTCTAGATTCACCAATTATTAGGATAGCTGCTACTTTGTCGGCTTGAGTACGTACCATTTTACCTATGTAAACTCTTAAATGTCTCGTTAAACAATAATAAAATTGAATATTTAAGCTATTTAGAAAAACTTTGCAAAGCAACAAATACTATTAAATTAAAAACGTCAATTTTTTTGACAACTAACCAGACGCGGTCTGAAAAATCTTCAATATTTGAATGTGAAATAATAATTTTGATATTTATTTAATTTATATGTCAAAATTAATTTAAACCCAAACAAAATTAATATGGATATGTAGCCAACGTCAATGCCTTTCAAACGGGATATCACTAGCCATAAGGTCCTATTTAAAATTATTGGCCAGAGTGGCACTGTGTCATCTATTACTATTACGTCACCTGTTATTATTCGTCGAGAAGTTTACAACACTTTATTTTCACCCACCAAATTTTATTAATGTAAGTGTAGCCGTTCAAAAGATACGAGGGGGGGGGGACTTTTGAATAGCACTGTATGTATAAAATTGAATCTTCGACACAAGGAATTTTAAATTAAAATTAGGCCTAAATACAGTAGAAACTAAGCATTTAATTCATTGGAGTGAAGTGAATACAATAATGTTATACACTCCAAACAATACGAATGAAGTACAGTACTATCATAAAATAAAGTGATATAAAAATAATATTTATTTACAATTTTAGGACATATAATAGTACAAATAAATTTGAATGTTAATTGGATACAACAATTTTGATATGGGTAAAAGTGTGAAAGATAAAATATATATCAAATGTAATAAAATAATGATATTTCTTGAGGCGTATTTATATTCAACACACACTGAAATGGGATAGAGATAAAAAATGTATACGAAATATAACGCGGAGGTTTCTTGGTCAATGTTGATTGATATAATCATTCTCAAAAGACTCGTACTCTAGAGCTCTTCATGAACATTTTCAGCTGTTTTTTGAATTGGAATGAGTTGGGTGTATTGCGAATTCTTTCAGATAAATAATTGAACATTTTTGGAGCGTTGTAAGAAAAACTAGTCTTCAGCAGTGATTATATTATTTGCGGTATTACGTAGATATTTCTTTGTCTAGCGTTATAGGTATGTTTTGGTTTGACGAGTGTTTTGTTGTATAGTACTTTATGTTGACATTGTACTTATAGAGTTGTTTAAGGTCGAGTACTTCTGATTCTTGAAGTAGTAGATTACTTGGGTTCTTGAGTTTTTACTTTGAATAACTTTCAGTTAAATCAGATGAATCTAGTTTTTAATATAAGAATCAAAAGAGGAATAATAAACGGACTTGGCTCAATAATTAAGTCTTTAACGCGCAATCTAGATCAAAACGATGCAGAAAAATATGATATGGGAAGTCTGAGAATCAATCAAAATTAAAGAATATAGTTAATTCACCAATAACACTTCTTCAAAGTTCCATTATTATTTTAAAAAATAATACAAACATATTAGCACAAAATTAACAAACTTTATTTAAACGAATAGAGGAAATTGAAACTTATAACAAACAAGAAGAAGGAGATTATCACCTTTGTGTCACGAATACACTGGTTTCTCAAATCGCTCCAACTTATCAATTAATTTACAATATTCTAGAGAAAATCGAGGTAGCTATCACATTTTCCAAATTAAATACAGTTCATAAATCAATAATTAAACCTAGAGAACTTTCAAATGAAATAATTATTGTAAATGAACAATTGAAATTCAATAAGCTTCCATTTGATCCAAAAGTAGAAAATATTCTTCTATATGAAAAGGTCACAGAAGTAAAATGTTATTCCTAGGGATACAAAATAGTATTTATCTCAGAAATTTCTATAGTAGAAAGCGAAACATACAAGTATTTCCACATATACTCATTGCCTGTACCCACACAAAACTCCTACAAAGTAAATCTACCTCAAGCGAAATTCCTCATCCTAAATGACATATCCTATATGTTTTTTGACAAGAATTGTCAAGAAGTTTCATCTGATCAGTATATTTGCTACCAGAATGGACCCGTTATCATGCATGAAGAAATCCCATGTGAAATCCAGATGCTTCGCTACTTCAAAAACGTCTCGTCATGCCAGCAGTTAACTATTCGAATGCTTAAATTACGAATCCATAAATTAGAAAAGAATCATTGGATTCTAATATCTCCTAAAATAAGTGTAGTTAATCCAAAGTACGGATCTAACAACGACAATTTTCCAATTCAGGGAACTTTTATTCTAGAACTTGATTCGGAGTGCGAAGTGGACATTGATGGTATTAAAATTAAACATTATGAAAATTATCAAACCGAACTGAAACTAATGAACTTTCCAAATTTAACATTTTCAAATGAAGTAGAAAATTTTCAAATGGAACCAATCCAATTAAATTCTATCAATTTAAACGACTTCAAATATGTTCAAAGTGCTTTAGACATTCTAAAACCAAAAATCGTCAACATTTCGTCTCCAATAATATCTGTAAATTTTAATATTTGGAATATTTTTATTTATTCCATTATAATAATTATTTTGTATAGCACTGTGAAATTCATTCTAATAAGAAGAACCCAAAGAAGAAGCCAAGGCCAAGAAATCCAGAATGGTCACCGAAATTTGGATGAAATTCAACAAACTCCTTGAATTTCTGTCTAATGGCGGAGGAGTTATGGGAACGCATAAGGTATTAGGACACCGCTAGATTGCTGAATTGCAATCCCACGGATTGTTTTCTTCATAACGTTTTTTATTATCGCATTCAGATTTTATATAGCTTCCTAATTGTAAAGTCTCATTTTAGTTTCTAGAAATTAAAGTTATTTTTTAAAAAGCAGTTTTTAAAAAATACGAATTTAGTTTTAATGACGCACGGGTAAAGATTCAATAATTCAACTGTAGTTGATGCGTATGCCCCATTTCATGTGTCAGTATATTACGTCTCCTAACTACTTTTTTTTTACCATCGAGGATGCTGAGCTGAGTAAAATGAGGAAGATTCATTTTATTACAACTTAAAGGTGGGAAGTTGGTTTTTTAAAAGTGTATAGTTAGAGACCTACTTTCAATACAATATTAATATTTTTTCAATAAGATATTTTAATTGGGAAGAAATATTTATCATTGTACAATTTTTCACAGGACTGAAAGATGGCCACTAATTTTTCTACACAAACGAGGTGGTGGACACGGTGGTTTTTAGAAGTGTGATGATCTCAAAAAAGACATTATCCAAAAAGACATTATCAAAAGAAAAGACATTGTTAAAAATAAGAGCGTTGAAAAGAGACATCAACCGAGGCATTGCAGCGAAGCAGACATCAGGAACTTCGACTGTATAAAATTGTAAGTACTTGTGCACTCTATTTTTAAGAACGAATGGTAAATCTCATAAACGTCAATAACGTGGGAAGATTTCGAAGATAAGTTAATGACAATTGTAGAAGAAATTAATAAACAGGGAAAAAGAGTTTTGAAAAAGGAAACTCCTAAAAATCCAGATATTCACATTGAAGTAATTAATAGTATAATAATTCTTTATAATAATTTTGCTAAATTAATAGGTAAAAATTGGAAAACTTAAGTTTAGTACAACGAGAAAGTTGTAAAAATTATTCAGATAGAATTAGAGATAAAACTGCTAGGGCATTTCAAGCGTTAAATTGTATTATTAAAATACCTTCCTCTATATTTGAGGAAATCAATACGGGTGTATTAAAAGCAATAAGCAAACAATAGAAAAAGGCAACAAGTATGAATGATGTTTTTAATTTTTACCGACTGAATTCAACGGAGAAGCAAGCAAGTTGCAATCATTTTTGGATTCATTAGATTTGCTACAAATAAACGCAACAGGTAACGAAGGAAATGCGATTTTACTAATTAAGACAAGATCAACTGGAAAAGCTAAAAGTTTGATCACGACGGAAAACTCTATCATAGAAATCAAGAAAAGACTAAAATCAGGAATAAATGAAGACAACCCAAGCCTTCTCTTAACGAAACTTAATAAAGTAAGACAAAATGTGAAGGACGTAACACAGTACGCGACGGAAATAGAAAAATTAGCAGAGAGACTACAGGCAGTATACGTGTCAGAAGGGATGCCAGAACGTTGAGCCGAAAAATATCCCAAAGAAGCAACGATTAAGGCAGAAACTAGGAATGCCACAACAGATGCCACAAAAATAATCATAGCAGCGGAAAGTTTTGAAACCACGCAAGAAGTATTATCCAAGTTAGTATCAGTAGAAGGCATAGTAAGCCAACAGCAAGTTTCGCACATGAAGGACAATAGGAATTTCTTTAGGAAATCAAACTTTGACTGCAGGAACAATCGAAGGAGTGGAAACAACAGAGGATTTTACAACGGTAACACCTAAGGAAGGACATTCAGACAGTTTAATCAAGGAAATGGCTACGGTAGATACGCAGATTTCAATAAGGATAGGAAATTCAATAGAAATGGCAATTACAATAATCGAATTAACAATAAGAATATGCGAGATAGAAAATGAGGAAGCAAGAGAGAATCAGAAACAATTAAGGTTTTGAATAAGAGAAATGTCGAATAAAAGATTTCAGGAACTTATTCAGCATTGTATCTAGATTTATCGCTTTCAAACTTTATCGAAATGCAGACAAGCATACCCGATAATACATACAATTTCATATAAGATACAGGAGCAGACATTTCTCTGATAAAAATTTCTAAAAATTTTCCGCATCAGTTAATTAAAACTGAGAATAAAATAAGCATTAAGGGGATAACTGAAGGCTCAGCAAAAACTTTGGGTCAAATAAGCATTAACCTCTATATCAACAACATAACCTTAAGTCATTGCTTTCACATAGTGGGAGAAAATTTTCTGATACCAACAAGTGCGTTAATAGGTAGAGACTTCATGACTAAAAATAATTGCGTATTAGATTATTTACAATCAGAATTACACATAAATTGCAAGTCTAAGAATTCGGTAACCATACAAATTTTTGGTAATCCTGAATACGACATTTTAGCAATACCGCCTAGATGTGAGGTGTACAGGCTCATGAAGAACTTTAGAAATTTGAGATAGGATACAGTAGTGGAGCAACAGGAAGTAGCACCGGAGTATTTATAGCTAGATCCATTAATTCGGGGGAAAATCTGTACGCTAGAATTTTGAATACAAATTACGAGAGTGTTTCAGTGAAAAATGAGAATATTGAAATCTTGGATTTAGATTTGTTCGAGGCATATACAATTACGAGTGATAGTAGCAATAGAATGAAAGAATTGAGGAAGTCATTAAATTTAGAAGTACCAGAGTACGTAAGGAATGATTTGACGAAACTGTGTGAGAATTTTGCAGATATATTCGCTTTAAAGAATGATATTCTAACGCACAATAATTTTTATGAGCAAAAGATATCAGTAAAGGATAATACACCAATATACATAAAAAAATATCGCTCACCACATTCGCAAACAACGGAATTAAATAGTCAAGTGGAGAAACTTATAACGCAAGGAATAATTGAACCCTCAGTATCAGATTATAACAGTCCAGTGTTATTAGTCCCAAAGAAGTCGGTGAATCAGGCTAAGGCATGGAGGCTTTGTATAGATTTTAGGCAGCTAAATAAGAAAATAGTCACAGATAAATTTCCTTTACCCCGTATAGATGCAATTTGGATCAATTAGGGAGGGCAAAATGGTTTTTAGTTTTAGATCTTATGTCATGTTTTTACCAAATACCTTTAGAACAGTTTTCTAGGAAATACACTTCGTTTAGTACAGAAAAAGGCTCATTTCAATGCACAAGATTACCCTCTGGGCTAAACATAAGTCCTAATAGTTTTTCACGCATGATGTCAATAGCATTCTCGGGCCTCACACCAGAAAAAACATTTCTCTATATGGACGATATAATTATGATAGGAATTTCGGAAAGTCGTCACATGACCAACCTTAGAAAGGTGTTTGACGCATGTCGTAAATTCAATTTAAAGTTAAATCCACAAAGGTGCCAATTCTTCAGACGAGAAGTTACATATTTAGATCATAATTTATCAAGGGATGGTGTTTCACCAGACAAAGCAAAATATTCAGTTATTCAGCATTATCCAGTACTCAAGAACGCTAGTGAAGTCAAAATATTTGTTGCATTCTGCAATTATTACAGGCGGTTCATTCAGAATTTTGCCGCAATATGTATCCCTCTAAATAGGTTAGCTAGGAAAAATGTGAAATTTGAGTGGTCAAAAAATGCGAAAACTCATTTCAGGTCTTAAAAAATGCATTAATCAGTACACCAATTTTAAAATACCCAGACTTCAATAAACAATTCATCTTAACTACGGACGCTTCAAACAGCGCATGTTCAGCAATATTAAATCAGAACTGCGAAGGGATTGACCTACCCATCGCATTTGCATCACGGAGCTTCAAGAAAAGCGAGCTTAACAAATCCACCATCATAAAAGATTTCTTAGCGATGCATTGGAGAATCAATCATTTCAAGTGTTACTTATATGGTTCACCACATTTTATAGTAAAAACAGATCATAAGCCACTAACTCATTTATTAGCAATGAAAGACCCGACGTTGGAACTCACGAGAATAAGACTCGATTTTGAAGAATACGATTTTGAAATACAGTATGTCAAAGGTGTAGCGAACTACGCAGATAGTATATCAAGAATATCCATAGAAGAACTCAAGGATTTATACATAAATAATTCACCTGTCTTGGCAATCACAAGAGCACAAACGCGCAAGGAGAACGCTCAGTCAGGGAAGGATCTAAGGAAACACGAAGAAACAAGGGAAGAAAGAATAGAAAAACCCTCAGTAATAAAAGTTTTAAATAATGAGGCACATAAATTACCAGTTTTGCACTTTGAAAATAACCGTATCTCACTAAGGATGAGCATTCGGATCAAAAATAAATTGAAATTTAGTGAAGCTGTATTTACCGGAATACACAACTTCGACCTAGGGCGAACGTTGGAAAAGCTTGAGGAGCTATCGGTAAAATTTGAAGTAAAAAGAATGAATATATACACAAATGATGATATATTCAAAAAGTGCACAATAGAAGAATTTATAAAAGAAGGGAATAAAAGGTTAAAAAATATACAAGTATGTATATGCGGAGTACCAAAAACGGTATAGCATAAAGAAGAGATCCAAAAGATTTTGGAAAGATATCACAATGATCCAGTGTTTGGAGGACATGTAGGATACAATAGATTATTAAAGAAACGAAGAGCAAATTTTAGGTGGAAAAACATGGAGAAAGATGTAAGGAAGTATGTAAAGAATTGACATGAATGCCAAATGAATAAAGCAAAACTTAGTCATAAGGAAAAATTTGTCATCACAGACACATCTATAACACCGTTTGATATAATTTACATAGACACAATATGTCCTTCTGTAGAAAGTAACAACGGGAATCGTTATTGTATAACAATATTATGCGAACTAACCAAATACGCGGTCATGATACCGGTCAGGAACAAAGAGGCAACCACAATAGCAAAAACTATATTTGACAATTTTATACCAAACTATGGATTGATGAAGGAGATAAGTACAGATCAAGGAACACAATATAAGAATGAGATAATGGAGGACTTAGAGGAAGTTTCAAAAATAAAACATAATTTTTCAACGGCATACCACCATGAAACAAAAGGCAGTTGGGAAATATTACACAGAATCTTTAATGAGTATATAAGAAACTTTATCAAACATTCTAGGGATAACTGGTGCGAATTTGTAAAAATGGTTACATATTGTTATAATACCACACCAAACACGTATCACGGATACACTCATTTTGAATTATTATATTGGAGAAAACCCAACTTACCAGAATTCTTAAATGTAGAAATAGAACCATGTTACAATCTTGAAAGATACGATAAAGAGTTGACGTATAAGTTACAATACGCAAATAAAAGAGCCAAACTGTTTTTAATTGAATAAAAAATAAGATAATTAGAGGAAATAATAGTGAAAAGGAATCTTCACCCGTCAACTTTAGAGTAGGGGAATTAGTTAGTCTAAGTAATGAGGAGAGAAATAAGTTCGAACCACATTATTTAGGTCCGTTTAAAATAACGGAAGTAAAAGGGGTCAATTACGAGATTACATCGCAAAACAATAAAAAACAAATCGTTCATAAAAATCGATTGTATAAATACCATAACGAAAACATTTGTAAATAAAAGTGAAGTGTGATGATATACAAACAAGTAGTGTTTAATAAACAAAACAATTAGTGAGAACTGTTAACGTTATAGGTAGGATCGAAAATTAATCAACGATAATTTTTCTCTTCCAAGAGGGGATGATGTGATGATCTCAAAAAAGACATTATCAAAAGAGAAGACATTGTTAAATTTGTGTAAATAATAATTTCAATGTGGTTAGCGGGCACCGAACTATTAAGGTCAGGTAAACATAACAAAAGCACGTCCGCTGTGTAACATCATATTCACATGATCAGGAAGGTCAAGTGTACGGACCACTGACTCGTTAGTTCCAATACTTCCTATAAATAGAAAGGTTCGACAATTTCATGAGGATTCATTATTATTATTATTATTTTGAGTAGTACCAATGTACGTATTGGGTATATATAATCTGTGTTAGTAGTTCATAATTATATTTTAACCCAGTGAGTTTTAAACGATGTTATTTATTCAACCCTAAAGAATGGTTACAGGGTGAGTGTTTCTCGAAGAAAAATGGTTTTATGGTTAAAGAAGTCTATACAAGGGGCACTTACTAAATAACCACCACAGAAGGTCCGAATGATAATCATTTATTTGATGGTTTATTGGCAGTGGAAATCTTCAAATTAATGAATTTTAATGGTTTTTCGTCAAACTTTCTTCTATAATACATAAAACGTCAAATATGTTTCAACGGTTCGGTAACTTAATTTATGACTATCAACAGAGCAATTACTACAATACAATAGTGTTATACCATCGAAATCGTTACGTTACAATATTTTATAATGATAAACATTTTTGCAAAATTATATTAACGTAATTTTCTCATTGAGAGTTTACAATTTACAAAGTTGAACCATATTTTTTATTAAAACATTTCAGATTTAAAAAAAAACACCAAATACATCAATACATTAAATTTTCTTTCTTTAAAAACAATTATTAGTTTACTCATATACAAGACGAAGACATAACTTTTAATGAACCATTTATTATAAAAGGAGTTTGGCAAGGAACCATTAATATTTTTAAAGTTAATCATTTAGTTCTACATTATTTATGTATCAGTTTTCATTAATTCTTTATATAATTTCAATTATGAGGTATGTTTATTTTTTGTTTATTGTTTTGTAAGTATAGGTTACGTTTATTGTTATAACAATGAAAAATAAAAAAAAGCTGAAGACTACAAATCTGTTGACTATGTTCCTTATTTCTTTAATGTGAAAACATATTTTAATTCTGTATTTGAGAAAGAAATTATTAAATGACATCTCGCACAAACTGTTTTACAATATCAACTTCATTTGTTGTATATTATTAGATATTTGGCTTTCTCAAATATTGTTGAAAGAAGTGAAAATATTGATTTTTTTTGGTAGAGGTGAGGCAAAACCTGGCCTTAAAAACGATGCAAGGCTATCATCTTTTAAGGCGTACTTTCTACGCAATGCTGGTGATGGATTGATAGTACCAAAAAACACTAAAATAATACTGATAAAGAAGCATAATTGGCCAACGTCTTAAAAACGCTTTGCCCCGGCACGTTTTTTGCGCTTTGTCTAGTATATTAAAGTATAAGTGGATAAAGAGGTCTTTCAAACACGCGCGAATTTCGAGCACGACGGCGCAGCCGGAGTGCTCGAAATAGAGCAAGTGTTTGAAAGACCAATTATCCACGAATACTTTACGCTATTTTTTTTATTGGTGCACTTTGAAATCATAAAATATTATTATTATATCATTACTACAAAAAAATGGAAGTCTGCCCTCGATGCCCATCCAAGTTTCGTGAAAGTCCATCCTACATAGTATTTATTTATATTTGACGTCACGAGGTACTGCTGTCAGATCAATAATCAAAAAATTTCTTTATTTATATTTAAAAGGATACAATGTTTATATGAATATATGAATAAATTTTGCAGAAAAAAACAAATAAGACATTGGTTCACAATGAAAATATACAATTTAAAAACTAATAAAAAAAGTCGTCATTGATACTTACGTTTCTCGAGTTGTTGTTACCATAGGGATTTTGTGAAACGCGCGTGTTTGAAAGTTCGATTTAAACACGCTGAGGCGTGCTTTAAATAGGTTATATGAGGCATCATTAAAAAAATTTATGTTTCGCCAGCACTTTGCAAATGCTTTTGAAATGGCTATTCAACAGTTTTTGGAATGTACCATTGCTATATGTTTGCTGGGATATTTCTCATAGCTTCCATTGTCAACAATCGGATTTGGGGTTCGTGTTGTTTTGAACCGCAAGATTTCGAGCAAAAGTTATGCTTTCAATAACTTTTGTATGGAAAGTAGTGTTTCGAAAACTTGAAATTTACTGCAACGTAGTCAACCAACTAATTTTATCCCAAATTTTATTTCAAAACATATTTAACTTAACCGCTGATCGGAGCAGTAGACACATTTTTAGTGCATTCTCATTAGACGCAGTAATTTCTTGACTTTTCTCCACATAATTATCAGTTTCAACTTCATTTGCGTCATAATTATCACAAAAATTACTGAACAACTGCAAAAGGCTATTATTATATATAATTTGCTTGTTATCTACTATCATATGAACTTATTTCAATACTATGTATGAGATTTACTTAAGTGCAGATCGATGTTTTTTAGTGTAACAAAAAAGTCTTGTTTAAGGTCACCAAACACAAAAATATTACAAAGCGGAATTATGAAGAGTATAAAACTGAACAATATATCGAGACCTATGGGAGTAATCTTATTCTCTACCGTGGTAAAATAAATTGGACCAAACAAAACCAGGAAAAACGCAGTTGGTCCCTAAGCAATATAACATTCCAATAAGTGTTGAAAGAAGGAACAAATGATATAAATGACACCTCTAGGGTATATGTACCTAGTGAAATATGAAATAATAATGATGATAAGTTTTTTAGCGGGATAAGTTACTGTTATTTTGGTAATAAACTCCTTCTCACTCATTTATTGTGCGCTTTCCTCTAGTGAACATCCCTATCAATCCAAATTTTCATTTTTGATTTCTGGTCTATTCAATCGTCTCCATGTCTTTATTACTATCCAATATTTCATTGTTTTGATTTAGCATGTCTCCCTAGATATATTCAGTGACATAGAAACCCGAACTTCCAGTATACATTATTTTGTTACAAAGAAGATGTTGTTCTGTGTTTTCTCATATTTCGATCAGCATCTTTGCTCCCAAGTTTCACACTTTTATTTGGTTATACCATACTGAGGACGGCAAATGAGCCAGGAACATGCATGTCTGCGGTTACCACTCTGTTTCAGTAGCTTTTTTTCTTTTTGCGTGAATTACCCATGAATCTCTTTGTTGTTGTTGTTTACATATATTGCGATATTCGTTCATCTTTTTTGTTATTTACTATGGGTCGGAAGATTAAGCCAGGGTCTATATGCGCCTCCGTATCGATCTTGGTTGTTGTCCTGAAAACTCGGAATCTTCCAATTGCAGGCACAAATGTGCGTTTGGTTTTCCTGTTGAAATCCGTTTTTTGTGTTTTCTCATGTTTCGATCAACATCTTTGCTCTCAAGTTTGACACCTCTATTTGGTTATACCGTACTAAGGACGGCAAATGAGCCAGAAACATGCATGTCTGCGGTTACCACTCTGTTTCAGTAGCCCTTTTTGTTTTTGCATGAATTACCCACGAGTCTCTTTGTTGTTGTTGTTTACATATCACACGATATTCGTTCATCTTCTTTGTTATTTACTATCGGTCGGAAGGTTCAAATAGGGGGGCTATATGGCCCTCCGTGTTGATCTTGGTTGTTGTCCCGCAAACTCGTGATCTTCCAATTGAAGGCACAAATGTGCGTTTGGTTTCCCTGTTGAAATCCGTTGTTTTGTGTTTTCTCATGTTTCGATCAACATCTTTGCTCCCAAGTTTCACACTCTTATTTGGTTATACCGTACTGAGGACGCCAAATGAGCCAGAAACATGCATGTTTGCGGTTTTACACTTTATTCAGTCTTCGAACAATGCAAGAGTTAGAGGCAACTCCTAAAAGTGTACAGTATGGACCGAGTTTTAGGTTAATAAATCTTAGAGTAGGTAACGGTAGGTGGCAGATAAAGAGGTTTGTTATGTCAATCGTGTTCTTAACACTTAGGGGGTCGCTATAATTATTTTAACATAATTAGGCGCCTGGCGTATTTTGTACGCCACCAAGGGAAAGAGCACCTTAGCCTGTTTATAACAGTCAAATGCTGACAAAAAAAAAAGAAAAACATTATTTTGTTTAATATTTAATGTACAAAGCAGATCTTTTCATACATGAGTATATATGAGTAAAACTCGAAATATAGAGCGTTTAACTATAAAAAAAATGTTCAAAATTATCAAAATATATTAATAGTATTTATTCTATGGGGTATTTTCTAGAGTTCCATCATTTTGAGCAGAGTTACAAATCAAGCAGAGGTGTGTAGTAATGACATGCTCTTTGCATGCGGGCTTTTTGCAGGTGTTGCATTTTATGGTAGTTGTTCTGTTTTTTTTTTCTTCCACATTGGACACACCTTCCCTAAGTTTTTACATCAACTGTAGCTTCTTCTGGAGCAGCTATTGGAGGCCGATATTGTTTTAGAAATCTTTTCACATCAAAAGGTAGATTTCTTATACTAGATCTCATCGTCAAAGAAGGTTTCATAAGAGACATTGATAAGTTTTTTAGGAAAATCCTTCTTTCTTCTCTTTCCGACTGAAATGCGTTGAAAATGATGTTCGAGTTAATTCCTGCTATATTCATAATTTTATAAAAGGCGACTAACGGCCATCGTCTGGTTCGTTTTTGAACGGTGTAATTTGTGCACATATGGTCCACGGTGTCCACCCCACCTTTGGTTGAGTTGTAAAATAAAACTATCTGTGGTTTCAGAGTATCGGGGTCAATGGAATCGTCGTTGTGCATAGTCGATAGGAGAAGTACAACCTTATTTTTGTTCGGACAGTATGACACCAAAGAAGTTTCTTTAGTGAATGCAAATACAAACGAATTTATGCTTCGAGACTTTGAGGGAAGAAGCTCCAATAGAATTTCTCTTTTGTTTTTCTTCAAAGTCCCCACAAGTGTAATTTTCTTTTCAAGCAACGTTCGAGCCAATGGGTAACTGGTGTACCAGTTGTCTGTGGTTAGATTTCTGTTTTTATTTTTAAATGGTTCAACCAATCTAAGCACGACATCAGTGGGAGAATTCGAAACTTGATATAATCCTTCCAGTTGCTTTCCGCAATATATTTCGAAATTGGAAACGTAGAACATCTTGGAGTCACAAATTGCAAAAACTTTTATATCATATTTAGCTGGTTTGTTTGGTATATACTGTATGAAACTGCACCGGCCACTAAATGGAATGAGCATTCCGTCAATTGTCAATCTGTCACCAGGACAATAGTTGTTTTCGCACTTTTCCACAAAATCATCATAAATCTCCCTTATCGGAGCCAGCTTGTCAAGCGAGCTTCTTTGTGGCCTTTCATTTTTATCATCAAATCTCAAAGCTCTCAAGAGAAACAGAAATCTTTTGTAACTCATGCAGGCCTGATAAATGATCAACCCAGTACCATCAGTTATCCATATTTCGCGAAAATGTGTGTGACTCAATTTCTTTAGCCCTGATAAATATAACAAGCCGAAAAGAGCTAATATTTCTTCTTTGCAAGTTTCTTTTGCATCTCTTTCCCTTTTGAAGTTATCCTGAACAGATGTTATAAATATGTTTGTATATTTTACTATTTGTTCGATTTGCTCACATGTTATGAATTGGAAGAAGACACTTAGTTCCTCTGTGACGCTTTCACGCTTTAGTAATGGTCGAGGAAATATTTTTACAATATTCTTTGCATCTTGCGTGGCAAACTTACTTCTTAGAGGTGTCTCACTCCAATTTAGGCCTTCGTCCTTACTTTTTAAGATGCTTCGACCCACTTCCTCTTCTGAGTCTTCTGAAACAGTATCATCGCGTTCCTGCAAGTCATTCTTATCAGCTTCTAATTCTAAACAAGAATCGTGGTCACTTCTTTGAATTTCTCCGTCAGAATCGTCTTCATCAGAGCCTCCAACAATTTCTTCGTCATCAGGTAACTCCAATATTTTGAGCATCATTGCTTCCATTTCATTTTGCGTTAACTTCACAGGGTCTTTTACTGGGATGGAATACCTAAATGCAAAAAAAATAATAGGCGTAGTAAATTAAGGAAAAAACAAAGAAACGAAAAAATATACTTACATAGTCGCTTGGCGTATTTTATACTCCGCTCGGAATTAGTACCACTTCGGCAAAGCCTGGAGAATGACTAACCACGCGATTCGTGTTGCTGCTTGAGTAGCGGAAAGAAGACTTATAGGTGGGAGGTTACATGGGCGTTCGTAAGTTTTGACGATTACTAGTGATTTCAGGTTGGTTTTTGGTTTAGTGGCGTACTTTTTACGCCAAAGCGACCACTTAAGTATTAAACAGGAATTTTCAATTTCAAGTTAGACTTTTTCTAGTTTTGCAACTAATTTTCATATTAAAACTCTTTTTGATTCAAATATCTTTACAAGTAAATTAACGATTTTTCTAATGTTTCTATTAATAATTTTATATATAACTTCACAATTTGCATTTAATTCCCCCAAAATTCTTATTTTTTGTATTTATTTGGCCCAAAAATTTGTTCTCCATATTTTTATTATCAATAGTTATACGTTATACATTACAGTTAATACGAACGAATTTTTCACGAAATTATTTCATAAAATACAGTCCTCATGACAAGAGAACACTAAGGTGGCCTTACTGACGTCGGTACCTTATAAATAGGAATGCTCAACTTATAGCGGTCAAATTTCAATCTCATATTAAGACTTTATTATTTATTAAACATATACGTGGAATATTATTGGAATAAAATAATACTTACTGGCTGTTCAGGTTTTTATGTCACTGAGTATATATTCAAAATCAAATGTTTGCCACTCAAATATTTTTTGAGAACTTTCTCTAATATTCTAATGTAAGTTTTTGTCATGTTTTTTCCATTGCAGTTGATCTTTTCCAGTTATTAAATGGAGACGCATTCATATTTTTTTCTCGATTTAGTGAAATCATACGTTTTTGTGAACAAGTTGTTATCAGTTATTTTAATTAAGTAATCCACCATTTTTAGCGTGTTCGAATATTTCGATATAGTCTTCAGATGAATGATATTATAGGTACTTTCAATGAATGATATGTTTTATAACTCAGGATATTTACAGTGAACCCTGAAAATATTTTTCTATTTTTCAATCTCTCATTCACTGGAATACAGGCTTTTAAAAATGATGATAAATATAGTACTAAACTTCGCAATAAAAATTTTGTCATTCTCCGATACAGTTTTTCAATCGATCTACATAATTTATAACCCTTGAGCAATTTTGGAAAATAATTACCTCTGCATATAAAATATTTTTATTGGTCGTATATTAAGAATTTGGAGATATAGTTATATTTAGTATCATGTGCTCCAAAACCGTTTGAATGAATCAGATCGGATAAATAATTGGGATATATATAGAGAGAGATTCATGGGTAATTCACGCAAGAAGAAAAAGGGCTACTGAAACAGAATGGTAACATTCATGTTTCTGACGCAATTGCCGTCCTCAGTACGGTATAACCAAATAAGGGTGTGAAACTTGGGAGCTGAGATGTTGATTGAAACATGGAAAAACACGAAACAACGGATTTCAATAGGGAGACCAAACGCACAGTTTTCTGGACAACAACCAAGATCGACACGGAGATGCATATAGCCTCCCTGCCTTAACCTTCCGATCCAGACTGAACAACAAATGAGCCAGAAACATGCATATCTACACACACTGACAGCCATGACACCTCGTTCCGTCTTGACGCATGCCCCTCGCGCAACATGCACTTTAAGGACGGCCGTGTAACTGGTTGACGATCGTTAAGTGGCACATAATCAAGAAGGGATTATGTCGCGCATAATTCAAATAGTAAACAACAAAAAATGATAGTAAAATAACGACGAAACATCTAATTACCTATAAAATCTTTTTTCCAGGCCCTTGTTGGTAATTTTTGGAGAAAGCGTTTATGGTAGTGTGCATTGTCCATGATTACAGTCGTAAAAGTATCAAGTTTGTTCAAAATCTCACCAAATCATTCTTCAAAATTCTTCAAACATCGTAGAATTAATTTCTTCTTGATAGTCTCCCATTTTTCTTCGATTCAAATACCAGATAGCCATCATCAACAAATCCTTGTGAAATTCCAGTTTGCAAAACAATTAACCGACGACCTTTTCCAGAAGGAGCTTATAAGTCTTAAGACCAACCTTCTTTAAATGCTTATCAAGAGCTTTTTATGTTCTTTTCTTGCCAACGGTTTTATACGAAAATATATTTGCTCTCCTTCGTGTCGGAATTTTACCACTAATTGAATCTATTTTCTTCGACAACAGATAATTTTTTTTTCTACTGGCATAAATAAATCTGGAACAAATCTCTACCTTTTTTTAGTTTTGTTGGGTGATCGGGCGTCAAAAAAGTTACAATTTTTTTCTTTGCAACGACAGTTACATTTTATTTGGCAATAGTAAATCTGGAACGCCCTGGCAGATCCATTTCTACGTAATAAAAATCCTACAATACTTTATGGTACACTAATTTATTAAAACCACTAGTAAGCAAACCACTGTAATTCGAAAAAATAAGTTTGACAACAATCAAAAGACTCAAATTCAGTTTAAAATCGGTAATTTAAACATGCACAAAAATAGCGTTTAGTTTCATAGTATTACGTTTAGAATGATTGGCTCGTTTAATTCAATAATTATATGTATTTTGTAGTGAGAAACCAGTTGGTAAGGAATAATGTTAGTCTGATTGGGAAAGTAATTGATTCTTGCTTAATTTAATTTACTGTTTTGATCCAAACTCTGTGGAATCTACTCATATTACTTTATAAATGAAACTAACTGTTTCAAGATAATTCCACAATATATCGAAACAATTGTCAATTTTTTTAGAATTTTTACCATAATATAGACGATAAAATCGAGAATAAAATGTCAATGGTGGAAAACTAGATGGACGAGAAAATTAAGGAGTTAGAGTGAAAGATGGCAGATTTCAGAAGACGGGAGACGCCAACAGAAGAGAAGAAGATCTAACAAATAAAACCCTGCAAGCCAGAAACACACCATATGATACAAGATATTGGCAGTTTTGCCCGAGTTAAGACCCCAACGTTCGACGGAAAGACGTCGTGGACCAATTACGTAAAATGGTTTGAAGCAGCCGCTTGAGTGAATAATTGGTCCAATAATAATAATAATAATAATAATAATAATAATAATAATAATAATAATAATAATAATAATAATAATAATAATAATAATAATAATAATAATAATAATAATAATAATAATAATAATAATAATAATAATAATAATAATCCCTAGACAATGCCGATAAGGAAGCGTCAGTTCGCTGGCTAAGGGATGGGTTTCTTTTTGGAGAAACTGAGGGCTTCATACAGGCCATCCAAGATCAAGTTATAGCGACCAACAACTATAAGAAATATATAGAAAAACTAGATGTGGTTGACCGATGCAGGAGGTGTCATAGAGAGTCTGAGACAATAGATCACCTAATATCAAGCTGCCCAAGTCTCGCGAATACAGAATACATCCATAGGCACAACCTTACAGCGAACATTCTGCATCAAGCACTAGCCGTAAAGTATAACCTCCTTTCAGAAAAAGACATGGTACCATACTACGATTATAAAGCAAGACCGGTATTAGAAAACGATTCTTATAAACTGTTTTATGACCTCTCGATACATACAGACAAAACAATAACAGCGAATAAACCAGACCTTGTACTGCACAATATGAAAGACAAAACAGCAATTTTCGTAGATATAACCCACCCTAATGACCACAACATCAATAAGGCAGAAGAGGAAAAAATAAAAAAATATATTCCGTTATCAATAGAATATAAAGAAATTCATAGATTAAAATCAGTACAAATCGTTCCCATTGTAATAACGGCAACTGGCTTGGTCAACAAAAATCTGTCACAATTAATACTGAAAATGCAGCTCGACCCAAACACACTGATCCCAAAAATGCAGAAGAATGTTATCCTCGAAACGTGTCGCATCGTACGAACAGTCCTGAACATGCCTAATCAGGAATTTGAGTAAGGTTTGCTTGGGCCCCTTACTTCTTGAACCAGATGTTTAACAACTCTGAGACTAATACATGAAATAATAATAATAATAATAATAATAATGTTTATTTATACAATACCAAAAAATATTTTTACATAAATAATCGGACAAATAAACAAAAAGAAACCGCAAAGCCTAATTGGCTGTCTGCGGATAGTGTATACAATAAAAACGTGTTTAGACTAATCATCATAATACTCTCTCATACTCTCTCAAAACATATCAAGAATGTTCAGCATAAATCCGCAAAACCGCAAAGCCAAAGGGCTGTCTGCGTTGGACTTTTGCGAACCATGCGGAACATTATTAAAGAGTTGGCAACAATTTCGGTGTAGTACATTATGTTTTCTCAATTAACAGTAAGTGTATGTCTATTAGTGACAAATTAACAAAGCCTAGAGGTTGTCGGCTAAAAGAATTGTTACGAGTAATATTAACATCAAGTTCCAATTTTCAATTTAATACCAATAAAGACGGGACTACTAAACATAAGCAGAAAGTCAAATGTGAAATTATAAGTGCTACTCTATACATTCAGTTTATTCTCTATTATATGGTGTATTTTTCTTCTTCTATCAAAACCAACTGCTTAAGCTTCGATTTGAATGAATTATAATTAACTATACTTTTCAATTGCTGGGGAAGGTAGTTGAAGACTCTAGGGGCAAGAAAGGTGTAACATTTTTGACCAAAAGTTTTATTTGAAGTTGATAGGACAAATATTTTATTGGTTTTATTTCTAGTCTCATGAAAATGAGAAACAAGCAAGAACTTATTCTTGTTTTTTTGACAACACAATGCTATTTTATAAAAATAAATCTGACGTGGGTCAAGTAATCTGCTTTCTTCATAGAGAGCATCACTTAAAAAGTTACGGTCCTTTTTCAAAATAATTTTCAGAAACAAATTTTGCAGTACACTGATCCTCTCCAGATTTTATAAAGCGAGTCCTCCCCACCCTAATATACCATAACTTATCCTAGAGTCAACAAGGGCAAAATATACCATTTTCAATTGAGGTACAACAACTTGTGATTGAACCAGTCTGTGAATTTAGTGAAATCATTATCAGCATTCCGTTTCAGATCATTCCATGTGTCAGCGGTATAAAGCACTGCAGTATCGTCAGCAAAACTGAAGATTTTTTTCGCTGGTATTGATATTAAGCAAGCTATTTATGTATATTATAAATAATAGTGGACCTAAAACGGTACCTTGTGGTACTCCGCATTCCACTTCCTTAACATTACTGATATTGTTATTGATTTTGACAATTTGTTGGCAATTTGAGATATAGCTTCTAAAAAGCTCTTCTTGAATGTCACAGTGCTGTCTTTTATAATTTCAGATATTTTTGTTGAGAAAAATGAATTAGCAAGTACGGGGTCATTCATTTCGTACAAAGTATTCCAATTTAATTATCTTAAGTTTATTTCTAATTTTTTATAATCAATACGTTTTGAGACGATGGCCTGATGATGGTTTTCAGTTTGAACATTTTCATTTGCTGGTTTTAAAGACATTATAGTGGCTTTATGGTCGGATATGTGACTATCTAAAACAAACGCAGAACATTTGTTTTCTAAATCGCCCTCTTGAGCCCTAACAAATATATGGTCGATGCAGGTACTCGATTCATCTTGTGTCCTTGTACTGATATTTATTGTCGATGTAACATTGAATTCACTAAGGATATCAAGGTAATCATTAGTCAGGTTATTGTCTGAAAAGAGATTTATATTTATATCGCCTAATATTGCGAAGTAATGTTCGTTGTACTGTTGCTGACCCAGGTAGTTTTGGAGTTCCAAAACATATTCTTTTTTGTTGGTGGATGGAGGCCTGTAAATACAGGCAATTTTTATACATTCGCCCATATAGATCAAAACTTCAATTAATTTGCACGGACCTAACTTAACGATGTTTTTTTTATATTTCCTAGAGTTCCTTATATAAACTGTAACGCCATCATTTTGGTTTATGGTTCCCTGATTATAAACTGACTCATATCCGTCTAAATCAAAGAAATGCTTGTTCTGTTAAAATGATACAGTCGAAAGGTTCTTTGAATTGATTTAAAACAACTTCCAATTTTTAAAAGTTTTTGGATATGCTTCGTACATTTTGTTGACAGACTTTTAAGTAATCATTTCCAAACCTCAAAGTGTTGAAATTATTTGCACTCTCCAAAAATTTTGTTGCGAACTCCCTATAACTGTAATCTCTAATGAACTGATCCATTCCTCGTTTGGGAAAAAGACAAAGCTTGATTGAATTATTATAAATATAAATTAGGTCATGAATGAAAGATTTTGTTACAAGTGTGAGGTAGGTACGTGATCACTGCAATTATTTCTTCTTTTCTTGTAATCTGGCACTGGAAGATCTTTGCTGGTTGCTTATTATAGAAGTTTTTCTTATTTTCTGCTGTTGTCTGGTTTCTGGCTGTGTTTCAGGAGTTGGAGTCGATGGAGCACTAATTGATTTCGGTTCTTCTACAGTTTGATTTTCAAGGGCTAGTAGATCTGAGACTCGGTATACTTCTGTATTACATGTAGTTTGTTGTTTTTTATATAGCAAGTATTATTTTCTTCTTGCCTAGCCTTCAGAAGGTACTTTCGGAGTAACTTTCTTTCCTCTCTTTGTTTCTGTGTTTGATCGTGCGTAATGCTAATATTTGTGCCTTTCAGGTGTTGCCTTTTTTGTAGTACTTACTTTTTTATTGGGAATGTTTTGAATTCGACTTTCAGGGGGCTGGTATCGTTGTTCCCGAGAAAATAAAAATCGTTGATATCTCCGTGGGTGAGAGGGGTGGAGAATGATGAATTTATTTTCTGGCATATAATATCACAAGTAGGGGTTTCGCTCTTTTTAGTCAGCCCAAAAATAATCACGGTATTTTTCTTGCCCGATTTCTTCAATTCTTCATTTACTTCTTTCAGGTCTTGATTATCTTTTTCGAGATGTAACACTCTATTTTTCAGTTCTTCGATATTGAGTAATAGTCTAGCCTTACTGGCTTCAATTGATCTCTTGATTTCACTCCTGTTTTTGATAATTTCTTCCATGAGTTGCTTAATTGTGATATCACTCATCATATGGAAACGAATTTCAAACGTGTGTGACCTCCTTTATAGCTGGTATTTCTTATATTAATAAGAAAGTTTGACTGTACGTTTTTATACTATCAGTTTAATTAATGAATTCCTACGAATTGTGGATTTGATACGTGAATCCTTAAAATAAATCAATGATTTTCTACTGAATGTTGATGATTGGATTTAACTTGATGACTCTATGAAAATAAATTTTTTATAGATGGTACGTACCACTTTGATTTGCAATAATGTTGAAGTGATTAACTACTAGCCTGTTAACACTAAAGCCACACACACAATAAAGAGAAAGCTGTGAACTTAACCATCGCGCTTTGGGGAGATGCCTTATATGTCCATCAGACGATACCAGTCAAAAAAACTGATGACTTCGAGCAGCTTAAGAAGAGTTTGGACAAACGATATGGCCACGAAGATCTAGATCATTTGTTCCAGTCCCAGCTGAAGGCAGAAACGTGACGAAACCCTTCAAGAGTATGAAGTGGATATTGCCCGACTAGTTCGATTCGCTTATCCGTCAGCACCAGAGAACATGATGGAATGTCTGTGCATCGAGGCCTTCATTGACGGCTTACGTTGGAGTAATTTGAAAATCATAGATTTACAACATTCTTGTCACTTCCACATCATAAGAGGGAAACAACAGAAGTAGTTGAAGCCAGTAACAATATCTCTGTAATTATAAATTTGAATAAATGAGACGTAAATTCAGTTTGCCTCATATGGGAGGATTCTCTGGAAATAATGTATAAAATCATCAAAATATATAAATATAATGCAATGTTTTTATACAACAGGGAATTTTCAAGTTATCTATGAAGATGACACATATTTTTTTTAACTCTTCCTTGATATAAACCAGATAGTTAATGAAACATTAGAACAGTAATTGCAAAATACTATCTACTTAAAACATCTATAGAGATAGGAATTTCAACAAGCATCCCTGTCAGTTGTGACATAACAATTAATCAGACTACATTTTGACCATTGTAAGCGGAAAAAACTATTTCACTGGTTATATATCACAACTAGTATTGAATTACATTTTCCAAACAGAATTTTCAACCTCATGTTTTACTTTCACCTCAAAGTAGATAATACTAAAAAGTAATTATTCTTATTATGTCTCATAAGATTGCACTAATTAATAAATGTATAATATGGTAACACCATATATCGAGGAAGTAGGAATTGCACTTAATATTGGAAAAATCTAGTCTAGAAATTGTACTATGAAAATACGTTAATTTATTGCAATCAAAGTTTATTGGCACATTTAAGGGTCAGGCACCTCTATATCAATGTTTTGTTGTTGATAAACTGTTCCGGTAGCTCTATAAAATAGTTGTCTATAAATTTAGTTGTTAATCTTTTCTTCCCAACATTTTCTTAGGATAATTTTGTTTTATTCATAAAACAGTATTCAATTGATTTTTTTTTAAATTTCAGTTCGAACGACTATTGTGTCTTTTCAAATAAGTCAATGTTATGGCAAAAAACCTGTGGACAAAACTGCTGTTTTCCATTTTTGTTAATTATATACAGTGTGGACAAATGCGAAAATGAGTAAATTTATTATTTCGGTTATACAACATAATCATGCAAAATTTTGAATCACATCAAATTTAAATTATAAATTGATATTCTTCAACATAAAAATGTAATCCCTCCCTTCAACTCCTTCGAAGGACAAATTGACATAAAGAAAATTACCAAAATTCGGTACAATATCATCAAAAGCAGGAAACTCTCTCTCCGATTTGGTTCCACAATATGGAGCACCAACACATTTTATTTTTCTCTGTCAATTTTTGCAATAAACTTGAAAACCAACATTTTTTAATGGAGAATAAACACACCGGTCAAACATCTCACAAATTATAAATTCATTACATTTGGGTTTTCCATACAACTTTCAATAAAAATAATAGTTTCATATAATCGTTATCCACTTTCTTACCAATTCAATTATTTTTCGCATCTCCGTTCACCTATGATATGTTTTGCCAGATATATTTTATCGAATGATTCACGCACAGTGTTAAAAATAGTTAGTTTTTTGTGAAATTTCACCCTCACCCGCTGAGCAGGTGATCCTGTCCTATTGATACCAATTTATTTAATTGTGCGTTAAAGTACGGTGTGCTAAATTGTGAAAAAGGCCGGCAAAAGCGAAGAATTATAGCTGAACTTTCAAAATTATAGACAGAAATGCAACGGATAGACAGAAACATACAGGTTGGCAAATTAATTTTGGCAGTCGGAAGTTTGGCAACGTCCGATGCGCCGTAGCAAAGATGTATGCGGATTGCAAGAACTCACTTCGCTGGCAGAATTCGCGCTTCGTTTCGACAGTACAGTTCAGAGAAAAGTGTGATTACCGGGTTGTGCAATACTAACTTGTTATGGCGACTCCAGAAAGTAGAGTTGTTCATAAAAAGTTGAGTGAGGAGTGTCGTGAAATAATTATAAACGTTTTAAATTTCATGACCGAAGAGGCAAACAATGGCAAGTCGACAATTCCATTAACAAAGGCAAGTTTTAATTATTGCAATAAAATTTTTAAACCAAAGTAATTATTCAACAAATTTACACTCCATAGTAAATTTTTTAAATCGATTTTCGTACATAAAATACTTATTTGTCAAACAATTTAAAAAAGTGACATTAGGGTGAGACACTCATGTATCAAATTTATGCAACGTTATGTCATCATGACAAGCAAATCGACGCCATATGTAGTCTATTTTAGAGAAACCTAAATGCGACATTTTTTGTTTTTTTGCATGCTTGCGGCTCATGCGTCAATGTTTTCATTCGTGAATAGAAGCACCACTTTATGCACTTGTTTGTATAAATAACTATTAACTTTATGCCTACAGGAGTATATAAAAGGGCACATTTTTATTTTGTGTAAGATACATTTTGAATGTAATAGGTTTTTCAGCTTATAATTATTATACTCATTTCATACCTATCTCTATTACGTTTCGGTTTTATTATTTGTATTGAACCATCTTCCGATTTCAGTTACAATTGCGGTTTGGTCATAATAAAATATGTTTGAAATAAATTCTAATGATCGTTTAAAACAACTAATGAACTGAAACGTATCATAGTATTTTTGAATTTAATACTTCTTTTAAATGGCCGAAAACCACGACAAAAAATTTTATTTCAAAGAAAGGTCACTGAAAACAGATTTAACTATATCCTCATTTTATTTGTAAAAAAATACACATGAGTAAAACTTTTTATACAACATTTATATAGACCTGTTTTATTGTTAGGCCATTGAACAAGTTTCTGCTGCTACGAAAGTTAGCCAAAGAACGCTTTCCCGTATTAAAATGGAAGCTCTGGCAGGAAGTAATGCTGACTCTGATTTGCCTACTAAAAAACAAAGAACGTCCAGTATCCGTGTGGATTATTTCGACAAAACTATGGTTAGAATGTGCATAATCAATTGTCACATATCCGAGAAAAAAGTACCCACGTTAAGAAATGTACACCAAACCTTTGCAAATAGTTATGGCTTCGCAGGAAGTCTCGAATCTCTGCGGAAACAAATTCGTTGGACCAACATGGAAAACAGCAGAAGTTTGTTAATGGATCGTCAAGGAATCAGACATTTACGCCTACTATATTTAAGAAACATAAGAATGTGCAATGAACAGAACCAACCTATCATTTATATGGATGAAACATACATTAATTCATGTCACACGCACCTTAAAGGATGGAGCGACAAGAGTAACGAAAGATTAAGAAAACCCATTACAAAAGGTAAAAGGCTCATCATTGTGCATGCAGGAAGTGAAAATGGTTTTGTACCCAATGCTGGTATTACATAGATTGCAAGTTTTAAGGCTACATCCTTATCTCCCTGAATGAAATCGGGTCTAAAGTGTTTGGGCGGCACTTAAGAATATGTGGCCAAAGGAAATGTTACCTTCAATTTTACAAAGGTTAAAGAATTCTGTAATGATTTTTTTGACACATTTTCTGCAAATGATTGGAAAGTTAGATGTGACCATGTTAAAAAGTTTGAAGATGAATTTATGAACAATGAACCACTTTCAGATACTGTTGTAGATGATATTATTATTAATTTGACCGAAGACGGAGATGGCGAGGATGATGAAGTTGATATGGAAAATGATTATGAAAAATCATTTGTAAATGCATATCATTATTTTACTGTTGATGATTCCTGTACATCTAAAACATATTTTTCATTATAGTGTTTGTTTGTCGGTGGTATAACTGAATACATCAAACGCAACAAATGTAAAAATGTGAATAGGTGTTATAAAATTGTAGATATTAGAAACGAATTACACTAGAGTAATGTATTATTTGTTGCACATCTGTACATAGTTCTAAATAAACAATAATTGATGGCACCCAGAACCAAGATTTTTTTGTTTTGCTAGTCCTAACTCTGTAAAAAGTGTGATGGTATGTTCTAATAGTAAATATTTGCAAAAACCCAAAAATTTACATATGAAAGTAGAAATATCTACTATAAAAAAGCTTTGACATTTTATTTATATTATTAGTATTCTTATTAGACCATCTCCAAAGGAAATTTCCCCAATTTGTTTTTCCAAATTTTATGTATAAACCCGAATTTTTACATTATTATCTACTACATGATTTTAGGAAGCTTTGTTGGGTAGGTATATCAATAACTACCACTACGAACAGATAGGAAAAATTGTAGGCCATTGTTTAATTTAGAAATTCGTTTAACAATCCTTATATATTATACGCTTTATCTACAAAGTCTTCGTGACTTCCAATTTATATACAAATAAACACCAATGGCGAATATCATGAAGGGACCACTTAGAAGATTAAAAGACATTAATTTGAAGTAAAGGTTAACGTTTATGTCTCTTGGAATCTATTTATTATTTATTATTTACATCACATAAAATAATAATGGGTAATTATAGAATTCCCTGTATGGTTTTTGAAGCAATAAATAGTTATGTCTGTACAAAAAAAAAACCAATTTTCGGAGAAAAATCTAATGGTTTTATATCCTTATTCATTTAAATAATAATAAAGATCACATTAATGTTATTTTGTTTTATAAGCTCGATTTCATATAGCATTATACATGTGCCACAATTCATTATTTTTAAATCCAAATTCAAAATATTGTATAACCCTCGTATATATTAGCAGCCTCACAACCTTCAAAACTTTGCATGCGGAATCTACGTCGCTTGTTCTTCCCGGTAACTGCGTTTACAACGTTGTAGTTATATGGCTTTCTCGCGCATCGTCAACTGCCAAAATTAATTGGCCAACCTGTAAGTTCTGACAGCTCCTTATCATATGAAGGCATGATTAAGTTAGAATTGCTGATTGTATTATCATAATTTTAATGGTTTTCTTTGTAAATTTAAATTATGAACATGCGTGGATTTTTACTCACAAAATATAATTGCCTTGCATGTTGTCTCGTAGGAAGATTGGTTTTTCTTTAATTCCCAATACCAGATAACAGCGTTAGAAAGGACGTAAAACATTAATTTCAAAAAACATTTTTCTGTTACCAGATAACGATTTTTAGACAGAAATAAAAAATGTACTACGATATATAATTAAAAATAGTGGTATAAGTTATAGGGGTGATTATCCCTTAGAGATTCTAGAACCTCATCTTGTTCTGAGGATGACACAGCACAACAAAAAACAAACCTGGTGGATCCAGTGACAATCATGGGTAATAATAACATCTTATCAATACTCCAATATATGTTGAGCCACAATTGCATGAGGAAATCGTAGTTCTGTAGACAAAATATCTAAGAGAGGGTATTTCGTCCGAAAATTTCAACGAATTGCACCAAAAATACCCTATGGCCGAAGACTGTAATTCCTTAAAAGCACCTTTAATGAATGAGGCAATGAAATCCGCCAGGGTTACAAAGGGCGATAAATTCCTGTTTAAACTACAAAACCAATAAGCAACTGCCATTGGCTCAATATTAACCCAAAAATTAGGCAACCAGATCAAAATTTACATTTCTCAGAAGATATTTAACAAAAGTTTGTGGATGCGTGTCAACTTTTTGCTAACGTACATCACAGCATTTCTGAGAAACGGAAATTTGATGTGAATCATATCAACAATGGAGAAAGTAGATGGGCAGCTTATTCAGAGTGTTATTGATAATTATTTATGTTTTAGCGGAATTTATGGATAAGGTAAAATCTTGCCAGAATATGAAAAAATCAATACAAGAAATTAAAAAACCATCACCCAAGTATTTTTCGAAACAAGAAACATGAGGGTTGAAGAATTCAAGAAACTACTCGCGTTATATTTACAAATCCTGGTTGGAAAAGGGAGAAAGACAACAACACTCGCAGAAGATACGACAGAACTGACCTGTGACGTCAATGAAAAATTTTGCTGGCAGATTGAAATATTTTTCTCATAAATTGAGCAACATAACTGGAAATCAAATTTTATTGAAATGGGTAAAAGGTATCAACATTCTTTTAACAAAAAAACCAAAATAAAAACATACCTTTCCAAACAAAATTTCTAATGTAAAACAGTATTCTAGACATATAATAGTTATTTGTAAAACAAGTGTCACAATGACTCGTTTTGTAGTACGAGTGAAGTTTGCACAACGAACCGCGAGTACTACAAAAAGTCATTGTGGCACAAGTTTTACACAATATTTTTAATAATTCGCGTTTATTTAATTATTTAAATAAAATATAATTTCATATAATCCCTCTTTTTAAACTAGGAGGTGTGGTTTGAATTTGAGTTGGCAATTCTGTAGATTCCTAATTGGTCAGATTACAGATACATATTATAATCGAATAATTGTGTAAATTATAAACAAACTATCATTTAAGCAAAAAGAGGATGATTATTTGTTTAAAAAAGAGCTTCTTCGTTTATGCTCTTGCGATCTATTTATATTATATCATGAACAGAATTATTTCTGTAATACATCTTCACATAGATATATCTGGTAATTTATCCCAAAAATCGTACGTTTTATATACCTATATATTGATCCTATACAATATAAAAATAAACAATTGACAAATCATTGATAAATAAACGTTAGCGTACTTTATTCGTTATTATTTTTAATATATAAATCATTCTAATGTACCTTTACTATAATAATTTGGTAGCTAGAACAACGCTAGACCATTTTATTCATAATCTGTGTCAAGGTTAAAGTCAAATGTCAAATAAAAATATAACTAAATACAATAACCAACTGTACTCTAAAAATTACTATTACAGTGTTCAAAGAGCCTCATTGTGACACTGTAAACAATGTTATAATGAAGTCTCTTTTATACGCGAATTAGAAAAAAGACCTTTTAAAGAAAGGGCTGTATCAAAGTGTGAATACAGTAAAGATCACATTTTATCATCTCACTTTTTAATTGAAAAGCCGAATGGAAAAAGTAGATCCATTTTAAATTTAAAGAAGTTAAATCAATTTACACTTCAAACTTTAGGATCATAGGACAGTAATAAAATTCATCAACCCATATGACAAACTTTGATCTCAAAGACGCGTATTTTCTTTACCAATAAAAACATAATAGAAGTTTTTTAAATATTCTATTTTCAGGATGATCTTTATGAGTTTAACTGACTTCCGTATGGACTCATATTATTCTTTCAATAGCTAAGGATTATTTAGAGTTTTGTAAATATGTGGATCAAACTGTAAAATTATTACCTTTTCTGGGGTTTCTAATACATTTTTAAAAAGTCACTTAATCACCATCCATAGAAATAGAGTATTCAAGAGCTATATTCAATTCTGAAACAATGACAATCAAAATACCATATGAAAAGTACAAACAGATCTTTAAGCTCTCAAATAAGATGTTAAAAATTAGCAGGATAAGATTATTTGCAGCTATTGTTGGTAAATTAGTTTCAATAGCTCCATCAACAAAATATGGCTGGTTACGTATGAAAAGCTTCGAAGTTCGGAGAATAAAAAATCTGAAAGTAAGTAATATTAATTTTAATAAAAGAATGATTGTTCCACAATATTTAGACGAAAATGATATTATTTGGTGGTGGAATAATATAAATCGACAAGAAATAGAACTAATAGATAAACCTTTTGATCTAGAAATATTTCTGAAGCTAAGGTGTTGAGCTTCTTGCGGCGTTTTATGCGTTAAAATGTTTTGCAAAATTCAAATTGAATTTTAAAATTTTGTTAAGAATAGATAATATAACCGCCGTTGCATGGCATGAACAAAATGGGAAGTACAAAATATAGAGGTTTAATTAAAATTTCTAGACAAATATGGGAGTGGTGTGAATCAAAAAATATCTTTATAACAGCCTCGTATATAAATACAAACTATAATGATAAAGCAGATAGTCAAGGATCACACCGGTGAATACAAAATATGGAATTAACTGTCTCGACCCTTACTTTGTGGAATCTACTCAAATTAGTGTTTTAAATGAAACTTACTATTTCTAGCTAACTCCACAATATATTGAAGAAATGTTAAAAATTCTAAAAAATTGACAATTGTTTCGATATTACCCAAATATCATCCTCAGAATTACATAAGTTACATTTTCCTAATTAAGATCAGTATAACTGTGCAATGATATAGGAAACCAGGTAAACTATATCTGCTGATCTTAACAATTATTACTTAAGAAGACAGTTTAAAAGTGGAGAACTCTATAGATTCATCTGTTCATTGACGACTTCATATTGTGGGTTTCTTAAGTGTTTTCTAATTTCCAATTCTTCAAGGAAATCCAGTTCTTGTTTCTCATCACAAATATGTAGTACTTCTAGTTCTGTGTTAGGTGTCAATAAATGATTGGTGTCAAGTAGATGTCTGGCGTAGTGGGGTTTATCTGGTTGTTCTAATCTGTATGCTCGTAAATGTTCACTCGGATTTCAAAATTTCTAAGGGTCTGACCCAAATAGACAGCATTACATTCTGGACATTTGAGTTTATATATACCTGATTTCTTTGATGGTGGTATTTTTGTTTTTACATTTAACAATTTTGTACTAACGTTACTTTTGTGAAATATTACTATCAAAGATTAATCTTTCCAAACTATCCGTAAAAATGGTTGCCAAAATTGGTGATATAGAGCTTACCATGGGTAAACCTTCGTTTTGAATATATATTTTAATGTCAAAAGTGAAATAATTCTGATTAATACATACATCAAATAAATTATGTATATGTGAAATTATTCCTGGATTAATATTTTCATGTTCTAGTAATTTTCGTACAAGTGTTAGACATTCTTCTGGAGGAATTTTAGTGAGCATATTGGTAACATCAAATGAAATGAGTTTATAGTTATGTTGTAATTTGAATGCTTTTAATTTTTTTATTAGTCCTATTGAATTTTTAATTGAATATATCCGTAACTATTAAGTATATTGTTAAGTTGTCAATGAACAGATAAATCTAGGGAGTCCTCCACTTTTAAACTATCTTCTTAAGTGATAATTGTGAAGATCAGCAGATATAGTTCTCCTTGTTTTCTATATCATTGCCCAGTTATACTGATCCTAATTGGAAAAGATAGCCAGGTTATCTTCATAGGGCTAATAATATCTAAGCTTTAATATTTGTAACATCACATATTCTACTTCTTTTTTCTATTAACATATATTAAGTCAATCACTAGGTAGGTCCCTTCTTGGTCAAACCAAAATAATTATTAAACATCGGAGAGGCATCAAATGAAATGTAACTTCCGTCATTCTGACGATAATATTTATATCGAAACAATTGTCAATTTTCTTAGAGTTTTTAAAAAAATTTCAATATATTGTGGAATTATCTAGAAACAGTAAGTTTCATTAAAAACTGTAAAATCAGTAGATTCAAGGAAGTAAGGGTCGAGACAATTTTAATAAAAAATATAGTAGTTTTTAATTTTAATTGAATGATTCATTAAATTGTCTAATCCATTACTAATCGAGCTTGTGTTTTTTTCCGGAACAAACTTTCATTTTGACTAAACACGAGCTTTATTGCTTATAGGTAATACGGCTTGAGCAAATAATAAAAGGTAAGATCACTCCACCTTCGGTATCGTGATTTTACCATGTTATTTGCTCTCGTCAATTACCAAGCAACAAAGCTTTCGTTCAAAATAAAAGTTTGTCCGGATAAACACAAGCTCTTATGGTATTACCCCCGAATAAACATTCACGTTCAACAGGGAGGTAAACCGGTAAAACTATAGATATTAGGGACAAAAAGCGGTTTTAAAAATCATCACTCATCCGTATCCGTATCCGTATCGCAATGCGCATGTGCAGAAGCGATACGTGGGTTTCGTTACGTTATATGAAACGTATTAATCCGTCACACGTACCTAACGTATCGTATTGCATTTTTATGTTCTTATGTTCTCTGTGTGACCAAAGATACATTTCCTGGTCATATTAAGTGCACTATTGACATTTGAGCCCCTCACCTAACATATCGATTTAATAATCCAGTGGAACCCTAAATTGTAGTCAAAGGAGTTTAAAGATGATACAGGGATATTCATATGTAAGAAATCTCTTATTTATATCATAACCAGGTCAGATTAGTTTCAGGTTACGAAAAACTTATTTTACCAGTCTAGTTAATTTTTTTGGTTTTTCTTCTTTCCATATATTGTACAGGGATATCCATATGTAAGAAATCTCTTATTTAAACCAGGTCAGATTACTTTCAGGATTACGAAAGACTTTTTTTTACTAGTCTTGTTAATTTTTTTCTCTTCGTTTCATATATTATACAGGGATATTCATACGTAAGAAATCTCTTAGTTATATCATAACCAGGTCAGATTACCATCAGGTTACGAAAGACTTTTTTACTAGCCCTGCTAGTTTCTTTCATATATTATACAGGGATATTCATACGCCAGATATCTTACATTTATGTCATAATCAGGAAAGACTACTTTCAGATTATGGAAGACGCTTTATCCTAGTCACATTAATTTTTTCTCATACCTTATACAGGGATAGTCATATGCCAGATATCTTTTATTTTTGTCATAATAAGGAGAAACTACTTCCAGACTATGAAAGACGTTTTTTCCCTAAATGATTTCTAATGTATTGTACCGGGACATTCTCTCACGAATAACTTTTATTTTGTCCCAACCAGGGTTGAATTACTGTACTTATTTATTTTGTGCTTGTAATATATATGTACATATTATCCACCCAGTCTGTTTCCTTTACAAACAACCCCTCCCCACGGACCAGCAGGATTAAACGGGTTGACGCGACCTGCCTTAGAAGTCAGGCTTGGCACATTGTATAAGCCCAAGAGGCCCCACGGAGACCTTGCCCGCTCGTGCCAGGAAACCACCTCCCCCGAGGTTACCCACAAGGGGATTCCTGGCTCTAACTTTGCCCTACGGCACTGGTGACAGCACGCTGCAAAATTCAAGAAAATAGGTATCCAAAGGTTGTGATACTCTGATAACAGGGGGCTGTGAATTCAGAAGTACAACAGCGGTTATTACAGTGGTGACAGGGACAGAAAAGTGGTTACAGCATTTATTACAATTTTCCAAAATAAGGACACATATAATTTTATTCCAATAGTGGTTTCCACACTGTAAATTATTCATTACTCAGGTGAAACAAAAATTGCCGGGAGTTCATCATCAATTTTATTGGAAGTTACGTCAAAAATTTTCATAAAGCATTATAACTCTACTAAAATAAGATATTCTGATAAATGTGGGCTTGATATAGCGAGTTTTTTTTTCAAAGTGGTTCGTTCAGAGTCTCCATTAAGCAAAGCTTCCGAATCACTAAAAAAGCCTCGAACAACTAAGAGATTCAAACAAAACAATGGATTCCAAATTTAGAAGAAATGTTCATCAAAGTTTCCGGCATAAAAATGCGCTGTGTTGTTCAAAGTCAGTAATTAAATTTTTTTTTCAAAAGCGGATCATATTACTTCATTAATTATTAATGGAAGAATGACAAGAAAACAAGATCTCAAATAGAATTGAAAATTGAAAACTCCTACATTAAGTTGAAGAGAACCGAATGAACATGTTATTGGAAAAGAGAATATACATTAATCACTCCTTTTTTATGACGAGACTTGAATTTATAACAGAAGTGGGGATGAAAGATACTTGTTCCAAAAAACTACTACAAGTTATATACAAGTTATATATTCATGCCAGAAATGTGTGTGGATCTGACAAATGCATCTCAATGTTTTTTAATTGGAAAAAAGGTGATTTGAGCACAAATATTTCGTTGTTAATAGATTGTGAACAAAATAAGATCTCCCTTTAATTATATATGTTAATAAATATGTATAAAACCAGTCGGTATAAAGTTATCTGAATTAATTTCAGTTAATAAATTGAGAATTATTTGGAAAAATGTGTCTTTTCAAGTATTAATTGAAAATAGAAAAAGTTAGCTAAATTTTTTAATAAACGACATGGTATTTTATGTGATTGCAAAATTTTTTGTGATTTAAATTTCATTATATTAATTGTTTATTAAATGGAAATTTTATTCTTTCTAGAGTCACTTGAGACGTTTAAATGGAGCAAAGTTTGATGTTTTCTTTTAATACCTATATTAATTATTTTTATTATTGTTTTTGGTCTGTTTGAATTTAGGACACATTTTTTGAATATGCTATTAATCTTAGCGGAAGGACATAGAATTTTCCTCTGCACAATTGTTTTTCTACTCATACTGGTAGCTGAAATATATACATAATACATTCTTATTTTTATAGATGCTCAATATAATGAAGTGAACATAAAATTGTTTTATGTCCATGAGCATACTCTTCAAAAATAATGAGTCAGAGATATGGTAATTTTTTCCATTATATATGATTTTCAAATTGCTTTTGAAATATGTACTTCTATACTTTTTAGGCGTCTTTGTGAAAAACCACCCCATCCAAAAATCGCGTAATTTAATCTTGACTCTACCAGAAAGTAATACATTGTTTTTCTCCACGGCCACTTAATAATAAATCAAGATTTTACCTCCTAACTAAAAGTAATATTAATAATAAGAATACCTAGAACGACATAACAAAGTATGTTCAACATTACATTATAATATTCTCCGACATTGAAACTGAGGACGCATGGTATAAACACAAGTCAAAAAGCGTCGAAACAAAAGACGATATTACAATAATATGGGACATGCAAGTACAAACAGATAGGACAATGATGGCGAACAAACCGGATCTAATAATCAAGGACCTCAAAAATAAGACGTGTCTATTAATCGACGTTGCCATTCCATCAGATGCTACAGTAAAGGAGAAAGAGTCCGAAAAAATAATCCAATACCGAGACTTACAAATAGAAGTGCAGAGAATGTGGTGACTTAAAACATCTACCATCCCCATCATAATAGGAGCAACGGGGACTATTCATGATAACTTAGGAGAATTGTTGAACAAAATACCTGGTAACAACAATAAAACCACAATTGGGACACTACAAAAAACTGCGCTCCTGGAGACAGGAAATAATGATTCGTTGTCCACTCAGCTTGGCCTCAAGACGATGAGAACCAAACCTTGTGGACAACAGCCCACCTACCTTTCGGCATATGGCTAAGAGAAAAATCCCAATATTCAGCGAGGCCACTGTCAAGAAGAACCCCTCCCAACAGCCACACTCCAAAAATTAGCAAAGAAAGAAGAATCTGTCCTGTTCCAGTACGAGTATACAACAGGTTCGAATCCTCTTGTGGTGTCGCTGAAGTCAATATTAATGTTAAAGAGTGGTGGTTGCTCATGTGGTATTTATTTGGTCACCGTCGTCGTCTAAAATCATGCTATCGCCCCATTGGTTTATCCATTTTGCTAGTTCCTTGTCAGTTAGGTTAATATCCTTAGGGGGATATTTCATCTGTCTTTGTCGTAATTTGTCAGTTAGTACTTGTCTTGCAGCCTGTCTTATCGGTAGCGAGTAGTCTAGTATAATGTGCCCTTGATTTTCTATTGTATTGCAGTGCGTACATTGTCCATCTGTTTGTCTCAGAGTTGATCGTTTGTAATATTCGTTTAGGTGCCCGTGTCCTGTGAGTAGTTGGGTAGCTTTCCTTGTTAGTATTGGTTCCATACGCCTTACCGTTTTAATTAAGCTATATGTTTTCCTGCCTTTAATTTCTTTATCCCATCTGTCTTGCCAGGCCGTCATTTTGTCGGAATCCCTTCGTCTTCTGATATCCGTCTTTGTGGTTATTTATATGATTTCGTCCGGTTCTGTGTGAGTAATTCTTGCTAATTTGTCCGCTACTTTTATTCCCCAGTTCGTCATTGGCTGTTTTTTGATAGTGTAGTCAATGTTATTTTCTTTAAATAATTCTAAATTCTTTTTGATTAGTATTATTGTTTTGTTCCCGCTGTTTCCGTTCTGTAGTTGTTGTATAAGTTGTCTGAGTCTGTATTTAGTGTAATGTGTGTGACGTTGTTTGTGTGTATATCTTTTAGAATTATGTCTGTGCTCAACTTGATTGCCATTGCTTCTGGCTTGTTAATATCCATTGACGTGATCAATTTGTACTTCGTCTTAATAGATCTGTTTTTTGCAGTTATGTAAATGCCTATTGTCTTGTCACCTGTTTTGTCACTAGCGTCTGTGCAAATTTGTGTATCCGATGCTATGTCTATGTTTGTTATTTTAATGGTTCTATTTGTTGGGTGAGGTAAATATTTAGTAAAAACTTTTGCGTCGTTTATTTGTTGTCTGTTTTCAATATATGATTTATATATTATTTGGGCATCTATGTCTAGTGGTGTTACTCCAGCTAGAACATGTGAGGCAGATGTCTGTGTGGTTTTGTATACTTTTGTAATCGCCAATAAAAATGGCCTTTCTTATGCAGCCAATTATCTTTTTATTCTACTGTCATTGTATCTTTTGCCCCAGATTTCTGCTCCATATAATATCATAGGTTTTATCGCCTTTTCATATATTAATTTGAGAGTTTTTGGTTTCCGTCCCCAATCCCGACCAGATATTATGAACAATTTGTGCCCCACGTCTGCTGCTTTCTGTCTGTTGGTTTTTACGTGGTCAAGCCACAATTGACCTGTGTCTATAGACAATCCTAAATACTGTAATGTGTTTTTTGACTGTAGGAGCTTATTTCGAATTTTTATTCTCGGTTGTCGTGTATATTTATATGGTAAAAAGATAGTTTCCGTTTTACTTTCGTTATAAACAAGTATACTTCGCTCGGCCCAGGTTTCGCATGCTATCCAAATGTGTGACCATTTATCTTCTAATGATTTCAGATTATGTCTGGTTAGGACGATTATTTGATCGTCTGCGAATGCTTGAACTATGTCTTTCACAGTTATTTGTGCGGACTTATGTACTTCCGTGAACCAGTCTTCCATTAATAGTAACCACAGAGTTGGTCTTAGACTTGAGCCTTGCGGACAACCCCTTTCCGTCATGTAAGTTATATTTTCAGTTTGGACTGCCTGAATTTTAAAAAATCTATGCACATCTTCTGTACATTTCTAGGTGTGTTCATCTTATTTAGTCCAAAGGCAATCGCTGGTATCCATGCCGAGTTGAAAGCGTTCTTTAGATCGAGTGTTATTATTAGAGTATGTAGCTTATCGCTTTTGTTCTGAGTGATCCTATCTGTTACTTGTGCTATAGCGTCCATGGTTGAGAGACCTTGTCTGAATCCATACTATTGATTACTTAGGTTGTTAGTTGACTCTAGATAATGTGCTAATCTCTTGGCTATCATTTTGTCTAAGATTTTGCCCATTGTCGGTAGAATGGGTCCCTTGCCCCCGTCCTTCTTTGGCAGCCATACCATATTTGCATTTCTCCACACTTCAGGAAAAATTCCATGTGTTAAGCATTCATTATATAGATTTGTTAATATTGTGGCGTCCTGTTTGTGGACAAGTTTCAAGATATCTTTGTTAAGTCCATCTTGTGCAGTTGCTTTTCGGTTTTTCATTTCTTGTAATGTTTGTGTGATCTCATCTTGTGTGAATTTGGTTTGATCCGGACCGTTGCTTTGTTCATATTGTTTTGACCTTATATTTTTGTGTGACTCATTGTCCTCGGGTACACCATCAGCTGGGAAGTATTTTTGGTGTAAGTAATGTATCGTTTCAACTCTGTTTTCTTCTGTTTTGCGTCTAATAGTTTTGTAAGCGATGTCCCATGGGTTATCGGGGTCGTTATTTGTAAAGTATGGTCTTATAGATTCTTGTTTTGTCAGTTTTATCAAATTCTTGTTAACCCTGCGTTGTGATGTATAGGTGTTTTTGGCTCTTAATCTATTTATGGGGTCTTGTTCGTTTTGAAATTTCTTTCTCAACTCATTTGTCATGTGTCTTTGGGCTGTCAGTTCGGACGGCCACCAAATTTGGGGCTTTCTCTTTTGTTTGTTGGGTCTGTGTGTAGTTGATTCTACTATGTCTTATATTTTATTTTGCGTTTTTATAATTTTGTCATTTATTGGTCCACTCATCTCCCAATGTGTATTTTGTATTAAGCGAGTCAACTTATGTCTGTCAATACTGTCCCAGTTTATTCTGCTCACTTTGTGATGCTTAGTTAATTGAGTTACTAGTTCGAATCTGATGTAATGGTGGTCACTCAAGGTCTCTTGGTCAGAAACCGTCCAGTTTTGTATGTGTATATTTTTGGTTAGAGTTAGATCTATCCAACTCCTGCCTCTTGAATTTTGAAAAGTGGGGTCGCTATCGTGGTTGTTGTTTATGGAGACAGCCCACATAATCCGATGAGCCCTAGGATAAAGATAAGACCATTTATTCTTAGGAACAGGGAGTGTTCTTGATAAATGGAAAAACGCCAACTAACCATGGTTGATTAATAGTGATAATAATAATAATAATAATAATAATAATAATAATAATAATAATAATAATAATAATAATAATAATAATAATCTAATAAATCACACAGAACTAGAAACTGAATCTATCAGTATTAAAAGAGGAATCTTTCAAGAAGATACACTTTCCGCTCTATGGTTCTGCTTGTGTTTAAACCCATTATCACGTGGCCTAAACCACACAGGATATGGAGCAACTATTAGAGCGGATCGAAACTCAACAACCATAAGTCATCTATTCTTTATGGATGATCTGAAACTATATGCCGCGTGCAAAAAACACCTAGAATTCAACTTAAAACTCATGCACCAGTGGAGCACAGATGTCGGAATGTCGTTTGGTATGGAAAAATGCCAAACTGTATCGGTTGAAAAGGGAAAGCTGAAAGAAGGAGAACCTACAGAACTAGAGCCAGGCAAATATATTGAAGCCATGACAGACAAACCCTACAAGTACTTAGGAATCCTTCAGACACACAAGATAGAACATAAAGAAATAAAAGCCATATTAACCACCGAATTCGAAAAACGCCTTTACAACCTCTTAAAAAGTAAGCTAAATTCAAGAAACCTTACCACGGCCATAAATAGCTACGCCATATCCGCTCTTCAGTACTCCTTCGGAATAATTAAATGGACTCAAACGGACCTGGAAGCAGTAAACAGAAAGATTAGAACCGAGCTAACAAAACATAGAAAACACCATCCAAAAGCGTCCGTCGAAAGGGTAAATTTACCTAGAGAAAAAGGAGGTAGAGGAATAAAAGATGTTGTGGAAGCTTGCACTCAGCAAATTGCAGGCATGAGGAGTTTTTTCCGCCACCAAAATAGTCAACTTCATAAAGCCATAGTGAAAACAGATACGGGTTATACACCTTTAAACCTAGGCATGGAAAACTTTACGCCCTTTAATACACGAAATGAGGAAGATAAAGTTAGAAATTGGCGTTCAAAAGAATTGCACGGAAGATTCATTAATGATTTACAGAAAGACACGATAGATCAAGCTAAATCGGTTGAATGGCTTAAAACTGGAACGCTGTTCCCAGAAACTGAAGGTTTTATGGTTGGTATACAAGATCAGGTTATAAAAACAAGGAATTACCAAAAGTATATCTTGAAGGAAGAAATACCAACAGATAGGTGCAGAAAGTGCAACAGAAGTCAAGAAACGATTGAACACATTCTTTCTAGTTGCCAAAGCATAGCTGAAACTAAATATCTAGAACGACACAACAAAGTTGCCACAGTAGTATACCTAGAAGTACTGAAAAAACTTAACCTTGATCCACAAAACAACGAGCCATATTTCAAATATAAGCCCCCTCCAGTTATCGAAAATCAGTATGTTAAGATCTACTGGGATAAAACTATCATGACGGACGTAACAGTACGACACAACAGGCCGGACATCACAGTCATTAATAAACAATCCAAGCAAGCTCTGCTTATTGACATATCGATCCCAAATAATTCTAACACAGAAAGCAAATACAATGAGAAACTAAGCAAATACGCCGAGCTAAGACCGAAATAAAAGAATTGTGGAATCTTAAAGAAGTCAAGATCATTCCAGTTGTTTTATCCTGTATGGGGCTAATTCCCAAGAAACTAAGTACTTCCCTCAAAGACATTGATATTCCTGAGTCAACCTACCGATTAATGCGAAAATCTGTAATCCTGGATGCGACAAACATTGTTAGGTCATTTCTAGAATAGTGACACCCAACGAAAGTCTTGCTGTTGAGGCCGACTGTCGTTGAAACACGCCGGGTGTAAATCCGGTGACACAAAAAGGAAAATAATAATAATAATAACAATAATAATAGATAGATAACTAGATAGATATACGTTTATTGACAACTTATACATATATATTATGTTTGAAGTCAGTTACAATGGCAGACATGATAAAAGGAATACAACAATAATAAAAATGAAACGCAACACATAATTTAAAACTAGATTGAAAGGTAGTAAAACATCAACTCATAATTGAATGTAAAATAAATAGAATTAACATTGACGGTCCCTGGGCGCAAATTTGAAAAAATCATCGATACTCTAAAAACGGCTCAGTGAATTTAATAAATTCACGAAGACTTTTAATTTGGAGATCGAGACCTCTAAAAAAACTATTGAAAACATTGTAAAGTTCAACATTCAGTTTATTTGCCTGGGTAGTTCTGATCCTGGAGAAAGGGGCCACTAGATCCACCGCATTCCTCGTGCCGTAGGTATGAATGTTAGTGTGTGCATTATAATTAGATCTATTTTTGTGAACCAATATTAATGTTTCATAAATGTACAGACAAGGAACCGGCAAAATCCTACACTCCCTAAACAGCGCAAGGCAGTGCGAACCATAAGGAGCGTTCCCGATAATCCTCACTGCCGATTTCTGAGGAGCGACAACTTTATAAGCCCCACTAGAGTTTCCTCAAAATCCAATGCCATAAGTGAGTGAATGGTGCCAAAATACGCAGTACGAAGGGCACTGGTTTGCAAGCAATGCCGATGGTGAATTAATAGATTTATACAACTGACTTTGTTTGTAAAAATATGAAAATTGCAGAATCCTGAAGAATCATTATATTACTTTTATTTTAAAAGGAGAACCGTCCGATATAGAAGATGTGGGTCACCCTGACTGGGTCCCTTGTATTAATATGAAATATGCAAAAACATTAAGCAGCGATTGAATGTTTATTACAGAAATAAAAAACTAGGAAGGCTTTAACAAAACTAGAACGGTCTCAAAGAAAGGAGAAAAGAGTGTATTAGATAAAAAATTGTTATAGGATCAAAATTTTGTTGTGCTACTCCTGGGGGCTAATCCTTGACCATTTGCACCCTAACGAATACTGACTAATATCGATGTTGCCTCAGTAATACATAGAATACTGTATGCGGAATGGTTAATTGTGATAAGAGCGAATACTGGTTAAGTTGCGAATGAGTGATTGAGCAGGGGGGCTATTCTTGACCATTCGCAACATTACGAATACTCGCTAATATCGTTGTTTCCTCAGTAATACATGGAATAGTGAATGCAGATTGGTTAATTGTGAGAATAACGAATACTCGTTACGTTGCGAAGGGTCAAAAATTAACCCCCCGTTGATTTACATATTTTGTAGGTGGTGATTTATTAAATTTTTTCAGACTAATAATGATGTGGCTGAAGATATAACTCATAAGATCTGATCATTCGTAACGCTGTAAATTCTCATTCTATTTCCCAAACTGACTTGCACATGGCAGAACTAAGCCTTCCTTTTTGTAGAACTCTGCACTTTAGAAGAAAATGTGAAGAGTTTGCTAATAAATATCAAAAACAAGGAAAACTTCGTGTTTTATTTCCCAAATATTGAAACATTAAAAATGTATACACAACAAAATAAAAGAAGTGTGAACTGAAACAAACACAAACATATTTTAAACGCAGCTTAGACAATACTGTGGGCTTCGTAGAACTTTCTGTCATTCCCAAACAGTCCATGTGGCACCATTCTATTTAACAATTACCATTATCACAAACAGTTATAGGTCGTTTGTCAACAATCGAAACTTGTATAATACTACTTACTAAGTGCAGGCATATTGACATTTATAAAACAATAAACTTTTCTGAGATTCCTAAGCCCAAAAATCTTTATTAAATAATACTTGTTCTATAAATAGTTCTTTAGCACTCCAGATCACAAAACGATATCTTAGTCGCATCCATCTGTTGTTGAATTTGATAAAAATAACCATAAATATGTGGTATCCAACAATCTTCTAGTGAGGACAAGATAAGTAACAATGATCATATTGGCTAGTGGAGGAAATTTTGTCGCATCTGTGGAGACGTCTTCACTTTTTAAAGTTAAAGGGTCCAGGTTCAAGTTACAAATAACACTTTACTTTTGATTAAACCTACTGGTTCGCCACTTCAGGATCCTTCGTTGATAATAATTTGAAATACTCACTCATGATGATAACTTATCAAAAATAGAAAGAAATAATCGCTCAAATCACGATTTTTTGCAAAAATCGAAAAACATCCCACGTTGCACGGATTTATTAGTTTGTCCTCTGATGGGCATATTTAATTAAATCAGCTGTTTTCGTGCCCTATTACCAAAATAAGTCCAAAAGAGGTTAGGTGTTAGGTGGCATGAAACGTGCGAGTCGCGGAGGTTGGCACATTTCAACATGCGCACTTCTGTTTTCAGATAAAAATGAAACTTGAAAGTTTTTCATCTCTTACTTTATTTTTATTTTTTTATATGAGCTGTATAAAAGCATACATCGTTACCCACAATGTCAACTTTTATTTTTGTTTTAATTGTTTTTCTCACTTTTATTTTAACCTTCATAAACCCGTGGTCCAAAACTTACATTAAATACCGAGTGGGGTCCAAATGTACCCCAACATATTTTTGGCTTATTATTATTTTTTTGATGTTATAATTAGGGAATATTAAAAATAAAACACATTCTGCTTATAAAAAAATATATTTTTACATAAAAAAGTTGTCTGCAGATGAATGCATTGTAAGCACACTTTGAAAAAATATTATGAAATGATTAGAAATATTCAAAACAAAAATAATTCTGAAAAAAGAAAAAGCATTTTAGTGACATTTTAAATAATTATTTAATTATCACACTTGTTACAAACTTTTATATTTTTTTAATGTTCTGCACATACGAACTGATTACACCGAATACAAAACTTTCGAGATTTCCTGTCTTTACTTCTGTCGCATAAGAAACATCGCTGCTTTCTGCCAATCACGGGAACAGTTTGTTCATTCCTTATGTTTAATTCTGGCAAAATGGTTAACATGGATTGTTTTATATTGGAATGTAACGACTTGTCATTTTGGTATCTACGAATAATGTTTCTTCTAATTAATTCCTGGCCCAACTCCAACAAAAACATTCTTCTCCTATTTAAGTGATTTTTTTTCCAATCTGGATTTTTGAACATCCAAAGTTTATATGCGTTGATGCCACCAATGTCCAGCAGATGAAAAAATGTTGCCATCGGCCACCGATTACTTTTTCTTTGCGTCGTGAATTCCTTCGCTAATTTATCCGTCGTGTCCACTGCACCCTTTGTTTTATGGTATTCTAAGATAATGTCTGGTTTGTAATTAGTTTTTGCTCCACATATTTTGTCATCGTTATGTTCTGTCGATAAAAGAACAACTGCCGCATTTTTTTTTGGTACGTAGGAAACTAGGGTTTTATTCTCCATAAAAGCAAACATGCTTGAAAAGTCCTTCTTATATCTTGCTGGAAGTAGTTCTTTTGGAATATAAGGTTTATTTTTACGCAGTGTACCACACAAGGTGAGGTTTTTATGTAAAAGCTTATTAGCTAACTCAATACTGGTAAAAAAGTTATCAGTAGTTATTCCATATCCTGAAGATAAATGGTTTACCAGGTCCATCACTACCCTTTGTCCTTGGCCTTTCTCAGGTTTGTTTCCTACTTTACCTAAAATTATTTATTATTATTAGGTTGCATATTCGCTGTATATGCCGAACTACAATCAGCCAGTGCCCAAATTTTTAAGCCGTACTTTTCCGGCTAACTCTTCTTGTAAACCCGAAAAGGAGCCTTGCCTCGGAATGGGACTAACTGCTCATCCACGCAAGTGTTCAGATGGATTAAACGATTTCTTGTAATTTGTTACAAGACCATCAAAAACATTTCTAATTGGGGCAAATTTAGCAGTGCGTTTTCTTTCTTCTCTTGTTTAGAAATTGTCGAATCTTAGAAACCACATAATCTGTTGGAATCTGTTGCGAGACAAGGCAGATGATACTAGAGGCCGACATAAAGTTGGACCTTGACTCCATATTACACATATTGGCTCTTAAGGAGCGTGCCAGGCTCCAAAAATAATAAGCAAACCAATAAATGCTTCCACTTCTTCTTGCACAAAAGAAGAAAAGGCCGTTCTATTTCTCGCATAATATGATTTGGCTTTTCTATTCGTCTCCGATAAAATCACATCCATAATATCTTGTGAAAAAAATAGTTCAAAAGCTTCTTTTATGGTGGAAAATTGGGAACTATATCTAGTCAAACCTGGTGAACCTTTTGAATATTACATTTTCGCCTCATGATCTTCGTAGTAAATGGAACCCTTGCCCACACAATACCATCTTTAGACGAATAAGTTGGATGATCGGTATAAAAGTTTACTGACGGGCCTACTTCATCTGCAGAATCTGTCGACTCATTTTCCCTATCACTAACTTGTAAAACGTCATCTATCTCATCAGTTTCAGTCACTATGTCAGTCTCCTCAATATCACTTGCACCATCCTCTAGTGCTTAATCATTAAAAAAGTGTCGTTATCGTCCATTTCTAATATCGCCAATAGTTCTTCGTCAGTTAGCTTATTTTCATTTTGAAACTTCCGTGGTTCACTCATTTTTATGAACGCGTACTCGACAAGCAAACGTGACTAAACACACTAAAATTATACTGAGATAAATACGTGCAGAAAGCCGCTATTAAATAAATTGGGAATCCCCGAGAGCGTTGACGCCAAGAAACGGGGAATCCCCGTCGTTTGAACAAGTTGCGGTTCATTTGTACCCCGGTAGGTTTTTAACGTAGGCAAAATTTATAACTGTCGTTACATACCGAGCGGGGTGCAGCTGGACCCCAAGCAACAAAACTCTCTATAATTAGTTACAATGAAAAGCAATTAATTCAAAATTTTGTATATCAATTTAGATATATATTTAAGAAACATAGCTCGAAGGAAATTGAATAAAAAGAACTATTTTAGAAAATATACCCAAAAATTCATGCCTGGGGTACAGCTGTACCCCGCTCGGGTTTATGAAGGTTAATTTGCCTGTATAAACTCACTTACGTCCAAAAGACGTTAGCTGACGGATTACGTGCGAATCGCGGCGATTGACACATTTCAACACGCGCCCTTTTGTTTTCAGATTAAAATAAAAGTAAAGTTGGACGTCTCTTCTTTAATTTTTATACGAGCTGTATAAACGCATACATCGTTACCCACAAGGTAATCTTTTATTTTAATTCTTATTTTTAATTGCCTGTTTTAACCCACTTACGTCCAAAAGACGTTAGGTGACGGGTTACGTGCGAAGCGTGGCGATTGACACATTTCAACATGCGCACTTATGTTTTCAAATAAAAATAAAAGTAAAGTTGAGCATCTCTTATTTTATTTTTATTTTTATATGAGCTGTATAAACGCATACATCGTTACACATAAGGTCAACTTTTATTTTTATTTTAATTCTTATTTTTATTTGTCTGTATAAACCCGCTTTTAGAGAGTTGCACTATAAGATTGAGAATCTCAGAATACTATTTGATAGTCAGCTCGTTTACAACGAACACATAAGCTTCATTCTCTTGAATACATCATGTATATTGAGCTTCCGTTGTTAACATCGAAAACGTGGAGACAATTTTTATTTGAACCTTCTATAAAAATAAAAAAATATCGTACATCACATTCATCCATAGTAAATTCAGTCATAAATTCATCACAGCTTCATTCCAAGAATTCAAATAGCTCAAATAAATATCAAGTATATGGTTTGAAAAGTTATGGTTACCATTTTTACATGTGTGAAGATGCAGTAGAACTACTTAAGATGTTTGTTATAGATCCCTTCCATGTATCACAGACGTAAGAACGCAGGGTCTGTGGTTCAGCTCTAAATTGATAATGTGAATTAATTCGTATCGATAGAGACAGGATGATTTGAAAATTTAATTATAAGTTTTAATGTGCTCTATAATAATTTTTTGCTTCATTATCACATTTTGGCAATATAGTCAAACAGACCGGGTTAATCATTAAAATACACTCGTAGATCAGTGAATTCTACTTTTGAGTTCTGCACAAATAAATTAAATATACAGGGTGTTACTTGTAGGAGATATGACATCATCGCTATTTTTTTTAAATGGAAACCCCCAATTTTTATTGCGGATTTTGGAAAAGCTCATTTTTTACGTACAATAAGCTCATTTTTGGTTAAACAGGTTGTTCGAATTTAGGCGGGCTCTACCTTTTAAACCGATTGTATTCAATGAAGTAGTGAATAAATTCGTTAAAATCGTAATCGTAATTGAAAGACAACATTATCGTTGACGGAGATACAAGTTTTTACGATATGAACTGAATAAAATTAACCGTTACAAATAATATTTACGTATTTTGAATATATTTATTATAAGTGTTCATTAAAATCAATAATAACTACATTAACTGTCTAGTTATTGCAGCCAAATTTTGCCTCACCGCTTGTTCTCGGCGACGAAGACGAAGTCTATTTTCATCGTTGTCATCATTAATAGAAAAGTATTCATCTACTTCAGGAATATTTTCTGGTTCTTCGAAGTCAGGATCTCTTAAATGTTTTGCAATGTTATGCAATATAATACATGCCTCTATTATTTTTGAGACGTTTCTAAGTTTCACCCGGAAGACATTCTAATATGGGAAAGCGTCGTTTCAACTGCCCAAAGCACCTTTCGATTACAACCCTTTCCTATTGCAACAGTGCATTGAATACCCTCTCTGTATGATTAATTGGATTTTTGAATGGTGTCATTAATTAGGGTTCTATACCATATCCACTATCACCGTCCAATACCGCATTCTGTGATATATGCATAACTTGATTAACGTGAGAGTTTTGCTAAAGTCGTGAGTCATAAGTAACATGAGTATTTTGCAGTGGCCAACTAGAGGGATAAAAATGTTGTTGGTCATAATATGAGGGGAGGGGGAGGGAAGGCGTTGGCTGAATTTAATGATTTTAGATTTTGTGTAGGATAAATATACGTCCGTGGCAGTATATGATTAGATCATCTGCATATAGGACGTGTCTAATTCGTGAAGAAAGATTAGAGCATAAATCGTTTATAGCTAAATTGAATAGTGTCGGACTTAAAACCGAGCCCTGTGGAACCCCATCCGATTGGATGTAAGCTGATGAGAAAATGCCATTAACTGAGACTCTGTACGATCGTGACGATAGAAAAATTTTGGACAAACTGAAATATGTTGCCATTGATGTTATGAAGGGTGAGTTGGTTCAGTAAAGAGTGTCTACTAATGGTATCAAAGGCACCTTCAATGTCAAAAACAGCGGCAATACATTTGTGCTTCTTATTTAATGACTCGGAAATATGGCTTTGAAGAAGTACTAGGTTGTCATGGACTGAGCGATTTCGTCGGAAGCCTGACTGCTCTTTAGCAATTATGTTATGTTTGTCAAAGTACCATAAAAGCCTTTTGTTAATCATTCTTTCAAAGATCTAGCACATGGTACATGGTAATGATATTGGTCTATAAGCACTGGGTGAGGTAACCGCCTGATTTGGTTTTTTAATGGGAATTATGACTGAGGTTCGCCACTGGTTGGGGATTGTGTTGGAAGTCCAAATTAAGTTGTATATTTCAAGAAGTTTTCGTTAGCTTTCAAAGGATAGTTTTTTTATAAAGATATAGGGGATATCGTCAGGACCAGAAGCAGTGTTCTTGGATGTTTGGATGGCCGAAGTTAGTTCTCTGTGAGAGAAAGAAGAATTTAGATAAGTGATGTCTTGAGTTGTTATGGTAGAAGATATAGGAGGTGTGGCAGTCAATGCTTCATGTGGGGTGGGGTTGATTTTGCTTCTGAAAATCTCAAAAAAATGTTTGGCTACAATTTCACCAATTTCTTGATTCTCACTAATTACAGTGTTGTTAGAGATAAAATTGGCTATTTTAAGACTAGTATTGTTTTCTTGAATTTGTCTAATTTTTTTCCATAGAACAGTGGGATTAGCATTTTCGTTGATTGAGGACACATAATTTCTCCAAGAAGATTTTTTAATTTGTTTTATGGTATATCGAGTCTTGGCTCTGGCTTTTTTGAGTTTTAAGAGATTATCTTGGCTCTTGTTTATTCGGTAATTTTTAAGTGCAAATTTTTGTTCATCTACAGCAATTTGACAGGAAGTATTCCACCAGGGAACTGTTTTTCGTTTGTTTGAAATGATATACATTGGCAGCTGAAAGTAAGGCGTTTGTAATTAACGTCAAATTATCGTCGGAGAACGAGAGGGTGGATAAAGTGGTATCTGTATGAGTTGTGTAACTGGGCCAGTCAGCATTGTTTAGGCGCCAGTAGCTCCTGGTTAAACTTTGTTGAATATTTGGTTCATTGGATGATATGAAGATGGGATAGTGATTGCTGTCGTAAAGGTCATCGGCAATTTGCCAAGTTAGTAGAGTAGCTGATTTAGGGTCACTGAAGCTCAGATCTATAGAGAAGAGAGTTTCGGATGGAAAGTTGAAATGTGTACTGGAGCCTGTATTCAATAGGCAGGATCCTGTGCAATTGATTACTCTTTCAATAGTTTTCCCTTTACTGAATGTATAGTTGGATCCCCACATGATGTTGTGGGCGTTAAAATCACCTACAAGAATATATGGTGTAGGAAGTTGGTAGATAAGGTTTAATAGCTCTGTATCTTTAAATGGGTGGTTAGGTGGAATATATATGTTACAAACAGTAAGCCTATTAGGGCAACAAGTGGTTATGGCAATGGCCTCAAGATCTGTTGTGAGTTGGAGGTGAGACAAAAACAGTTCGCTTGAAATAAAGATTGCGGATAAAGTGATATCCTTCAAGGTTTTTTAGCTTGGGGAGTTTGGATAATTTGGTGTTGGTTTCTTGAAGGCATATTATTTCAGGCTGTTCATCGACAACTAGTTGCTGGATTCTTCCTAATCGAGGAAAGAATCCATCATAGTTCCATTGAATTGATTTGAAGGTAGCTCTTGACTTGGAGGTGATAAGGATGGCTGTGAGGATTTTTGCAGGCATTCTTCATCAGTTCGATATTCGGAGGAAACGCTTATATTATCAGAGTTTTCGGGATTTATTTGTTGTTTATTTTTTTCCTAATTCTTGTAAGGCGGTTTTTGAGGGACCTTTTCTTCGTTTCGGTATACAGGAGGGATATGTCATTAAGTAATCCTTGAGTGTTTGAGGTGAAGATTGAAGCTTCCTTGAGAGGATCTATATTCCCATGTGTATTTTCTAAGAAAACTGTGAATTGGGTTTCTGTAAGAGTGAGATCCGATAGATTTTTTTCATAAATAGCGTGTATTGCCTTTTGAATGGAAGGTGTTAAATTATGACGATCAGAGCTTATTGTTTTGGATTTTTTCTTTAGATGTTTAGAGGAGGTATTAGGGTTTGTAAATTAAGGGGGGAGCTGCTGTCTATTTGGGTCAGACCCTTAGAAATTTTGAAATCCGATACAGTGAACACTTACGAGCATACAGATTAAAACAACCAGATAAATCCCATTTCGCAAAACATCTACTTCATACCAATCATTCATTGACACCTAACACAGAACTAGAAGTACTACATATTTGTGATAAGAAACAAGAACTGGATTTCTTTGAAGAGAATTCAGTAGACACTTAAGAAACTCACAATATGATTTCGTCAATGAACAGATGAATCTAAGGAGTTCTCCACTATTAAACTGTTTTCTTAAGTGATTATTGTAAAGATCAGCAGATATAGTTTTCCTGGTTTTCTATATCATTGCACAGTTACACTGATCTTAAGTCGAAAAATGATATTCAGGATATCCACATAGGGCTAATAATATCTAAGCTTCAATATTTGTAATATCACATCTCCTTCCTTTTTTCTATTAACATATATTAAGTCAATCACAAGGTAGGTCACTTCTTGGTCTAGCCAAAAATAACTACTAAACATCAGGTAGGCATCAAATGAAATGTAACTTCTGTCATTCTGACGATGAGATTCAGTTATCGAAACAATTGTCAATTTTTTAGAATTTTCAACATTTCTCATTATATTGGGGAATTAGCTAGAAACATTGAGTTCCATTTAAAACACTAATATGAGTACATTACACGAAGTAAGGGTCGAGACAGTTAATTTCATGAACAACAAAATGTCTTTTTTCCACTACTAGCTGTGAAGTTGACCATTATTGTGTCATCTAGCCAACTGAGAAGTTGAATTTCTCTATTAGTGGTTAATAATTTTTTCTATTGTTAACCTAGGTCAGTAATGGACAAATTCAAATGTTTTGAGAATTCAGGGATAATAGCTTAACAAAAACTAGTACAACATAATTTTGTATACCCAGGAGATAGTGTTTAACATATTTACTGCTTGAAATCACCTAACAAGATAAAATTAATTCAATAAAACTGTCATTAGTTTAAAATTTGCGCTCAGCCAAAAATTTCTGATGACATAAGGAGTGCGTTCATAATATATGGGTGAGGTGAGGAGCGAAAACAAGTGTCAGTGTCAGTCAAATGACGGAGTAAACGCCTTGGGAGAAATCAGTTTGAATGATTTGTAGATCGACACTAATAAAATTTGACATTGAAATGTGCTGTTTATTTTCCGTTAATTTTAGAAAAACGAGGATCGAGGAATGTTTTTACCTTCAACATTATCACCAGTGGAACTTGACAATCTGTTGTTGAAACTGGTAGCTGACCTTGACCCACATAGACAAATAATATATTACTTTTTCTATGGTGAAGCATATGTTAAATGTTTTATGAACGCTCAGTTTGTACCCAAGTGTTGTGAACTCACTACCGATGTAATTGTTCAAAGTTCAAAGTAAAACATAAACCACGTTTTGTGAAATTTTTGGATGTGATCGTATAATTGGTTTCGTTAATTCGTTGCATTTAATATTCGTGATTATGAACTATAGGAATAATGGTATTCTATTGCTGTGTGATTAAATTATACCTACATGATTTTTATGATATTTTTTTTTTATTTTTGATTTTTGTCTTAAATTTGGCTAGTAGTGGATAAAAATGTATATACACCACGGTGGTGAAGACATTTATAAACCTCGCACTTTATTCCGCTCGGGGCAAAGCCCCTCGCGAAATAATTTTGGAACTCGGTTGATAATAATAGTCTTCACCACCTTAATTTGATTATAATTTTTGTAATTTTTTATGTACTGCTAAATGCTTTCGATACGTTTTTCTAGACAAAATTCCTTTAGGAGCTTCATCTCTATTTTTCACGAATTTCAACTAGTCGACTAAACTATTCGTTTGACAGTTTCAGATCGTATATAGGAACATTGTAAAAAGATCAGTATCTGGAATTTTTCCTGCTAATGTGTGTCCTACACCAGCATAATATTTGTTGACTGAATTTACTATTTTTTTTATCTGTTAACCGGTTTACGTTTGATAAATTTATAAAAGGAATATTTGTTTTAGGCCTACTTTCTCCACATTTCTCATTAATACAAACCCATAGCGATTTGAACGAGTTTTTATTTTTATATATATGTTCGATATATCAATCTTGTTTACCTTTTTTTGTAAGTTTATTTAAATTGTTTTTATAGTAGATATTTCTTTCAATTGCATTATTTATATGGTTGTTCAGCGTTAGACTATAAAGTTTCTTTTTTTATTTTATTGAATTAATTAATTCATCGTGATTTATTCATAATTTGATTTTTTTTTGAATTTTTCAATGTAAAATTTTAGTTTTAGAATAACATTATTTGAAATATGATTCAAACTGTTTTCAGTATTAAAAATCTCCCAATTTCCGTTTCTTAAATCGAAATACAAAGTATCTTAATTTGTAAATAGTTTTAATTTTCTAGAAATATTTCCACTTTCATTTGAATTCATTCGAAATGTGAGGCAATAGGTACATAATCTGTTATATTATAATTGAAAAAATAGGATTCAGTTTTAAATTCTAGACTGTTGTTTATTCAGCTCATGAAAAAATGATCTATTTTTATTTTTCTACAGGTTCAGTGTCATCTAGCAAATTTATGTTTATATCACCATTGAATACATTCATTTCTTTCAAATTAAAAGTGGTGAATAAATTAATAAAATCTGAGTTGAAAGCTCTATGACATGTATTTGAAGATCGGTAAAGAGCAAGCATGTTCATGCTTAGTTTATTTAGTCCAATATCAACGATTTCAACTTTACTGTCTCCTATTAACGTACTGTTAATTTTATATTTTTAGGTGATTAGAATAAATGTATTATCACTAACGGTAACTCAGGTGGTATATAAAAAATATTTTCAGCGGTTATTTTCCAATAAGCAAATAAAGTAATAATAATACGACTCACCTAAAGGTATATAGCACTGGTTATGAAAAGAAGGCTGTAACGTAGCGCTGAGTAATCCCAAAATTGCTTGAGGAAATTCCGTGATCAGAAACAATAACAACACAGCCACTAACATACCGGAAGTCCTATCAGCTTGCTTGTCTTTTTTCACTTTGTGATTGATCATCGGTTTCGAATCTGATTGGAGATTATTTAAAGGAAGTCTGTTTTGCAACAACCGATTTTTCCTCTTTTTAGTTTCCAATAAAACCAAAACCAACTTTGTAGACAAAATCGTTAAAAGTACGCACGGAACTAGTTTGATAATAACGGTGTATAACCAAAAAACTAATATGGAGTAAAATTCGTTCACGTACTGAACCACGTATACTGTACTAAAATGAATCTCGGTTTCATTTGATTCCACATTGATTAATTTTTCATTAACATCAGTAGTTCTATTTAACGGAAGAACTTGATATGATAGATACAGTGGAAAACAAATCAGTGGACAGAATAAATATGTACAGATGATAACTAATACGGTTTTTCGTAAATCACACCAAAACTTTGAAATGGGTGGATTTTTAATAGTCAGATATCTCCATAACGCTAAAATAACTGTCAAACAACAAGAAACGAAATGAAACAGCAAACTAAAAACAGCGTGAAATATCATAAAAATCGCCCAACTGTAAGTAAAGTAACTGGTATATTTTCGTTTTTCCAAATCGAAGTAACCGTGATAAGAAAAAGGAATATACTCAACCATAACTAACAAATCTGCAACAGCTAATCCCGTTAAAATAAGATTCGTCGAACATCTCATTTCCTTTCGAGTTAAAACACAGATATTCAAAACGTTAGCTATAGATCCTAGAACACACACTATTATACTTAGAGGACCGTGTAGCTCCTCGTAATTTTTTTGGAAACCCGCTAAATCGCAGTACTTCGTTGTTGCATTCATTGTTTTTTTTTATTCAACTTCAACTCGTCACAAACTTTTAAAAGTTTACGCGACACAATGTTGCGCTTCGATGTTTGGCGATTGCATCGTCGACATATGAGAAAAGCGTCTGATACCGGAGGAACCTGTAACACCGCGGATACACTAATATTTTGCGGTCGCATGCGCGATAATATTTTGTGTTTGGGTAACGCGGCGATAGGTTGAAAAGTGATAAAAATTCTGTTAAGAAAATTGGGAAAATTATATTATTATATTTTGTTTGCCTTTAATAAGAGTTACAGTGTGACTATTAATTAATCGGTTCTTGATAATTTGCAAGTAACTACATTTGTGCCTATCTTATACAAGGTGTTCCGTAAATAAGAACCGTAAATTTGAGGCATGATAGATCGCTAAGATATATTTAAAATGTCCAAATGCAACTTTCCCATAACCTTCATAGTTTGTGATATACAACCCAACTAACAATTTGCTATTTTATAATAGTCGTAGAAATGTCTTGGCGATAAATAGTATAAAACAATGTTAGCCTCAGAAACGTTTTCAAACTATTTATTGAATATATATAAACACAAAATGGGCACAATTTATAAAATATTTTGTTTATATAATTTATTTTATAAGTGCTACAGCGACTACTATAAAACAAATATACAATATTTATCGTAAAATAATCATATAGTAATTTTTGTTCTGCTATTTTTGAATGCGCGGAGTCTCAATATGTTCAAGGTTCAGAGACACCAGTGTAAAATCAAATTACTATGTTAAAAGTAAACCTTGGTTTGATAATGAGTGTGTGGATGCAAAAAAGCTCTTGAACGCTGCATTGAAATTATTTAAAAAATATCCCTCTGATGTTTCTCAAAAGCTAAACTACACGCCAGATAAGCACAATTATAGAAAACTAACAAGGACAAGAAAAAATCATATAACGATGCCTTTATAGCCCGTTTAACAGGCTCACGTAATCCTAAAGACTTTTGGTGTTTTAAATGAAACTCACTGTTTCTAGCTAATTCCACAATATAATAAAAATTGTTAAAAATTCTGAAAAATTGACAATTGTTTTGATAAATCAATATCATCGTCAGAATGACAGAAGTTGCATTTCATTTGATGCCTACCTGATGTTTAGTAGTTATTTTTGGCTAGACCAAGAAGTGACCTAACTTGTGATTGACTTAATATATGTTAATAGAAAAACGAAGAGGATGTGATATTACAAATATTGATGCTTAGATATTATTAGCGCTATGGTGATATCCTGGATATCATTTTTCCTATTAAGATCAGTATAACCTTGCAATGATATAGAAAACCAGGAAAACTATATCTGCTGATCTTTACAATTATCACTTAGGAAGACAGTTTATTAGTGGAGAACTCCTTAGATTTATCTGTTTATTGACGACTTCATATTGTGGGTTTCTTAAATGTCTTCTAATTTCCAATTCTTCAAGGGAATCCAGTTCTTGTTTCTTTTCACAAATATGCAGCTTTTCTAGTTCTGTGTTAGGTGTCAATGAATGATTGGTGTCAAGTAGATGTTTTGCGTAGTGGGATGTATCTGGTTGTTTTAATCTGTATGCTCGTAACTGTTCACTATATCGGATTTCAAAATTACTAAGGGTCTGACCCAAATAGACAGCATTACATTCTGGACATTTGAGTTTATATATAGCTGATTTCTTTGATGGTGGTATTTTTGTTTTTACATTTAACAATTTTGTACTAACGTTACTTTCTGTTTTAAAAGAAATTGTTGTATTCGTTGCTAGAGATATTATCTTTGAAATATTATTAGAAATATTTCTTGCATATGTGATGGTTTTATAAGTTTTTATTTCATCAGTTTGTTTAGGAAATATTAGTTGTAATGCCACTTTTTCCTCTTTTTTATTAATCAGCTTATTTATCATATGTAATGGATAACCGTTGGATGTTGCCATTTGTCTAATTGTATTAATCTCTCTATCAAAATTACATTCGTTCGTAGGAACTGAAAAAGCTCTATGTATCGTTGAATTATATGCCACTAGTTTATGTGACATAGGGTGATTGGAACTATATGGAATTGTCACATCAGTGTGTGTTGGTTTTCGGTAAATTGAATAATCAAGTACATGATTAACTCTAAAACAAGCTAATATTTCATCTACATATCTATTCCAAAATAAAACATTTTCCGAAATATTACTTTCAAAGATCTTTTTTCCTGGACTGTCCATAAAAATGTTTTCCAAAATAGGTGATATAGGGCTTCCAATTGGTGAACCTTCATTTTGAATGTATATCTTATTATTAAAAGTGAAATAATTCTGATTAATACATACATCAAATAAATTGAGTATATCTGATATTATTCCTGGATTAATATTTTTATCTTCTAGTAATTTAGGAGGAATTTTAGTGAACATATTGGTAACATCAAACGAAATAAGTTTATATCTTGCAAGGTGATTGCTTTTAATTCTTTGATTAGTTCTATTGAATTTCCAGTACTGAGATGCATATCCGTAACTATTAAGTATATTGTTAAGCCTCTTTGCCAATATATTATTAGGAGTATTAATATAAGAAACTACAGGTGTAATTGGTTTCGTTATTTAATGTTATTTAACGGTTCCATATAATTGTGGACAATGAGGATTCTCATGTATGATACATCTCTTTTCGTAATCACTTGAAAGATAATTTGAATTATTAACAATATCTCTTACATTATTAGGAAACTTTGTTGTTGGGTCTGCTTTAAGAACTTTTACATCGCTAGATTCTATAAATTTATATATTTTTGAATTATAATTTTCAGTTGTCAATATGACAGTTGTGTTCCCTTTATTACATTTTGTAACTGTAAGGTTATTATCTTCCACTTTCTTTTTGATTGCATTTAAAACTGTAATGTAATTTTTTGTTTGGCGTTTAACTTTTGAAGGTTCAATATTCTTGATTAAATTGGCAATTTTTAATTTCTCATGAAGACTTTGTAGCTATAACTTGTTTAATATTATTCGTAAATTTTGGTGGTATGCTGTACTTTAAACATTTATTTAAAAATTCCTTTCAACTATCTGTGAAATTAGTGTCTGAAAGATTTTCAAATCGTGGTGCAAAGTGTGTTGGTATGTAGGAACTTACAGTTTCATGATGTTTAGAGTATTGAATTTTATGTTGTGTGTGTTCAAGTTTCTGTAGCTTTTGTTCTTGTTTCTCTTAAATTTCCCATGCTTTATCGTGCTGACACTTCCTCTAAATTTGTCATCTAAACAGTCAATTTCTACTGAATGCAATTGAAACGTGAGTTCTAAATGAACAACTTTTATGTAGTCGTCTAAGGAGTCTCTCCCTTCAAACCATTTCTTACATTCTCTTTTTATCCAAACTTGTTGAGCACATTTTATAGCTTTTTGTGCTTGTGGTGTTTTAGTGTGACATTTTATATCCACATAATTTGGTATTACCTTTTTCCTAAGACATTCTTGGTTAAACCAAATGTTTTGTGAAATAGAATTTTCAAATAAAGGTTAAAAGTACAGCATACTACCAAAATTTACGAATAATATTAAACAAATTACAGCTACAAAGTCAGAAATAGCTTAAAAATCTAATTCAAATAATTTTCTTAATGAGAAATTAAAAATTGCCAATTTAATCAAAAATATTGAACCTTCAAAAGTTGAACGCCAAACAAAATATGACATTACAATTTTAAATGCAATCAAAAAGAAAGTAGAAGTTAATAACCTAACAGTTACAAAATCTGATAAGGGGAGCACTACTGTCATATTGACACTGAAAATTATAATTCAAAAATATATAACTTTATTGAATCGAGCGATGTAAAAGTTCTTGAAGCAGACCCAACAAAAAAGTTTACTGATAATGTAAGGGATATTGTTAATAATTCAAATTATCTTTTAAGTGATTATGAAAAGAGATCTATCATACATAAGAATCATCATTGTCCACAATTATATGGAACCGGTAAATTACATAAATTAACGAAACCAATTAGACCTGTAGTTTCTTATGTTAATACTCCTAATAATATATTGTCAAAGAGGCTAAACAATATACTTAATAGTTACGGATATGCATATCAGTACTCAATTAAGAATTCAATAGAACTAATCAAAAAATTAAAAGCAATCAACTTGCAAGATAAAATTCCTCCTAAAGAATGTCTAATACTTGTAAGAAAATTACTAGAAGATGAAAATATTTATCCAGGAATAATATGAGATATACTCAATTTATTTCATGTATGTATTAATCAGAATTATCTCAATTTTGACAATAAGATATATATTCAAAATGAAGGTTTACCAATGGGAAGCCCTACATCACCTATTTTGGCAAACATGACTGTTTAGAAAGAAAGATGGAAGTAATATTTCGAAAAATGTTTTATTTTGGTATAGATATGTAGATGACATATTAGCTTGTTTTATGGGTAGTGAACGACAAGTAGATGTATTTTTCAACCAAATTAACAATTTACACCCAAAAACTAAATTTACATTAGAAATTGAAAAAAATAGCTCAATCAATATTCTTGATTTGAAAATTTAAAATAATGTACTTGATTATTCCATTTACCGAGAACCAACACACACTGATGTGACAATTCCATATAGTTCCAATCACCCTATGTCACATAAACTAGCGGCATATAATTCAATGATACATAGAGCTCTTTCAGTTCCTATGAACAAATGTAATTCTGATAGAGAGATTATTACAATTAGACAAATAGCAACATCCAACGGTTATTCATCACATATGATAAATAAGCTAATTAATAAAAAAGAGGAAAAAGTGGCATTACAACTAATATTTCCTAAACAAACTGATGAAATAAGAACTTATAAAACCATCACATAAGCACGAAATATTTCTAATAATATTTCAAAGATAATATCTTTAGCAACGAATACAACATTTTTTTTTAAAACGTAAAGTAACGTTAGTACAAAATTGTTAAATGTAAAAATAAAAATACCACCATTAAAGAAATCAGGTATATATAAACTCAAATATCCAGAATGTAATGCTGTCTATTTGGGTCAGACCCTTGGATATTTTGAAATCCGATACAGTGAACACTTACGAGCATACAGATTAAAACAACCAGATAACTCTCACTACGCAAAAAATCTTCTTGACATCAATCATTCATTGACACCTGACACAGAACTAGAAGTGCTGTATATTCGTGAAAAGAAACAAGAACCGGATTTCCTTGAAGAATTGGAAATTAGAAGACATTTAAGAAACCCACAATATGAAGTTGTCAATGAACAGATAAATCTAGGGATTTCTCCACTAATAAACTGTCTTCTCAAGTGATAATTGTTAAGATCAGCAGATATTGTTTTCCTGGTTTTCTATATCATTCCAGAGTTACTCTGATGTTAATAGGAAAAATGATATCCAGGATATCACCATAGGGCTAATAATATCTGAGCTTCAATATTTGTAATATCATTTCTTCTTTTTCTTTCTATTAACATATATTGAGTCAATCACAAGTTGGGTCACTTCTTGGTCTAGCCAAAAACAGCTACTAAACATCAGGTGGACATCAAATGAAATGAACTTCTATCATTCTGACGATGATACTGATTTATCGAAACAATTGTCAATTTTTTAGAATTTTCAACAATTTTCATTATATTGTGGAATTAGCTGGAAACAGTGAGTTTCATTTAAAACACTAATATGAGTAGATTCCACGAAGTAAGGGTCGAGACAGTTAACTTTTGGTTACCAATTAAACAATTCCAAAATCACTCAAATCGAAATGGACTATCCGTGGAAATTTGGAAATTTGGGAAAACTTTTATGATGGTATTCATTTGCAGAGAGTTTATGGTGACGTCCAATTTACAGACGTGAATTATCCTTTCCTTGATTTCATAATAACATCCGAAGAGATATACCACGTTCTTAACAAGTGCAAGTCTAGGAAAGCACCGGGAAATGATTTAATGTCCTACGAGTTCTTGAAAAATGTTCCTCACAATTGGATACTTTACCTAAATGTTTTGTTTAACAATATTTTTCAAACAGCTTTCATGCTTTTGCAATGGACTGAAATACTACTTACAATGGTACATAAGGGTGGACTAGCGTGTGAACCATCGAACTATAGAGGGTTAGCATCGGCTAACTGCACTGGCAAAGTCTTTACCAGTATACTTTACAACAGACTCACACAATGGTCTGAGGAGTGTCACATTTTGCCTGAAGCTCAGGCGGGTTTCCGTTCTGGACGAGCGTGTATAGATAATGTTTACATTTTGAATTCCATTGACAACTTACATATCAGTCTTAAGAAGCTAAAAATGTTTGCTATTTTCGTAGACTTTAAACGAGCTTTTGATTCCATTGACCAGCAAATACTATGGGCAAAACTTTTTCAGTTAGGTTTATCATCAAAAATGTTGCATGCCAAAAAACACTTATATGATAAGGCCACAATTAACATAAAAGCCGCTGATGGAATTACCAAAGCATTCGACGTAACTACAAGAATATTACAAGGCGAATCTTTGAGTCCACTACTACTTTCATTCTTCATCGCTGATATTGAAGATTTTTTTTGTAAGAATGGGGCTCGGGGTGTAAACAGTCATGATATGAATGAAATATTAACTCTTTTGTATGCAGACAATATTGTAATACTGGCATTTTCTGAAGTTGATGTAGGAAAAAAATTGCAAATCCTTGAAAAATACTGCGCTAAAAATAATTGAACGGTTAACACTACAAAAACGAAGATCATGTCTTTTCCTAGAGGTGGGTTTCAACATTTTAACGAATTTTTAAGCTCTATGCCAAACAATTATAATTATCTAGGAGTACTATTTACATCATCTGCCGTATTTTGCGAGATGTCAAAAGCAATAGCAAATAAGGCAAAGCCAGCTATAGGACCAGTGTTATCTTGAATAACAAAAATGAAAATAGATAATTTGCCCCGCATATAAAACTATTTGAATCTTTTATTGCTAGTATTATGTACAATGCATTGCCTATTTGGGAATTAAGGTATCCAGATATTATAGAGCGTGTTCAGGTATCTTTTCCAAAAAGAGTTTTGATGGTGCCTTTAAATGCTCCTGACTATGCTCTACGACTTGATGCAAATCAGGTAAACTTGTCGTATAATTTGTTCAAGATAACATTAAATTGGATTATTAAGATACTTCTAATGGATGATTGCAGATACCCTAAGTTATGTTTCAAATGGCAGTTGAAATTATTGCCTGTATGTGATGAGAAATTGGGCAAAGCAAGTGAAGTCGTACTTCGATTTTATTGACGCATCTGATATTTGGGATAATATTAGCGCTGTTGAACTAAAAATTAATAGAAAGTCGTTGCTCTCACGGTATTATCAAAAGCTACATTCATTAGACGTTACACGAAAAGAAAACAGCTCATTCTTTACGGTATATAAATCACTTTCTAGCTGTTCGGTACCCAGTTCTTATTTAATCCAGAAAATGCCTATGCACGTTACCCGCACTATTTCCCAGTTACGTTTCACCATCCAGCTGTAGAACGCTGCACTGTGTGTAACATGGAAGAACCGGAAACTATCTTCCATATGCTTTTTGAGTGTCCCATATACACCTCTATGAGATCACCGAAATATGACCCTTTCAGAAATATTGAATCTCTCATAGAAACTTTAAATAACCTCAATGTTTATGATGCAAAATGTATTGCTGCTTACATATGGAATATTCTAAAGCTTCGAGCATTCGTGATTGACGAATGATGATTTTTGAGCTCTTTCGTTAGTTTCGGATTAGTCCCATAGACAAAAAAATAATTTTGTTAGTTTCATACGTCCATTATATGTTCTAATTTTTATTACTTATTAATACTTTGAATGTAAATCTTGATTTTTTTTGTTATTTTTTCTTTATGTATATTTGCCTTATATTATGTAGACCAAAGATGTAACTATAAATATTTAATTATTAATGCACTGTCAACCGAACGCTTGCTATGAATGTATATTCTATAAGCAATAAAGTTTATTATTATTAGTATTATTATTATATTTATCAAACCGAACCTGTCAACGGAACCCTTGCTATGAATGTATATTCTATAACCAATAAAGTTTATTAATATTATTAGTATTATTATTATATTTATCAAAAATACAATAAAATTGTTTTATAAAAGATTTATAAGTGCTCAATAAATGTGCTAGAAAATGTCTTAAATTTTATTATGCGATACTTATATAATAGTTTAATGAAGATTATATATGCATGTTTTCTAATTCAATTACATGCCACTTTATTGCTATTGTATCCGTATTAATAAATCAATTTTGTTTTATTAATATGTTTCTAAAAAGCTAAATTGTTTCCAAAAAATTATATACCAGAGTTGCTGATGATAATATAAATGCATACATGAACAGCACCAACTTTAACTTTAGAAAGAAAATAAATATGTCCGACTTTTGTCACTTAAATTCGATTTTTGTGCAAGTATTTTAGTTTCTGACAGAAGGAAAACTTTGATGCGAAACAAATTTTATTGTGATTTATATGGTATAAAGGCAGGGAATTTTTCTTGCGCTCCCAATTTATCAAGGTTTTCAAATAATTTTGAATGTTAGAAAATAAAAGTTTCGGTAGTATTATTTGAAATTACTAGTTGCATTCTTCTAAATTTGTTTATACTAGATGATATTTTCAAATAAAAATATTTGTAAGAGTGAAATATATTTTAATCTTTAGAGATATTATTAAAATTCTATCTATATCTGATTATTAACATGGCTGCCACTAATATAACCTTTAGTGGACAAAGTAGGTTTTATAAGATAATTTACCAACGTTTGTGATCTTTTTAAAATGTTTATAAAATATACTTCATTTACAAAATTACCCTACAAAACAGTACCGGGTTTTAAAAATATAATGAATAAAGGAACTGATAAACAAATTTAACACCTTCAGCTTTTTCTATGACACTTAAAAGTGTAAATACGACTAAACTGAGGGATGTAAGCCACTGCATAACATCATCTGTCCTCAAATATTCACCGTCAAAATGTATTAATACAGACATACGCTCATCGCATCTGAAAAGTTACATTTAAGAGGATGAAGGAGTCACTGGTTACCACTTCGTGATTTGTCAAAGCTATACACATACTTAATTATTAATTTTCCGTATCATCAAGGCATATGTTATTACTGTTTTAAATGAAACTTACTGTCTCTAGATAATTCCACAATATATTGAAAAAAATGTTAAAAATTCTAAGAAATTTGACAATTGTTTCGATATTAAATATCATCGTCAGAATGACAGAAGTTACATTTCATTTGATGCCTACCTGATGTTTAATAATTATCTTTGGCTAGACCAAGAAGTGACCTACAACGGGTGCTATGGTACTTGAAGTACGACATTTAGTAATTTTTTTAGAAATTTCAGTTTGTTAGCACGATACAGCCTCCCGAGTTCAACAAGTCACTCATTTTATGATTGGATATTATTCAGGGCGTCTCAAAGATGAACCCTATTGATATTCAGCTCACTAAAGCCGGTACAACGGGTGCTACGGTACTTGAAGTACCAAAATTTTTTCATTCTTAGTGAATTTTCAGTTTGTTAGCACGATACAGCCTCCACAGAGGCGATTGTTCAATTATATGATTGAATATTGTTCAAGGTGTCTCACCCATGTACCCTATTGATTTTCAGTTGACTAGAGCGAGTACAGCGGGTCCTATAAACTCAAATATAATAAATTTTGGGTTATTTTTGGAGAAATTTCGGTTTGTTAGCACAATACATCCCCCGAAGTGTATACAAGTAACAATCCTATGATATAATATTGTTTAGGGCCACAGATGCGAAAAAGTTAGTTTTAATCTTTAAAACCGTTTATTTTAAGTAAGGAAACGTCCCATTTTGATGTGTAAACTAAATGATATTTGATGACAAGTTTGACGTTAATAGACGGTGGCTAATAAGCCAACGTGCAGTCAAACATCAAGTGTATACTAATACAACGTGTTTGTATGATGAACATTGAATCAAAGGTATGTTTGAAGGATGTTCACTATATGAATATTTTCAATCTTTAAACATACATTTAATTCAATGTTCATCATACAAACATGTTGTATTCGTATACACTTGATGTTTTACTGCACGTTGGCTTATTAGCCACCGTCTATTAACGTCAAACGTGTCATCAAATATCATTTAGTTTACACTTTAAAATGGGACGTTTCATTATTTAAAATATACTTATACACCCTCTTGAAAGGGTTTTTAAATGTTTTCAATCGATTTATTTTAATAATGAAGTAACATCATATATTTCTACATTCTCAATTCATTGGGTGTTTTTTGACACCTGTTTTAGGATTTTTATGACGTACGTTCAACTTTTTTTAAATTTTACAAACATTATAATTTTATAGGACAGCTTTGAGAATGGCCTAATGGCCGAAAGCGCTTAGCTGAATTTTATTAATAAATACACACTGAGTACTCGTCGTTTCATTCACTCAATTTTTTCATTAAGAATCTTATCTCTAATTTTTTTATTATCCATAATTTTTAAAATATTTGCAAAAAACTAGACACCTTCTTTTTGTTTATTTTTTAATAAATTTTGCAATTTTTTATTTGGTGAAAAACGGTTCAATACATTTCTCTAAACATCGTTCCGGAAGGAATGAGCTACCACCACAAATATTTTCACTAGCTCTATCTCTAATTTCCACCATTTTCAACTTGTGAACCTGACCAGAATGATTGAGGACAACACTGCAAAATAAAAAACTGGCATTCTTCATATTTCATATGACAAAAATCATTTCTCGAGGAGTAACTCGCATAAAATGTTTTGTAAAATTCTTTGGGTACATAGAGAATATATTTTCCAATAGATTTGATTATTTAGTTCATAGTTACACATGGGATTCAAAGTGGAGGCGATAAAACTTTAGAATTTCGCGAAAGGTCGAGTAATACATCATTTTAGAGGTTTTCGGGTATATGTGAATCGATTTCAAGGCTTATTTGATGTTCCTGTAAAAAATAAAGGAAAGGGAGTGGAAGAAACGGGACTAAATTTGAAATATCTCATACACGGTCAAATGAATTCTTGAACCGAATTACTACCTCTATATACCTACAGTGCATCTCAATTTGAATTGTTAAAATAAAGTGGAAATATTGAAAAAAAAATTCTTCTGAATACCTGCCACTTTTGGAAATGTTGTGTTTTGTAGTAATGACCAATATATACCTTTATAGAATCTAATGATGTGAGAGTTCTTAGAGCAGACCCAACAAAGAAGTTTTCTTATAATGTAAGGGATATTGTTAATAATTCAAATTATCTTTTTAGTGATTACGAAAAGAGGTCCATGATAAATAAGAATCCTCATTGTCCACAATTATATGGAACCGTTAAGTTACATGGAATAACGAAACCAATTAGACCTGTAGTTTCTTATGTTAATACTCCTAATAATATATTGGCAAAGAAGCTTGACAATATACTCAATAGTTAGGGATATGAGTCTAAATACTCAATTAGAAATTCAATAGAACTAATCAAAAAATTAGAAGCACACAAGATAACTCTAAGCTCATTTCATTTGACGTTACTAATATGTTCACTAAAATTCCTCATAAAGAATGTCCAATACTTGTAAGAAAATTACTAGAAAATAAAAATATTAATCCAGTAATAATATCAGATATACTCAATTTGTTTGATGTATGTATTAATCAGAATTATTTCACTTTTGACAATAGCATATATATTCAAAATGAAGGTTTACCAATGGCAAGCTCTATATCACCTATTTTGGCAAACATTTTTATGGACAGTTTAGGAAGAAAAATCTTTGGAAGTTACATTTCAAAAAACGTTTTATTTTGGTATAGATATGTAGATGACATATTAGCTTGTTTTATAGGTATAGTGAACGACAATTAGATACATTTTTCAACCACAATAATAATTTACACCCAAAAATTGAATTTACATTAGAAGTTGAAGGAAATAACTTGATCAATTTTCTTGATTTGAAGATTCAAAGAGTTAATAATATACTTGATTATGCAATTTACCGAAAACCAACACACACTGATGTGACAATTTCATATAATTCTAATCACCCAATGTCACATAAGCTAGCGGTATACAATTCAATGATACATAGAACATTTTCAGTTCCTATGAACAAATGTAATTTTGATAGAGACATTAATACAATTCGACAAATAGCAACATCAAACGGTTATCCATTACATATGATAAATAAGCTAATTAATTAAAAAGAGGGAAAAGTGGCATTACAACTAATATTTCCTAAACAAACTAAAGAAATAAAAACCTATAAAACCATCACATATGCAGGAAATATTTCTAATAATATTTTAAACATAATATCTTTAGCAAAGAATACAACAATTTCTTTTGAAACAGAAAGTAACGTAAGTACAAAATTTCGAGATCTGATACAGTGAGATTAAAACAACCAGATAAATCACATTACGCAAACATCTACTTCACACCAACCATTCATTGACACCTAACACAGAACTAGAAGTAATACATATTTGTGATAAGAAACAAAAACTGGATTTCCTTGAAGAGTTGGAAATTAGAAGACACTCAAGAAACCCACAATATGAAGTCGTCAATGAACAGATAAATCTAGTGAGTTCTCCACTATTAAACTGTCTTCTTAAGTGATAATTGTGAAGATCAGAAGATATAGTGTTCCTGGTTTTCTATATCATTACACAGTTATACTGATCTTAATTGGAAAAATGATATCCATGATATCACCATAGGGCTAATAATATCTAAGCTTCAATATTTGTAATATCACATCTTCTTCTTTTTTCTATTAACATTTATTAAGTCAATCACAAGGTGGGTAGCACTTCTTGGTTTAGCCAAAAATAACTACTAATCATCAGGTAGGCATCAAATGAAATGTAACTTCTGTCATTCTGACGATGATATTCAGTTATCGAAACAATTGTCAATTTTTTAGAATTTTCAACATTTTCCATTATATTGTGGAATTAGCTAGAAACGTCGAGTTTCATTTAAAACACTAAAAGAACAATGTTTGTCTACCATGTCCACTCCACCTTTGGTTCAGTTATACATCATAATCATTTCTGGTTTACCCGTTGCTTTATCCAATTCATCATCATAGTGCATACTTGAGACCAGTAAAACATTATTTTTGGCTTTGGAATGTATGAAAGCAATGTGCAATTTTTATTGAAAGCGACATTTATGTCTTTCCTGGACGTTTTGATGGGTTACTGAATTGAAGAGGAAGGTCCATCTTATTTTTCCTGATTCTTCCCAATATGGTAATCCTGAAGTTGGTTTTTTAATGATTAATCGGATCTCTACTTGTAAACCAGTTATCAATGGTAACATTTCTATCAGTTCCCCGAATGGGTCTCGACAACATTTCTACTACTTTGCCAATTTCAAATGGCCCCGCTGGTTGTTTCCCAACATAAGCTTCTAAATTACATGTATAATAATTTTTGGAGTCACAAAGGGCAAATATTTTTATTCCGTATTTATTGGGCTTGTTTAAGATATATTGGCGAAACCCAGAACGTCCCCTGAACGCTACCAGTTTCTCCTCCACTGTAACATACTCAAATGGCATATATCGTCGCCGTTAAGTCAATACCTCGTATCTAAAAAATCATAGATTTTCAGGATTTACAAAAAACTTTATATTTTTTTATTCTAAATAAGTTTCGTTAACGTTGATGCATGTTAAAGAAATTAACTGTCTCGACGCTTACTTCGTGGAATCTACTCATACTACTATTTCTATATAATTCCACAATATATTGTTATAATTAGTATCTTTTATTATTCATTTAATTTTATATATTTATTAGGTTTATATTATCATCATTTTAGTTGTTGAGCGCCAGATGAAATTAGTCTATAAGGATGAAACATAAACAAGGAATTATGGTGGTTGAGGATACGTCTTTTAAATTTATAAATTCAAACTCCAGAAATAATTTAAATTGTGATATAGTTAGTAAATAAATAATCACTCAAATTATTATTCTCCAATAATTTTACAAACAATTAAATACCTAATACAACTCTGTATTTATGTTTCAATCTAGACGGAAAGCTCTAGTTTACTTATAGAAACAGAGATGGCAACGCGATATGAAATCAACTAATTGGATATGAAAAATCTCTTTCTATAATTATTAATTGTATTAGTTGTCAATGTTAACCTTGTTAGTCTATTTACAAAATGCAGTTATTTAATTATTATTTAGTTTTGAATAATAATTTCTTAATTGATCAACACAATTGGTGTAATGATTTTAAACTTAATTGAAACTATTAATCAAATTCAAATATTCTTCACGATTATGAAGATGGCAAAAATTATAAATCGTTTGACATTCGAGATGTATAATGCTTTGATATTATTGTGGTGATTATTTGTTATCAATTTGACAGTATAATATTTCTTCAAATATCCTTTATATTATTTTTCTATCACTGATCAAATAGAAGTTATTGTTTTTACTTTTTATCTAACGTTCAATAGTTTTTTAGGTTATATTAATATCGCTTAAACAGTTTATATAAGGAAAAACTTTACCTTACAGTTCGTAATCACAATTGACTCTTAAGTAAGTATTCTTGTTTCTTTTTCTTTTCAGTTATAAATATGATGGCCAAGTAAATCAAATGTGTGCTTCTTGTAAAGTCATTATTTTTCTCAAATATTTCCAATCACTTTATTTCTCTATTTATTATTGATCGATACCAATTTGTCTTTCTGTATAATAAGGTAGGTATTCTTCTTAATTTACAATTATTTTTTCTATTATAATGTAATTTATCAATATCTCAACATGGATTTTTCTATTAATATAATTCACTGTCATACATCATTAAAGTTTGAATTCTGCTTCTTATAAATTTCAATAATTTTCCTTGTTAAACAATTACAAAGTATTCGTCTCAGTTTCAGATTTTCTTTTATACAATTTAACTTCTCTGTAGAATCTTTTTACTAATTATTTTTTTCACTATATCAGGAAAGTTTATTTTCTCTCAACCACCTTTATAATTCATTTGAGTAGAGTTTCATTGAATTTATCCTTTCAAACCCATCAATTCTTATTTTAGTCCAATATTGATGATATTTAATATCGAAACAATTGTCAATTTCTTAGAATTTTTATATTTTTACAATATATTGTGGAATTATATAGAAGCTGTAAGTTTCATTTAAAACTGTTGATGCATATTGTTAGACTAGGCCGTGAAAAATAACAGTATGGAACAACATTGTGATTATTTGCTCAATAAAGAAGAAAGTACAAAATTATTAAGATACGAGTTTTTAGTATTGTTTTTCGAACATTTTCACAAGTTACGCGGTATTAATACCGTAAAAAATATTAAAATAAACATGTATTGTTTTCTTGAAGACGTTGTTTTAGTGTTCTAAATAATCATAAAAACCATGGTAGTTCTTATGTATGACTTTAATGTGACTGAAGATGTTCAAACTTATCACCTTTAAGAGCTAAAGGTGCATCATACATTTTTGCAATTGTTCCTACAGTGTGTGTCATACATCTGGGCAAAAATAACCATTCATTCTCCAAGTCTTGTTTATACTGTATTCTTGAGGAATAGTATTTCAAGGCTCTTAAATCCGTTACACAGGCATCGCCCGATTTGAGACCAGAGTGAATTGACGAATATTACTTGAATCCATTGAAATTGTTGAAAAAGTCATGATCTACATACTTGACATTATTCGTCCCTGTCCAGGCAAAGTATCGTAAGCGACATTTTTTGTGAAACTGGGATTTTGGTGTTGCCGGTATCGTCCGAGTGAACTACATCGACTCAAGAAAATATCGTAAGCTACGAAAATCATTGAACAAATATATTCTTATTAAAAGTTTGTCATCGTATGCGCCCACAAATAATAAAATATCGCAATCTACAATATATTATCAACATTAGGTCACTTTGTATCCCTCTTCTTAAAATATCGAAAGCTTATGTCGCTTACGTTTTATTCTATACCAAAAGTCCTTAAACATTTTAAACATTTCATATTTGTAAAATCTTAAGTCCCACAATGTTCAATATAAGTATAGTATCCGCCGGTCGCTTAAGATATATTTTTTGTATATGTTGTTAAATTGCGCGGCAATTTCAGTTTATTAAACATCGCAACCTTCTCAATTATTCGTTTAAATTAACGTATGCGCCTGCACTTACGATACATTTTGCATCATAGCATGCCAGTCTTAGAAGCGTGTCTCGTCAGAGTGGTTGAATGATTAATTGCTTGTTGTTATACAGTTTTCTTAATTAACTTGTCCAAAAATGTCTCGGAGATTGAAGTGTGTGAATTTGTGCTTCAAAAGTAAAGAAGCAGTTGAAATCCAGAAATTGCAATACACGAAAGAAAAATTTTCTGGAAGAACTTTGCCGCCAACCTCGCAGTCGGTAGTTATACAAACAAACGCAGTTATTGCAAAAAATGTTCCTTAAACTATTACATACACTATTCTAGAAAATGTTTTGTATGAGGTATAAGTTTTACAAAAAACACCCTGTGATAAAACGACCAGTGCAATTATTTTTCTTCCCGATGTTGTCAGCATAATCTTGAAGAGTTCTGATGACCAGCTTTTAAGGTAGCTTTGTCTCATACAAACTTTTTAAACAATATTGTTTTGAAATATATTTTATTAATAATAATGATTATTATTACAATTAGCATTTTTTTCTTTCAGTAAACAGTGGAAATTCTTCCAAATTCGGAATACGAAGAAGAAGAAGTACCGGAACTTATGAATACAGAAAATTGTGAAGAAATAGCAGAAAAAAATAGTTCGGGTGAAGAAAGCAAACGTCATGTTGAGAATGGTTTATCTAAATTTAAAACTAGAAAATCGAATAGGAGATTAGAAAACAAAAAACAGAGGAATTCTGGTATCCATAAAACAATAAAACCAAATCCATGTGTAAATAGAAAATGCCAAAATAATTGTAAATCGGTAAGTGAGACTGCTAGACAGCAGATATTTAATGATTAATATAATATTAACTCGTATGATGAAAGGGAGAGCTGGCTAATTGAATGCATGGAACGAAAAGAAATAGGAAGAAAACGAACAAAAAATGATCATTCTAAGAAAACCAGAACAATAGAATATTATTTGTCAATTCAAGATGAAAAAAGAAGAGATTATCAGCAGTTCATACTTAAAACCCTAGTTATTAGTTAAATGTCTTTGCTACAAACCATAGACAATGTTTTGAAGACGGGAGTGATTAGAAATGACTCGCGACCCCACAATTGCAAAATGTATTTCAAATGCTTCACTTCCGGAAATTAATGCAGTTGAAGAAAAATCATCCACTAGCGAACAACCTGGACCAATTTTAAGAAAAATACAAACCAATAACAAAGCTAAACTAGCTAAAGGTGAGCCCCTCAAAATTTCCCAAATTCGCATGGTAGAAATGGAAGGAGAGAATCCCGAATACATGATAGTCAAACATAGTTATTTAAAAGAGTTGGCAAATGAACAGCAGTTTGCCATAAAAGATGACAGAAAACCGCTCAAAAAATGTTATTCTTCCCTACTGCCGATATCAGCAGCTAAACATAAAGATCTTATGAAATTATTTTTGCAGTTAGTTATTCCTAACGACTACCATGCTGAATACGCTACTCTACCTCATTCAGGGGAAATTGTTGATGAATTACCCGACACAGATGAAGAAGATGAAGTTGACGTATAATTTTTAGCAACGCTCTTCTTGTTAATTAAGTCGTTTCTCATTCGTTTTTAGTTTTACAATTATTTTGGGTTTAAACTATTACTTTCTGTTTCTATATTAAAATAAACTATAAACAATATAATATTAATTGTTTTACACTGTTACTGCTACTAGGTGCCAGCTACTTTTGTCACTGTCGTTTAAATAAAGGTACAAAAAAATAAACGGTTTTAAAGAATAAAACTAACTTTTCTTCATCTGTGACCCTGAATAATATTCTATCATAAAATTAGCATTTGCATTTACTTCGGGGGATGTATCGTGCTAACAAACCGAAATTTGTCCAAAAATAACCAAAAAGGTAAAATATCTGGATATATAAAACCCGCTATACTCGCTCTAGTCAGCTGAAAATCAATAGGGTGAGACACCTTGAACAATATTCAATCATAAAATTGGTCACTTGCATGCACGTTGGAGGCTGTATCTAACAAACTGAAAATTCTCCAAAAATGACAAAAATTTGGTACTTCAAGTACTTTGAGACGCTCTGAATAATATCCAATTATATAATTGCTAACTTGTATATACTCCGGAGGCTGTATCGTGCTAACAAACTTAAATTTCTCCAAAAATGACAAAAATATCGTACTTAGAGTACTTTAGCACCTGTTATAATGGCTCTGGTGAGTTGGAAATCAAAAGAGTTCATCTGTGAAGTTTCCTAAATAATATTCAATCATAAAATTGGTGACGTGATGAGCTCCGCAGGCTCTATCGTGCTAACAAACTGAAATTTCTCAAAAAATGACTAAAATGTCGTACTTCTAGTACCATAGCACCCGTTGTGCTGGCTCTGCTGAGATAATAATCCAGAGTGCTCATCTGTGACATGCCGTTAACAATATTCAATCATAAAATTGGTAACTTGTTGCACTCCGGAGGCTGTATCGTGCTATTAAGACATGTAACGAAAAGTGACCGACGACAACGACGACGACATACACACAGGATTTTTTTTTCTAAAAACCGTTTTTTTGGGTTGTTGTTGATGAAAAACTTGAAACTAACTCGAAAAAAAATTTCAGATTTCCAACTTTTTTTGGGGTTAACCAATACTTTCCTCGCATATTAGATAGGTTGGGCGGAAAAGTAATACTTTGTAGTTATTACTTTTTCACCCAACCTCTTCGATATGCGAGAAAAGTATTGGTTTACCCCAAAAAAGTTGGAATTTTGAAAATTTTTTTGAGTTATTTTTACGTTTTCCTTCAAGAACAACACAAGAAAACGGATTTTAGAAAAAAAATCCTGTGTGTATGTCGTCGTCGCTACATGTCTTGTTAGCACGATACAGCCTCCGGAGTGCAACAAGACACCAATTTTATGATTGAATATTATCGAAGACATCTCACGGATAAATCTTATTGATTTACAGCTCACCAGAGCCAGAGCAACAGGGACTATAGTACTATAAGTACGACATTTTTGTCATTCTTGGAGAAATTTCAGTTTGTTAGCATGATGCAGCCTCCGGAATATATCCAAGTGACAAAGTACTGAAATAAAATGAAAGTAATTTGATCTGTTTCATGTCTAATTTCCATCAATGAATTTTATCTTAGCATCAATTTTTATGTATCTTTCCATAAAATATAGAAGAGTTTATGAAATGTTTTGTAGCATGCGCTTCTTATCCCTGTCTAAAATCCCTATAAAGCTGAAAAACTACAATTATTTTAAATATATTACGTTACAATTAGTATTCCTACATAATTTAGTTTTAAATATTGTAATTTAAAAGCTATTATTGAGCACCATTTCTTAGGTAAAGTTATTAATATCATTGAGTTTTCTAAGGTGAGTTTTCTATTCTTATATTAAATTCTCATTTATTTGACGTTTTTGGAGAAATCATAAATATAGCAATTTCAAATATAATAAATATATCACTACTAATCCGTATGGCTTTACTTTTCTTACAAAGAAAACTGTTTAATTTGTTATTTAAAAATATATTAAAAGGACAGAATGGGCAGATTTTTTTTTCAATTTATTAGAAAATTTTGATTTCCTTAAAAAAAAACTTATTTTTAGGGCCATTGCGGCACCTCAAGATATAGATATATAAAAAAATGAAATTTATAGTGTTGTTTGTGATACAAAGACGCAAGTTTTGAATGCTATTAGAATATTTTACGGTAATAAAAATATTTTGCCCTATAACTTCATTCCACCCTAACGGGCATGTGACAGCTTTCCTTTCATAATACTTTTCATGTGAATTATATATACATTTAAGGCCTGATGATAGCTCAGTGTGCTGAAACTTGTTGACCCTTCAAGTTGTAATAATATATGCTGTAGTACGAAGTTTGTGTTTCACTTACTGCTATAAACTACATTTGAGATGGAGAGTCTTTTTCATTTACTTTAATGTAAGTTATAATCTCTGATAAACTACAAATATAAATTGAAAATCATGTTACATATTTTTGGTTGCGGTAAATTAAAAAGTCAATTATTCATTAGTTCATTAGTAGTTTGTTTGTTTACAGAGCTAATTTCAAAATTTATTTCGTTGATACGGATGATAAGTAGCTCTAAATTTGATAAAAGAGTATATAAAATGAGTAAGGTGTCTCTCTCATTTCTAATAAATTATGTCAATGAACAATTATAGATATTTTCCAAGACAGTTTCACGTTCTTCTCCACTGCGCAAAAAATATGTTTCTAGCAAAGAAACTCGCACCATTATAGAATCAATCTTCAGTAAGTTACAACTAGTCCTTTTAATGGATTCAGTCTCCATTGTGATAAGAATCGTAAAATATTATCGTTGTTCGAACAAATTATCAAGAAAATATTTCATACTTGTAACTGCGTTATCAGAAATAAGTCCACTTGTTCGTGCAGTGACGTCATCGCGCTCTGATTGGTGTTTGTAGTCACGTGATAATGGGTTATAAATAACGCAATTCAAATTAATTTTATCTAATTCAAGACGAGTAATAAGGTTTTAAAAATGTTATTTCATCGTGAATATGTTTCTTTCTCCTCTCTCAAAAAAAAACAAATTCATATTTAAAATTTCTGGAAGTCACTTCGTACGCGATGTATACACAATAAACAGGACGCACCAATTCTTACACAAATTCTAATCCACCTACTAATAATCTATCAAGGTCCCAGTGTTGCCAAATAATAGGAAGCCACTCTGTGCGTGATCTCGATGCATTGGGGATGCTCTATATACAAATAGTGTATATCGTAGGATGCCACGGCGCTACAAATATATACGGATGCCACTTCAACCGCTATCGCGATATATATATATATATATATATATATATATATATATATATATATAATATATATATAACTATTGTATAACTGCTGTACAATATTTTATTATGTGAAATAAATTACTTTCTTTCTTTCATCTCCCAATTTTTTGGTATAATATAGTGCAATCATTTAGAAACAGTTTCAATTATAACAATAACTTGAATAGATTTCAAAAATTGAGGGCTGAAAGAGTAAATTCAATAATAAAATAATGTGTACTCACATTTCGCCATCAACAGAAGAGAATCTCCATATCCATATTTTCCATCACCATCACTTTTAAAACCGATCCACGAAACCGATAGCATGTTTCAATTCCGCCATCCATCTCGGCACCACAGGCAAAATAAGATGTTCTGATTGGTTGCGTTGTATTGGTTGAGTGGGTGCTGAGATCGTGGTCGGAATTGAAAGCGGAGTGCCGAGATCGACGGCAGAATAGAAAACAGCTTAAAGCATGATTTCCTATGGAAATCATAAACACATGCAATGTTCATAATAGTATTTATTGTATTAGGTGATAGTACATAAACAATGGAAAGAAGTTAACCCTTAAGTACTGACGAAAATAAATTGATTTTTTGCAAAACTTCTAATATTTTATATAAAATTTACTTTAAAGATTTAGTATATATATTTTATTGAGATAGTATAAATTATTTAAACAGAACATCATTTTAATAAGCATTTATTATCAGATGAGACAAAAACAAATAAAATATAAAATTGACACATTTTAAACGTGATTAACTATTGACTAAACGAAAAAAGATAGAAACGTGCGGTTTCCACCAATGAGTTTGATATTTCAAAAAGTTTTTCCCCAATAACATTAAAAAAATTTCCCAGTTGTACAGGACGAGGAAAAAAATTGGCTATTTAAAAAAAAATACTTGATTTATTTGAATAGAATGCCCTGTATATTTTTACATCATTCGAAAGCTGGGTTCGTTAGCTTTTTAAAAATGCCAGCATGTTTAATTTGTACAAATAAAGAAGGTACGTGAATTTTTGTGAGTGCGTGCATTCTTATTAATTTCCATATTGCCAGTAGATTTTCAATTTTTTAAAGTAACGGATTTTCTGCATTTTTAATTTTTTGTCATTTATATACTGAAATAAGTAACGTTTGGTAACTTCTACTTATTTCAGTGTATAAATGACAAAAAAAATGGAAAATCTAATGGCCATTTGGAAATTAATAAGAATGCACGCACTCATAAAAATGCATGTATCTTCTTTATTTGTACAAATTAAATTAAACATGCTCGCATTTTTTAATAACCAAAGAACTCAGCTTTCGAATGATTGAAAATATACAGGGCGTTTTATTTAAATAAATCAAGTAATGTGATTGGGAAATAACTTTTTTAAATTTCAAACTCATTGGTGGAAACCGCACATTCCTATATTTTTTCTTTTAGTCAATAATCACGTTTAAAATGTGTCAATTTATAGATGCCAAACAAGTTGAATAATTAAATTTAAAGAAAACTAGGGACTTCCTAATAAATAAACAGAAATTCGTAAAACTATGAAAAGTCCCAGGTTTTTATAATCTAATCCAGCTATTACTTTGGCAGCGTCTTTTAGACACCTTCAGATAAAAGTACACGAAAAAATCTGAAAAAATAAATAACATATTTCAATTGGACAACACGTCAGTATTTAAGGGTTAACAAGAAATGAACAACTAGAAGATCAATAAAAATTAATGCCCTGTCGCATTTGGGATATTGTTGCCAACATTAACTTGCAGATTTCTTGGTATTTTGATTTTTCTTCGTTTTAAGGAATCTTTCGAAGGCCGGCCACCTGCGAAACGTTTTGTTCCCTGAATTAAATTAGTTCCTCGACTTAGTGTTGTAGGTTGTACTTTAATTGTGGCTTTGGACGTAAATTTTCTGGGTAAATAACTACCAGCAATGGCTAAGTACGAATCCCAAGCCGTGCGAGTCAAAATTTTTGATAAGCGTTGTATGGACATGTTTAATATATTTGGAGAAGTACCATATGTATTGTGATGAGTTTGTAATAACGTCATAAAATTTGTAAATTCAATTTTTGAAGAATCATTGTTTTCATCTGAAGCTGCCAGCATATCAGTTGTTTCTTGTTCAATATCTATTTTGTTTTATTCGTTATTTGGTGTGATAGATTCCAAAGCTGATGTTGATGGAATTTCTGTTCTTAGTAATGGTGCATAAAATGAAACAGGCATAACATTTTCTTCGCCAAAGGCAAGTTTCGCCATTAAATACTTTGATTGTGCAGTTAAAAAGAAAAGCTGTTCTTACTTACCTATTATTTGAATAATCACGAAGTCTGGTTTTGTAATATTTCTCGATATCTGTGCAGACGAAATCAACGAATGAAATCGCATTGTTAGCTTTGTTTCTTAATAAGACAATGTCTTTGAAAAGCCTAACGATAACTTCACTAAAATTATTAGTCTGATGACCATGGTCAAAGGACCTCTAAATGCCAGCGACCAATATTCCCGTCTTTTCCAATAATTAGAAATAAACGTTATCTACTTTGGATAACGCGAAACTACTTCTTTAATTTCTGGGGCAGCAGAATCTCCTATGCAAATGCAATAAGCTTCAAATGCACTGGACTCTGACGCAGCTGTTAATGTGTCCTTAAAGAGTTTGTATAAAATTTGCCTATGTCCTTTAAGTACATCGTTGTGTTTATCCCACACTCAATGCCAGACAGACTGACATACGGAATCGGCATAACAAAGCTTTTGAATCTAACTAAAGCTATAGCTTGTCTCTCTGACTCACTGTCATCAGTAATTATTACTTTCGGATATTGCTAGGAGCAAAATACTGCTGGCAGTACACGTTTTACTGAGCTACAACCAGCTACATAATCCTCTGTGCGTTGACTTTTTGTTATAATGACAGCTAGTGGCACTGCTCCTATATGACAAGAAGTAAAAGGAACGTCAGACTGTGGCTTTCAGAGTCGCAAGATGATGTGCTGTCCATAAAAGCAATATATTTAGCAAATGGTAGATTGTGGGCTCTTTGCATTATAGGAGTAATTATAACAATTGCAAAGGGTTCCTCTCGAATTTCTACTATTATTCCTTGCTCTTTATATGTAGAATACTTTTGCCGAAGAACCTGTTATCATTATTTTTGTAAATTATAACTACATGAACTACTTACTTCAATAATACCGGGCCCTGTGCATGGCCCTAAATTCGAAGTTCTCCACTTTTGGTACCAATCATAAACTGTATATTGCTTCTTTTACTCCAAGACCATCGTTAAAATATGCTTCAAATATTTCTTCAACGTTTTTTGTGGGTCTTAAATACGAAAGTGATTCCGAAGTCTCGAAGTGGTTGTAGTCGTGCTTAAATTCTATTAGACCAGGCAGTCCATCCTTAAAAATAAGAGAATTGGTCAAATAGGTACAACAAAATCAAATTTATACCAATTGTAACTTTTTCTGTTAGGTATAGAAAATAAATGTTTTGACATTTCTGCATAATAAAGAATATACGAATTTCGGCAAAGGCAACCTGATATACTTAACAAATTTAAAGAGTGAGGTGGAGATACATAAATTCTAGTAACTTCGATAAAGATAGAAATAGCAGATTGTTCTTATACCTAATTGAAATTGTTGAATGTGTATATGTATTTTTACCAGTCAACATTCCTATGCATATACCTTAACATAAGCATCTTTGTTCAGGGTATCCTTGATACTTAATTTTATTTTAATGTGCATTTGTGCAGGACAACCACAATTTTTGGACCGACTTCGTTCATTACTTTTGGGATCTACTCTTTTATAATTTGTATGATGGCATAGATAAACAATTCTGGAGAAAACCAGTATATTAAGAAATAACATTAATTATATAATAGGAGTTCTTTATAGAATGTGTCACCAAAATACCTAGAACTTACCTACTTATTTTGCATTGATTTATTCAAAATGATACGAAACCTCAACGAGACAAACTGATAACTTATTAAATAATCGTTTTAAAATCAATTTTACATAATTAACTAAACATTTATAATAACCTTCCAAATAGCATAAAAAAAATTACCAATTCTATAAGAATTCTTTGTATGTTTCTTGGGAAAAAATAAATTATTGAATAAATAAATGTTTGTTTTTAATTTTGTTTCTCGAATAAAGTAAGTTATTTTATACTTTTATGTATGAAAATTTTTTGTATCCCTGTTACAAACATATTGTTTCTTGGGATAAATAAAGTTGATTTGATTTGATTTTAATTACCTAATTTACTTAAATTATCTTACCTAACTACAAATCTATCTGATTTAATACACTCTTGAAAGTTCCAGTTTGTTATGCTCAAAACACTATATTTTTCAACCCATTGGCGCAAGTCCTGTTCACATTTTATATTACTTCTAATACATTTTTTGTCATGAAGAATTATGTTACGAAAATATGTAGGTAATTTTTCCATAGACAGTAGTTTCATGTGCTCACAAAATCTCTGCATGGAATTAAACGCGGCCAGCACTAGCATTCAATTCCAACTACCATCTGAGCACTCTTTAGTCCATTCCGACCACGATCTCAGCACTCACTTAACCGATACAACGCAACCAATCAGAACGTCTTATTTTGCCTATGGTGCCGAGATGGATGGCGGAATTGAAACATGCAAACCGATCACTAATCACTTTTCCATATCGCGGCGGTTGCCTTCCACATTTATGATCAATTTACAAATAAATACATCACACAATCATCCACATCAAATATAGACATGTTGGTCCACTACGTTAGAGCATCCTCAAGTAATCCAACAGCCTTGTCCTTGTAGTTGGGCCAGATTTCTCATAGTCATTTGAGTGATAAGCATATTAACAAGTTACAACAAAATTAGATTAAAAAACAAATCGAGATATATTGGATCAATCAACAATCATTTGTGTTGATAAAAAAGCTCCATATGCTAACTCCCCGAATCAAAATCGATTGAGGTGTCAGGGTCTCCATCTGCCTACTCCGTGATCTCAAAAGACAGTGTCATGGAATGACGATTTGATGAGATGTTAGAGTGCCTCTTACACTATCTCTACAAAACTTTTTGAAAGAGAAAGCAGCGAAAATTATGCTTTAAATGGTACTAATTTCAATCTACTGAATATGGTGATATAATGGAGAAGAAGAATTTTTCAAAATGAATAATTTCAAAGAGAAAAAGAGTGAATATTTTATTTGATTATTTTCTCAAATAGATACGCATCTAATTTTGAATTGAACTTGTTAAATCAAGTGCCCCAAATTTGCGAAGTGTTCTCATTAATCCGGGTAAAATATGATATTTTAAATAAGTTTCCAAAGAAAAACGAGTAAATTATGAAATTAAATGAGATTTTTTGAAAATATAAGTCCATGTGATCACATTTCATCATATCACAATTATATGAATGATATTTAAGAGCTTGTGTAACCACAAGAATATGATTAAATAAAGTGTAAATGAAAAAAAACAATATTATTGTGGTTTCCAAAACTGCCATTTCTTCATTGTACCTAGAGAAAATATATGATTCGTACTATCATTCTACATTTAGATACCCATATTATAATAGAGAACTTGAATTATATCGAGAAAAACATTCTAGAGCCTCTTCTGAATATTTTCAAATTATTCTAACAATTTATAATTGAGTGTTTTTAAATGAAACTCAAGGTCTCTAGTTAATTCCACAATATAATACAAGTTATTGAAAATTCTAAAAAATTGACAATTTTTTAGAATTTTCAATAACTTGTATTATATTGTGGAATTAACTAGAGACCTTGTGTTTCATTTATAAACACTGATATGAGCATATTCCACGAAGTAGGGGTCGAGACAGTCAATTTATAATTGAAAAATAAATTTTCAAACGAACTAAATATAATTTTTTTAAATATTCGTTCTTTTACTTTCTAATTATTTTAAATATTAAAAATATATCTTCTTTTCCCTACCTCCCTGTACATGTTTTATTTTACAACATCTACGGATGTCAGTAAAACTTTGCGCCATGTACACGTCTCAAGTTACTCTAGAAAGAATAAAACTTCTATTATATAAACAATGAAATTACCTAATCAAATTGAAATCACAAAAAATTTTGAAATCACGTAAAATACCATGTCGTATATGAAATTTATCCACCTTTTTCTATTTTCAATTGATACTTACAAAGAAACATTCTTCCAAATAATTCTCAATTTATTGACTAAAATTTATTCAGATAAAATTTTTATATATACATAGTTATTTTCCAACTAATTTTAAGTTGATCTAAAAAATCATTTGGCAAGAAAAACAATTTATGAGACTTGGCCCAATTTTTGCAGCCTTATACCTTTGTAAGTATCAATTGAAAATAGAAAAAAGTAGATAAATTTAAAATACGACATGGTATTTTACGTGATTTCAAAAATGTTTGTGATTTAAATTTGATTAGGTAATTTGATTGTTTATTAAATAGAAAGTTTATTCTTTCTAGAGTAACTTAAGACGTGTACATGGCGCAAAGTTTTACTGACATGCGTAGATGGCAGTTTTGGTAGTATTTTAACTATTTTTGTAGTTTAATCTTTTAATTCGTTCTATTGTTCATTTAGTGATTCGTTTTTTCTACACTATCTTCAAAATATTTTCTTAACGGTAGTTCGAGAGTTAACAAATATTATATTTGAAGATAGTGAATCGTCATTATCTGACGATGATATTGAAAGAAGTATATTGGCATTAGTTGGAGAGGTTGGTAGAAACAATGTTTTTCGAACTCACAAATTTTTGAAAATAATAGAAAAAATGAGTGACGCAGAATTCCAACAACATTTACGTTTATTTATTTAACCAAAGTGCCCATTTGCTGAAAAGCAACAACATATAGCTATAGGTAAAGTAGAAAAAAGTAATAAATTATGAAATATTTACATTGATTTTATTTTGCAGAAGCATTGCAAGCAGGTTTGATGTGACAAACTCCTCTCTGTTTGTGTCAATAGAGAGAGTAATCAATGCAATTATTTCGATTACCGGCAAAGTTTTGAAATGGCCAACACTAGAAGAAAGAACTCAAAGTGAGGAACACTTTTATTCTATGTGTCAAATTCATGGTTGTGTTGGAGCAATCGATGGAACATACATTCCCATAAAAGCACCTCATGAAAATCCAGAGACATACAAAAATAGAAAATGTTTTTATGGTTTAACTTCACAAGCCATTTGTGATAGCAAAAGAAAGTTTTTAGACATTTTCTGTGGTTATCCCAGCTGTGTTAGTGATATTCGATTTTTTAGGAATTCAACCATATTTAAAAACATAAGACAAAATATGTTTATTTTCAACCAGGCTCTTTCATAATCGGAGATAAAGCATATTCAGTATATGCTTATAAAGATAGGGGATATCTCCATCTTTATCAAGTTAGATTCAACACCCAACTTGCTAAAGCCAGACAGGTTATTGAAAAGGCATTTTGTCTGTTATTTGGAAGATTCAGAAGATTAAAATATTTAGACATATATCGTACAAATTTAATTCCCCACGTTGTTCAAAATGCCTGTGTTCTACGCAACATTTGTTTAATGTTGACCGATAAATGAGGCAAATTATGAAGAAGAGGGCAATTATTTCTGCATGAAGTCAATGCAATAGTAAATAACATCCAAAATATTAAATAAATGGAGAACGAAGGAACTAGACTAAGAGAAGAAATAGCTAATAATTTTAATTAATCTAGTTTTGTAATTTTTGGTTAAGTTAGTTATACCTATTTGTTGTATTTATTTTGAAGCCAGTTGAAACAGTTGTTTCTGTTTTTTCTGCATTTTATTTCCTGATCTTAGTATATGGTTGTGTTTCTATTGAATGCATAAGCTACATCTAGATGACAAATAAATACCTGAAATATTTTCCCTAATAGAGCTTTGAAAGTGCGAATTTTCTTGAAAAAATTTGCAAATGAGAAAAAATGTATGGAAAATAATTCGAGCTCGCGGGAGATTCGTTAAGAAAATTGTATAGCTACATTGTATTTGAAATAGTTCCATTTTTTTCACTTTCCCTTTGCCCTAGTAAAAAAGTAGGAATCAGTCTTAAATAAATGTATTTCTCCTTACTATAGATATTAGAACTAGAGTTACAAAGAAAACAACATGAAATGAATCGTACAATTTCTGTTCCCTCTGAGCATATTCAAATTTATCATAAAAATATAAAATATTTTTTCTACGACCATAAAGAAAAATGTACATTTCATCGATTAAGGAGCCTACCGCATTATAATACTGGTTTTCATTTCCCATGGGCTAACTATATCGAAATACCTATTTCAATTCCCACGACTATCATGCGCTACTAGACTGTCATTATATTAACGAATTTTTTGGTCATATATATTATAATGTATGATCGAGTCATGTTTGTTAATGTCTATCTAATAATTTAGTGAGGATGATTTGACATTGACATGCTGATCCAGATATGTAAACTAGTCATTGCTTTAGAACGACATCGGTCACTATCCTGGTAGACGCAGAAGGTGATATAACTCCTTTAAAGAGACACGATAATTGACAACTTTTTCCGCAGGTGAATTATAACGATTTTTTCTGCATAAAGTATTTTTATTTCCGAGTTGTAAAAATTTTTAAATTCAGAACGTGAATTTGTTTCAGGACGTAGGTAGGTACATGTACAAAAAGAAAATCAAAAATGTTAGAGTGAGGGATCATATGCGTTCAGTTATTATTTGTAATTTTGTAAACACAACCCAAACTTCTCAATCATGCATTATAAAATGCAAAGCGCATGCTGTTCAATTTCTACCGATGTATCGACTGGGTTAAATGGTTGCACGATTGGTAGAATATTCCGCTAGCATCTGAACGACCCGACTATTTACTAGATCTAAGCATCTGAACGCATAAAACGCGCCCGACGTAGCATCTGAATACACCCTTACATTTGACATAACCAAATGACATTTGTATTGTAACGTCAACTGACGCTGTTATGAGGACGATACAATTCGATGATTTTAGTAACGGTGCTCGAGAATATCATTTCAGGAACTATTCGCAAATAGAGTATTCACAAGCTTGCGCATGCTTGACGTTGGGAACGACGTCAATAATAACGCCCCGATTCGAGTTTCAGGGCATCAGTGCGGATGAAACTCAATCATCGACCACCACACCTGCAAGAAATGAATCACCGGTGGCGACATTGTTTCTCTTTCCGAAATGTCGAAACCACACATGACCAACGTTCAACTTTAGAAATATTTTTACAAAAGTTCCACCTTTTTTTTTAGAAGTGAATATCTTTTTAATAAATACATGGAAACTTATCATTGATGCTGCAACTGGAAGATCATATATGAATTATATGGCAATTGTATGTATAATTTGCCCGTAGATAATATACTTTTCAATTAATTAGAAAATATAGAATTGCGGGGAGAGGAAAAAGACGAAATTTTCGGTATAAGAGTGTCTGTCGTCTAACGCAAAAATGTATAAAAGAGGGCGGAGTCGAGACGTGACATGGCGCGAGTGACGAGCAGTCACTCTTGATACTTGTCTAAGTGTCACCTTGTGTATATCGGCAATTTATGTTACAGAAAAAACAACTAATAAATTCTAATTTGAAGAAATTTGTTATGTAATCGCTTTATTCAAAAATAAAAACAACAAAATTGAGTACTGGATTATTTATTTCAATTCACTGTTACAATCACTATCGTGTTTGGAAGTTGCTTAAAGTGACATAAAAAAATGCGATCTTTCTTAGGAATCAAATTCTCATTGCATAAACTCACGAGGTCATTCTTTTTATTCACTGGAATAGTTGGTGCTGCAGTATAGGCTGGAAATAAAGGGACCTCTGCTGGTTTTATTATTCGTCTTTTTTTTCTGTTTATATTGATAATATTGTATTCTTTATCGCCGTAGGATGTCTTGTAAAAACTCTTGTTGGATTCTGTCTTTTTACACATTATTATTTTGATATAATTCCAAGATACTTTTTCTCCTTTTTCATTTACCTTGAAATTTTTCTTCATTGTTGTGTTTATTTTCTTCCAGTCTATAAAATCTTCTGTGGACACGTCAGTGACAGCGTATGAAGTGCCTTTTTTCTTGACAGTTTTTACAATAGTTATGAGTTCGGTCGGAACGTAAATTGGTCCGCTTTTCAAAATCCTATTCTTTTCTTTTTCTATACATGAATGCATATAGTCGCCCTCATTCTCAGTATGCCTAACGATTAAATACTTGTGAATTATCTGTTCGAGATCCAAGCATTCTATTGCGTACAAATACATTGTTACCAAATATTAGTTTTTGTTTTGGGTGGAACAATTATCACTATAGAATAATATGATCTGTTTTCCTATAACATACTTCCTTATATAATCAAATACACAAGCTGCTATTTCATTTGCTCACCTTTTTGCTTCTCCTTCATGCCAGATTTAGCAAAATCCCGTCTTAGCAATAATATTGAAAACAGTAAAGTGAAAAATATTTAATTTACGTTTATAGTTAGGTTTATAATGAGTGGGTTAAAGGCACTCCACGTTTATAGTAAAAAGAGGATATATTTCCATTAGGCAGCGGGGTCGCAGCTTGCAAGTCAAATGCAAAAAGCCGCATATTCTCATTTTCTGAAGCTAATTTCTTATCATTTTCCTTCTCTAAGCGCGATAATATCTTCTCTTCCTCGTGCTCCTTCATTTCTCATTTTTTCGCAGTTTTTTCTTCATCACTTGAATTTTTGTATACTTCACACACCGAACAGAGATCTGTTCTTGGCTTGAAAAACCCAAGATTAAATTTCGTGTTGAAAATTTCCTGATAGGTATGTTGTTTCACAAACGGCATATTATTTTCTATACACTTCTCCTTATACAACCTGTACATCATACTAATGTTTAATGATCCTTCTAGATATTCTTTTTTTGTCGATGATCTGCAGTAGTGAGATTCTGTTCTCAGAAATCTATTGATATGATCAATTACTTCCTGTATTAAAGCATCATCTATTTTATTGGCCCGATTTGCATGCGTTCCTCTTTGTTCTTTAGCTATAAAACCATATTCAGTTATCTTTTTCACACAGCAGTGTCTATCGCACAATTTGATATGTTTAATGTGGTTTTGAAAGATAATTTGGAAATTCTGATTTTCTGATCTCTGATGTTAAAAAAATACGCACAAGTGAATTTTTTTTTGTATGTTTTGTCTTCTTTTGGCAATATTTTCTCAATGTTTTGATACAAATATTCTGTCTGGCGAGTTTTGTCGGCTAGCACGTGATACTTTTTGAAAATTTCTGCCCTATCATCCTCGCATATTTTTTCGGAACATTTGAAAGTACATTTTTGTGCACAAGCAGGTAAAACAGATTTTGCTCCATGTTTTTTTCCTAATCTAGAAACATATTCTTGACCCGAGTTGATTTTAAACTTTTTCCTATTTCTTCCCCATTTGGTCTCATCTCTTAACATTTCTCTGCTTTTAAGGAGTTCACTCTATGGCGTCATTTCATCCTCTATATATTCCAAATTTTCCCCTACCTCATTGTGTTCTAGCTCCATGATTTTACTGGTAACAATAGTAAACAGTTGTGTTAATCATCGCTCTTCACAAAAAGTGCATAAATAGTGGTTCAAAGTTGAGTTACAAAAGCAAGATTGGTCAAGACAAGTACGTAAATTTGTTATAAATTATCTTTGAATAACGAGAAAAATAAAAAATAGTTAGTTTTCTGGCTATATTAAAAATTAATTTGAAGCCACAGTAACCATATGTAATAAGCTTATAAGAAAGCCTGATGAGATAGTCAACAATTCCAAACCGGCTGGTGTGCTTTATCAACTGTAATTGTACTTCCATAGGTAGAACATAAATATTTTACTGTGAAAGTTTGATTAAATTAAGGAAAACAATATGGAAAATACGCTAACAGAAATTATGAATGAACTCACCAAAATGGAAGACAGAGATACGAGGGTAGAACAAAAATTGGATGGAATCCAGGAGGAAATAAAGCAAATTCAAAAAGTAAATTCATTTCTGAAATCTGAGAATGAAGAGCTGAGGAGAGAAGTTAAACAGCAAAAAAGAAGATTGGAGGAATTAGAGAAAGAAATCAGAAGAAAGAACATCATAATATACGGTCTGAATGAAGATAAAGATGAAAATGCGGCATCCATGAAAATAAAAATCAAAGAAGTTTTAACGAAACTTGAAGTAGATATCGACGATTCAATATATCGAAGAAATTAGGAGAATTGGATACCAGAAAGCAAATAAGATAAGAGCAGTGTTAGTGCAGATGAAAGACTGGAACAATAAAATGGACATACTAAAAGCATCGAAAAAACTTCAAGGTACCAACATTTTTATTGATGAAGACTACTCTAAATCTGTTCAGGAGCAAAGGAAAATACTTAAAACCCATTTGAAGGAGGCAAGGTCACGAGGAAGCAAAGCTAATTTGGAATACAATAGACTCTTTATTGATGGAAAAGTGTATACGACTGACACATTGAGCAATGTTGAAATACCACAAGAGTTTAACAATAGAATCACTGTCCATCAAACACCAAAATCAAAGATGGGTAAATTTCTTAGCGAAAGATCTCCTCAAGACGAAAATGGAAAAGCGAAGCATAAAAGAATTGGAAATACAGGGGCCATTCCAAAAAACATCCAAGAGCAGTACCACTAACTTCAGTTTCCAAACCCTATACGAGAAGTATGAATGTGATTTTCTGGAATGTTCATGAAATCAATAATATTCACAACCTCATCTCAGATAATTCAACGGACTTTGACATTCTCTGTATCTGCGAAACTTGGTTAACAGATACGGTTAGAGTTCAAGACCAACTATCAAGCGAATATGACTAAATTTTTTCAGCAGCCGTTCGGGAGAGGTCACAAGGCCGTGCAAGCGGAGGTTCAATAATCTTCTATAATAAAGCGTTCACAGTAACGGTCCTTGAGACCACTCCCTGGTGGCTAATTTGTAAAATGGTATATAAGGATCAGATTATGATTTTGTGTTTTTGTTATTTTAAGCCAGATTTGGATATTGATAATATTTTAGATTTGTTTCAGTTGTCATTATCAGATATAACTGACACACATAACAATCACATACTACTTTCAATAGGCGATTTTAACTGTAGAGTAGGTGAATTATCCTCTATTCCTGAAATTCATGTACAAAATACGAATCTATTCGAAAATATGTTAAGTTTAGACCAAACAATTAACTATAAGGATCAGTCCTTATTAGTTTTTATGGCAAGTCACAATCTTTCATTAGTAAACGGATCCATCATTAGCGATAGACCGGCTAAATTTACTCACTCAAGCCCTCGAGGTAACAGTGTCATAGATCTCGCTTTTTGTAACAATCCCTGCCTGTCTGTTAAAGAGTGGTTAGAAGTTTTAAATATAGTAACAAACTCAGATCACTTTCCTCTATTACTGAAAATCTCGTTAAAAATTGATGAACAAGAATGCCTAAAGTCGCAAACATATTCTGTAGTTCGGTGGAACTACTCTGTGTTCTCGGAATATAAACAATTAATGAAAACTTCTCCTTCAGTAGGTTTGTTTAACAGTACTGATTTAAACTATACTAATATAGTTAACACTATCAAAAATACGGCTGAGTCTTTAAATTTAGTTTATAAGAGTTCAGTCTCCAGTACAATACGTAATAACAGATGGTGTGACGCAGAGTGTGCAGCTTCTAAACGCAATCTCAAATCATTACTTAAATTATGCAGTAAAAATAATTTTGTAGATACGTTTAAAAGTCAATATATTGTTGGAAAAAAGTTGTATAAGACGTTAATAAAAAACAAAAAGAGAAATTTTGATCTAACACACGCGATCAAGCAGGCTTCTGGAATGCAATAAATAGCTTCAAATTTTCGACCGAAATCTCCCCCATTTCTTTGGAGATTTGGGAGAATTATTATGATCAATTTAGTACATCCAGGATACAGCTGGATATTCAATTTTACGATGCTCAACATTCTGATCTCGACTGTCCGATTACTTTCTCTGAATTAAAAAATTGCCTTGAGAAATGTAAAAATAATAAAGCGCCTGGATCTGATGGAATTTCATATGAATTTTATAAATATCTACCCCAAAATTGGGTTTTATACATATGCTTATTGTTTAATACTACTTTGGAAACAGAAGAAATTCCCTCCGAATGGCACAATATTATAATGTCTATGTTACATAAAAAGGGACCTATTGATGACCCTGAGAACTACAGAGGAATTGCTCTTATTACCTGTATGACCAAGCTTTTTACAACTCTTATTTTAGAAAGACTGTCAAACTTTTGTGATTCATGCAATATACTCCCTGAGACGCAGTCTGTCTTCCGGGTCGGCAGAGGTTGCATGGATAATGTGTTTATTCTGAATGCAGTTACTCAAATACATCTTAGGCTCAAAAGACGCAAAGTTTTTGTAGCCTTTGTTGATTTTCGGAAGGCATTTGATTGAGTAGATCACGTTATTTTGTATAGTAAATTATTCACGTCGGGTGTCAGCTCAAAAATGATTCGTTTGATAAAGAATATATATGACAAGGCTTTCATGACAATAAGAGTAAATGGCCAGCATTCAAAACCATGCGGGATAGACAAGGGTATTTTACAAGGCGAAACTTTAAGCCCATTATTGTTCTCTATTTTTGTGTCTGATATGGAGCAATTTTTCGTGGAGCGGGGTCACCTAGGGTTAAACATTGACAATACTAAAGCATTAATGTTGCTCATGTACGCAGATGATCTGATGATCATTAGTGATTCGCAGATTGATCTCAATAAGAAACTTAAAACTTTACATGAATACTCAGTCCGTAACAAACTTTCAGTAAATATTTCAAAGACTTAAATCATGATATTCGGGAGAGATTATAATAATTACAATTTTTATTATAATGATGAAAAACTTGATATTGTTAAACAATTTTCTTACCTTGGGATACTTTTTACTTCGTTCTCGTTATTTTCTGAAATATCTGTTATGACAGTGACTAAAGTGAAGCAAGCCTTTGCAGCCGTCACTGATATAATGGTTCGCTCCAAAATGACTTCTTGGGAGTCAAAATTGAAATTATATATTTCTATTGTAATATCAATGCTGTCATATTGCGTTGGTGTCTGGGGTCTTAGATATGGAAATATCGTTGAGTGAGCCCAAGTAGGTTTTTTCACAAACCTACTTGGTTTGCTACGAAGTACCTCGGATTAAGTTGTTAGACTGGAAGCTTCAGTAATAAAATTAAATTACACTGTTTTTAAAAGCGCTTTATGTTGGCTATCAAAAGTAATAGCAATGGACGACTTACGTCTACCAAAAATTTGTTTTCTACGTCTACTCCAACTATCGGACGATGATCGTTGTGATAATACTTATAACTGGGTGGCACAAGTAAAATCTGTCTTCACTTCGTTAAGTAGAATTGATCTTTGAAATCTTTTTATAAATGACAGAGCTAAATCTTTAAAAATCCGTAATGGAATACTGGCCTTATAGGAAAATTAGCTAAGATCAGATGATCTTAATAGCCTGGCCTCTTCTGAATCTCTCTGTTTATTCAAATTTCTGAATATTAACTCTTACTTAAAACGAAACCTACCATCACATGTCCTTAAAATTATAGCACAAATCAGAACGGGTAGCAAAAAAATGATTAAGTTTACTTATAAAGGTTCAGCATACATAATAAACAGCGAAGAAATCTGCACAATATGTAATCTAAAAGCACCAGAGTCCGGCTACCACATATTTTTTGAGCGCCCTCTATACCAACCGTACAGAACGATCTGACAGATATTGCAAATATTGACTCTCTGGTTAAGATCCTTGACACTGGAACCTCCAGGCAATTGACAAATGTAGCTTATTTTATTAGTAATGCCCTAAAACTTAGATCATTTATATTTGATGAGTGACAACCTGAAATATCGAAATGTCAAATACTATTACTTACTTATTAATTTTATTTGTGGTGAGGACCCTTGCAATAAGATTTTGTAAATTTCTTAAATGCAATAAAGATGATAATAATAACAAAAAATAATGATTTTATTATTTTCTATTACATTACCTCCGTCACTGGGTATATAATCTGGGTCTATTAAGTCATCATCTTGTGAAAAATCGCTTGCATTGTCATTTTCATGCGTTGAATTTTTCCCATTAGATATTGGTGGTACTGCGTGATCTTCCAAAGCATCTAAAATGATAACAAAAAATTCAATTATTACACAGGTACTGTTGTGGAAACAAAATTCTATAATAGAATAATTTTTGACCTACATAATCTTTCATACTGAATATTCAAGCTTAAAATTGTTTATATCAATTTAACAATAACTCCTTTTTATTAAAAACCCGCCATCGTGATAAATTAAACATGAATGTTAGTATTGTAGCTCAAATATCACAGAAATCATCACATTTAGAATTGGCCTGTAAAATACATTCAAATTAACTTGTAATATTCAGTAAATTTCCATTATAACAAAAATACTCAACTTTCAACATTTAAAATCTTTGCAGTTTCATTCTCTCTCAAAATATTAGTATAAAAAACAGCAGAAAAACAAACGTTTGTCAGGCCGTTCAATCTCCAGTCGAACGATTCACGTTATTCACTCTGAGATCTACGAACCTAAAACTCGGTGCATACTGTGCGCTACTAGGCGTTGCCTCTAACTCTTGCGGAGAAGAGAGGGGGTCCGTTGTTCACAGACTAAATGAATGTAAAAGGGCGCCAGGCAATCTTGCCTCCCGACAACTACCTACACAAGTTTTTCCCACCCTAAGACTACCAAATATGGGGAGAAATTAAAGTCAGATGTCACTTACCCAAGTCTAAGTTTAATGAATTGGCCTAGTATATCAAGCGATCTACAAGGTTCTACTAATACAACTAGTACATACAAGGGTACCACAAAATCACAATAAACTCCCCCAGGTGTCCCAAATGACTCTCATAAACACAAATTATCATAGGTAAATGAAATTCCCCCCTTGATTAAATGATGTACATATATATATATATATATATATATATATATATATATATATATTTATATATATATATACAAGTATCCCAAGCCAAAAATATATATCCCGTACCTTTAAAACTAATGTATCCCTCCCCAGTAGTAACTCAATCCTACTACAATTTGTACAATAAAAGGTTGACAGGCCGTACCCACTAGTACCCAATGGTACTTTAAAATCCTATAAATCCCTGGGTTAAGACCTTATATATTCCCTGAGTAAAATCCTTTAATTCCCCCCAAGTAAAATCCTATAGACCCCCCTGGTAAAATCCTATGAAACCCCCCTGGTAAAATCCTATGAAACCCCCCTGGTAAAATCCTATGAAACCCCCCTGGTAATATCCTATAATTCCCCCCGATTGAAATCCTATGTTACAGCCTGGATTGTTCGTTGGGTATAAATATGTACAAACCAGTACCTACATACAAATGAAATTTCTCAAACGAGTACTCGATTAGCCGGTAGAATGAGAAAACTATATACTTAAGTTCCAAATACAATATAGGGTTAAATCAATACAATATATACCATACGTATCTATGGCACAAAATAACGTTTATGCAATTAAATGTGAAATTTTAAAAGTAAATATTAAAAATACAATATGGCTCAATATCATATGAGCTCATACGCTTACTACCACCAACTCAAATAACTCAGAATGTTAAAATTGAATAGCCACAGTAACGTTTACAAATTTAACAACAGTGGGTGTAGTTTTCACCAATCCACAATGTGAGTATAAATGGTAAAACAGGTTTAAATGAATAGTGTATGTTGATCAGAGTATTTGTAATACTTGATCAACACAAGTATCGTAAACTGCGTACCACAAGTGGCTTACGGTAATAGAAAAAGTTATCTACAACCTACACTGACGGATATAAACAAGTGTTATGCGCAAAAAGGTATTTTACATAAACCAAAGTTTAAAACTTGCGTGAAACCTACTGTGTCTTGATGGTTGCCAGTGGTGGCTACCAACTACTACTTCTATAGAATGCTATAAGATCGAATATTGTACTCTTCAGCAACAATCCACATTTTCCCCCATACAAGTTTGTTGTTCTTACTCAACCTTGTCCCATAAAATGGAATCCAAAACCAAATCCAGAATAGTAAAGATTGACGAACGAAAAGAAGAGATGAAAAGAAAGAGAACCCTAAAATGAGAAATATATTAATACTCTATACATTTTCTTTCAGTCTCAATGGTCAAAACGAAATTTCAATCTAAACTTTACCCCCTAACCGATTAACTCTCTCTAGCAGTCATATATCCGGTATGAGTAATCTCTATTACTGATCTCTAAACTAAAATATCTACTAATCTCATAAGAGCAAGACTTCTATTAATCATAAAGAGTAATCAACTAATATTGATATTACTTAATTTTGCTGACAAAAGTTAACTAGAAAATTATATATTTCATGTCTGACCAACAAAAAATTATAATACTAATCGAGCTTAACATATTAACTATAATCTTTGTACATTTGTCAAAAAAACAAGATACGAGTTCATATGAAGCCAATACCTATGAACTAAGTACCTAAACTATAAAACCAGTTGACAAAAAAAATACATTATCCAAAGATAAAACGCTTTTAAATTACTAGAATATTCATCTATATATAAAAAAACTGTAGTATTTCTTACCAAATGGCCAGTTTGAGTTCCGAATATATAGGGCTGAAGGTGTTATTACCCTAGGTACTGTGATAAAGGCCTACTGAAACAATATACCCTCTTCAAGATTGGTTTTCATGTACAATGTACAGCTATAAAGAAAAATAAATTCATCAGACAATGGACAAAACCTCTATGATATAATTGAGAACAATCTAGTTAATGAAACTATAAAAACATTCTGATACTTACAATTAACTGGAATGACAGCATAAAAAAAACCACCTGACGGTTGAATTATCTGATCCCAGGTCTATACTCTCCAAACAACTCCAAAAATATCTAACGACACCCGGGAAATGTGTATCACCAATCGGTCATCCCTTAATATAAGGTGAAATATTAAATTATTTCATCCGAAAATGGTGACATAAATTCAACCACCTTCACTCCGATATATCCAACGAACAATTAATGTCCCGTATATTCACAGGCAGAATCAAAAACTCTCGTGTCAAACCAGCCAGCCAATCAGAATGCTCTCGAGATGTCGAAGCTTCCAATAACCAATAAGAGGTGAGATATCCAACAAGTATATACCACAGAATAATATATGCATAGACACATCACGGAGAATCGCGTTACAAAGATATGTATCAGGGGTAGTGCGTTCGGAGTAACACCACGGGGATATGCTCCGCAAAAATGAAATAAATACTTGACGTATAGTTAATTAGGAAAGGTAATAATGTTATGGCTGTACAATATTATAAATTATTCCCAATATAGATGCTACTGGATTTCCTAATATACATGGTGGGTCAAAATGATGTTTAATATTTGCATGACGAATTATATTTTCAAGTTTCCTGTAACTTAATTTGCACAACCACAAAATTG